>CM039675.1:68213120-68776866 GCA_022496015.1 Hordeum marinum
TAGGATGGCAACACATCATTGGATCATAATATGTGGCATAAAGCACCATGTTCAATTAGGGTTTACAGCGGGGTGCGGGAGAGTGGACCGCTAAAAGGATATGAGGAAGGTGATGGAGAAGGTGATGTTGATGAAGACGATCACCGCGGAGATGGTTCCCCGCTGGCACTCCGGCACCACCGGGAGAGAGAGAGAGTCTCCCCCTTGTGCTTCCTCCTCCATGGCCTCCCCCTCTATGGGGAGAGGTTCTCCCTCTGGTCCTTGGCCTCCATGGTGTTGATGGCCCCTCCGGGACGATGAAGATGGCCTCCGGTGATGGTGACCCCCTCTGGCAGGGTGGCAGAGAGGGCAAAGATTGGTTTTTCGTGGCTCTGGAGGTTTGCAGCGGAGGAACTCCCAATCTAGGTTCGAGGTTTCAGCATTTATAGGATTTTTTGCGTCGATCTCACGTCAAGGGGGGGGGGGCAGGAGGCGATCGCAAGCTTGCTAGGCGCGACCACGCCCCTGGCCGCACCTGGCAGGCTTGCCGCCTCCTCATGGCTCTTTTGGCCTGGATCCAATGCTTTGGGGGTCTCTTTTGGTCCACAAAAAATCATACTAAATTTTCATCCCATTCCGAGAACTTTTATTTCTGCACAAAAAACTACACCATGGTAGTTCTTCTGCAAAACAGCGTCAGTCCGGGTTAGTTCTAATAAAATCATACCAAAATCATATAGAATTATTGTAAACATGGCATGAATACTTCATAAATTATAGATACATTGAGGATGTATCAATCACCATCGCCTATGATGAGAAGGATTTCGTCTGCTCCCTCGATCGTAGCTACCACGCCGCTGCAGCCGAGCCCTCGGAAAACGAGGAAGATGCCTAGCCTCGTGAGGATGCACGCAAGAAGAATAAGAAGCTCACTCCCCGGGAGTGCCTGGGGGCTGGAACCTCCTGGGGCAGAGCCTTGGGCTCCGCCTCCGAGGACGGGGCCGCACCTTCCATCGCATAAGAAAGCGCGCTCGGTGTCTCCCATGGGTCAGGCTCGAGGGCTTCCACCCAGGAGCCACCCGGCTTGGCTGGTGAGACAAGGGAGGCGCTCGGGCACAACTTGGAGGCGCGTCCTCACATGTGAGTTCTAGAGCCAGGGGCTCAGCACGAGGCGCAAAGCTCGTGAGAGTGAGTCATCAAAGCAATCGAGGTGCTTCAAGAGGCACAGGCGAGGCAAGAAAGGGACTGCCTTGCACCACCAATCGAAGCCGCCATCGTCAGCCCGGTCGACCATCCACGCGCCTATATCGACACGTGCGCAATCAACAAGGCCTCGACCTAGGGCCTCTTTCGGCCGACACGTGCCGACCACGGGTGGGTCTACCCGCACAACTACGTCTACATGCCCTTTGGCCTCGCCAACGTTGGCATCACGTTCCAGCGCCTTGCCCGGGCCATGCTCATGCCTTGCTTGGCAAGACACGACGAGGAGTTGGAGGAGATGCCGGACCAAGCACGGGTCCCGGGCCCCGGGAGACGGCGGGCCCGTGTGGGCCGCGCTCGTGGAGGTACAAGATCAGGCTACGACGACAGCTTCGGCTCTTCAGCGGCATGGCCGCCAGATGACTTTTTGTTGATCTGTGCCAGGTAACTTTTCTGCTTGTTTCGTTTAAGAGCGCCCGCTAGGCCGTGTTATCCTCGGGTGATCAGGGCGTACCCCTGTAGCCACCGCGTTTTCCCAAATTTTTTGCAGTTTTTCATCTATGCAATCGGTTTCCTAACGTTTCCCCCTTTGCCTGCTCGACTTTTTGTCGGCGAGAATGTCGTCACTGCCGAGCGGGCCTACCTTGGGCTGCCTCAGCGAGAGGACTGGGCACGGTGTCTATGCTTGAGTCTGTCCCTGTAGCGTTGAAAAATCCAGTGACTGAGCTCTGTTTGGCGGGCCGGCCCCGTTCACTTCATCTCTTGGGGTCACTGGTGCTTGGCCCTCTCAATGGCCCTAGGGAGGATGCTCGGTGCAGGCTGTAATGAAGATTCTAGGACTTCGGATAGCACCACCTACAAGAAGACCTAGGCGCAACCCGCCTTGAGGTAGGGACCTCAAGAGGCCAAAGTGCCCTCGTGAGCTCCCAAATACACCTGCCAGTTCTACCATGCCGGCCACACGTACGAACTCAATGGGTTGTACACGCCCGGAGCCCCCCGAGGACGCGGAGGGTGCCTTCCCACGCAATGTGGCATCCATAGTGTCGTGGTAGTATCACGTCAGATGTCAGGGTGAACGGACTTAGGTTCGAGGCCATCGCTAATGGGGTGGACTCAAAGGGGTTAGTTGGATGAAAGACATAGATTTACCCAGGTTCGGCCCCTCGGATCGAGGTAATAGCCTACGTCCTGCTTGTGTTTGTATTGCTTGTGTATCGATTACAAGGAGCTAAAAGCTTGACCTAGTTCTCGATTTCCCGTCCCCTGAGTCGCCCCGGATCTGCCTTTATATAAGAGGTCAGGACCACCGGGTCGTTACAATTGCTAACCGAGTCTCTCTCCATCTTCTTGTCCGAGCCGTCTACGAGTCGGCTTGCACGCCCGGGTCTTTCCCGTCCGGGCCGTTACACGACCCACACCTTGAGCCGCCTATCTCCTTGGGCCGCTAGTCTTTACGGCTCGCCTTTGGTTCGACTCACGAGCCAGCAACATGACCCGGAGCCTCCGGGGTGGTTCATATCCCCAACATTAGGCCCCAGGTTGAATTGAGCTTGCTCACTTCATCCTTCCCTTCCACTTTTGGCGAGTCGCCCGGAAATGACCCGGCGTGACGTCATGAGATCTTCTTACGTGTCACCGAATCTTTCATTTAACTGTCATCCCGAGAATCGAGGCGTCCGCCTCGGTCAAATGGTGTCATCGCCTGGATTTTCGCGCCTTCCTTAACCCCCTTTTAAATATGACCCGTGCGGGTCGGAGTTTCCCATTCTCCCGCTCGTGCCTCTTCTTCCTCGTCTTCTTCCTGTCGCCTCCCCAGCGTCTTCGAGCTTTGCTCCGGCGCCGTCCGTACGTCATCCCCAACTTTGGCCGCTGCATCACCCTGAACGTACCAGAGATCCGTCTGCCTTTGCCACGCCATCTCCGGTGAGTTTTCTTGCTCCCTAGATTGCCGCTGCCGTAGTAGGATTTTCGCCGGGGCTCCGCTGCCGCCGCTCGGGCTCCGGCACCGCCATCGCAAGTGTATCTTGATGCCGCAAATGCCTTTAGACTGCGCTCTTGCTCCGCCGCCGCACGCGGGCCGGTCGCGCGTAATGCGCAGGCCACGATGGCCCCAATCCGTTTCTTTTTCCTCGCTGTTCGTCGCTAGGTCAAGATAAAATTTATTTTCTCTGCTTTTGTAGATTCGGAGATATAGTATTATTTTGCGGAATCTGTTTTTAGGACTTAGCCAATTTTTCGATCTTCCCTTCCCATGTTGAGTCGCCAAGCCTCTCCGGCTCTCATCAGCCGGGTCTTCCGCTTTACCCGTAGAGCCCTTAATCCTTTAAGTCATCAAAAACGTTTCCTTGCGCCTTGACTCATCGTGCCTTTTATCTTGCACAACACTTAAGCCGCCAATATGTCTCGTGCATCCAACTCATGCAACTGGGTTGGGTCATGCATCACAGAGGACTTTTTGTCAGATTTTTTTCACGCGGGTACTCTTCCTCCCAAGGAAGTCATTAGCTGGCGGGTCCCGGGTGATGAGACGCGGCCCAATCCTCAAGAAGGTGAAGTGGTGGTCTTTTCTGACCATATTTAATGAGGGTTTGTGCCCCCCGGCTCAAAATTCTTTCGGGACGTCCTTCACTGTTATAAGCTTCACCCGCAAGACTTGGCTCCCAACTTCGTCTCAAACATATGCAACTTCCAAGTGCTCTGTGAAGCTTACCTTCAAGTCAAGCTGTCTATGGGGTTCTTTCGGGAGTTTTTTTATGCTAACCGGCAAACTGAAGTGAAAGCCGGTCCGAGCCTAGAGCTTGGAGGCATATCCATCCAACGGCGTAGAGATATCATCTTTCCAGCCACACAGATGCCGAGTCATCCCAAGGACTGGAACAAGACCTGGTTCTATTGCAAGGACACCTCTCATGAGAATGAGCGTCCTTTGCTGGGTTATCGTCCTTCCCGGCTCACAACAACATCAGAGCTTCCTGGCCGGCTATCAGCTTCCGAACGTGCAAAATATGAGCCGGCCCATGCCAAAATCAAGGCTCTCATGGCCAACGGTTTATTGGGCTGGACCTGATCCGCTGCTGGATTTCGTGGCGGATTATGCCTTTGAGCTATAGAAGCCGACTCATGTGCGAATATGGAGGCAAGTATGATAGCTCATTATGCTTCGACCGATCCACATTGACAGAGAATGACATTACCCTCGCCATCCGGAGCCTTGTCCATGAAGCTTCCGGATCATGTAGCGAAATCGGCCTGACGCCTTTTAGTGCCAACAATCCGGCTCCCGATGTAAGTTAATCTCTTCCCATCCGTATCTTAGACATTGTTTGCACTTTGTTGATTTGGTATTCACTCTCCGGGTCATTCTTATAGGCCGACTCAGACTTCTGGAAGAGGGAATATGTTGCCCCTCCGAAGAAATCCAGGAAGAAGGTCCCAACTAAGAAGGCTAAAAAATATGCCCCGCAAGATAATTTGCTTGACCCGCCACCATCATCCAGCTCAGAGGTAAAGTTTCAACTTGCTTGATCTTTTACCTTCCTGTTTTATTAACACTTACTTTACTCGCAGGATGAAGTGGAAACCAGCCGTGCCAATGCTCCTGAGGTAAATTACTTTTCCTCCGGCTCAGAATGTTTCGTCCCCCGAAAGCTGCGGCGGGTTATCAGAAAAGTTCCTCTTTCTCACCCTCTTGCTTATCTGGCTCCCGATTTTCTCTTAAAAAAGCAACATCAAATTGAGCGTTGACAGACTCGAAGCACCGGCTCTACTGAGGTCATGTCCAGGCTACCAAACTCTCTGGCTCCAAAGAAACGCCCCGCCGAGGTTTAAGTCTCTTCTTTTCCTTTGACTTTCTTTTGTAAACTTGATACTCTCTTCACCTTTCTGTTTTATTCTTTGTAGAAATCTCCTTCCTCCGGCAACTCTTTGGAGTCAATTCTACCACCGCCCAAGATTAATCCACCGTAAGCATTTCTTACTATGATATCTGCATATCCGGCTGTTAATATGATAGCAACATCTTCAACTGCCTATCCTTCTATTTTGCAGTGCTCAAGCTAAACGTCGCAAGACCAACAAGCCTTCCTCCGGCCCAGTTATCGAAGAGCCGGAGCTCGAACAACCGGAGGAAACTCCACCAGAAGAAAACCCGTCGGCTGCCTCCACGGAGCCGGCCGCTGAAGACGTCATCATGGAGAGCCCTCCAAGGGCTCCTTCAAAGCCGACGACTCCTGCCAAGACCCCTGACACTCCGGATGTTGTTATCACCGGGTCTGGTCATCAAACACCTCCGGCTCATGTGTTGACCAAACATACAGAGCCGGTTGAAACCTCGAAGAAGCTGAATTTTGACTCTTCGTACGAGAAGATGACAGCAGAAGAGCTCCATGCCGGGTATATAAACCGGGTTACCACCAGCCGGGATCTGGAACTTCAGTTGATCTCTTCAATGAAGACAAAATATGAGGTACCTTTCCTTCTTACCATATCCTTACTTAGCCCCCAAGAGCCGGCTTAACGTACTGAATCGTTGAGCCGGGTCTTTCTGTGACCTCTGTAGATATTGTCATGTCAAATTCCCTTAAAATTGCTTTAGCTTTGTACTGTAAATAAAGTGAACCGCCAATTGTAGCCCCTAAGGGCCGGCTCAAATTATATTTGAGTCGGGTCTTTAATGTAGAAATCTTGAAGACCTAATCGTAGCCCCCAAGGGCCGACTCAAACTTGATCAAGTTGAGTCGGTGCTTCCATTATTAGCATATTGAAGAGCCATAGTGTAGCCCCCAAGTTCCGGATTAGCTTCGAAGGAGATGAACCGGAATTGCATTACATACTGAAAGATCAAATATACATTAGCCCCAAGTGTCAAATATATTGCTTGCAATCTGTTTGAGACTTGTATTTGCTTTTAACACTCGTCCTGTATTTTGGCGGCTTATCCTGTATTTATAGGAAGCTTTGAATGAAGCCGGGTCTCAGCTGATGGATCTGAAGGCCAACCTGGCGGCTCAGCAGGAAGCCCGAAGCATTGCTGACAAAAAGTGCCGGCTTCTCTCTGAGGAGCTAGCCAAAGTCACCGCTGAGCTTACCTCTTTAAAAGAGACAACTGAATCTGAAAAGGCCGCTCTAACCAAACGGGCGGATGACGCTGAGCAACGGCTTACAGCTGTGGTGGAGGAACTTCAAGGTCTGAAACAACACATCGCGAAGATGTCAGCCGCCCTATTTGGTAAGTTTCTTTTTTACTTTGTACTGTTTAACATTGCTAGTGAAAATCTGGCGACTCATTAATTTTATCCGACTTATCCAGGTCCCAGGAGCCGGCAGTTGGCTTCTGATAGCCTTCTGCCATTGAAGGCCATTTATACTTTTGCGGAACAGTTATACTGCGGCGCCATATTCACGATCAAGAGCGTGCAATATAAGGAGAAGATCCCCACTGCTCTGAAAGCTGTCTTGGAACTCTTCTCCACAATGCCCAAGCAGATAGAAGAGCTAAAGAAGTCCGCCTTCCGCCAAGGAGCCATCACTGGATTGAGCCGGGCTTTGGCCTTCGCCCCCGAGCTAACGCCAGTTGACATGATGGATGGTTACCCGTCTAAAAGGGATGACGGCTCAGAATTCACCGAAGAAGATTACATCCGGTGTGTCAAAGAGTCGCGCTATCTAGCCTCTGTTCTGGCGGATGAAGCGGACTTGAGCACCTATCAGGCGGCTTATGACACAGAGGAGAAGAGGATCCGCGAGCTTCTCTACGATTGGAAAGATCTAACACCCGCCCGCAGTAAGGATCTCTTTCCTTGTGAGCTTGACGTGTCTCCATTCCTTGAGGGGTCTTTTGCTGCTCTGGCTGGCTGTAACTGGGACTTGGGTAATCTCCAGATTAGGCCAGCGAAAGAATCGGAGCGGGATGAGCCGGCTAGTAGCTAAAAGTTTGACCTTTTAATCTTCCTGAGCACTGACTCATGTACCGACTCATGTAATGACCCGCCGTGAGCGGTTGAAACTTCGACAATGCCTTTTCTGAGAGTAGTTTTTCTAAAGCATGACTCTGCCGTTTGGCGGCTGTATACATTTTCACCTCTCTGTATGCACTTTTCCTTCTCTTTGTGTTTCAATTTAATGTGTTGCCGGATCTTCATGGATATACCTTAAGTTTTTATGATGAGGGGTGTATGTCTTTGAAGACGCCATTCCTTTCTCCAGAACATTAGAGCCGGATAATCTCTGTGAAACCTTGAATTTTGTCGACCGGAGCAACATGGCTCCGGCTCTTGTCAGACGAAGTCATTAGGAACCGGTTGTCTTTAGGATAATGTAAGCTATACCTGATGGTAAGAAGCCTTTATCGACAACTGCGGCTATTGATGAGCCAGAACTTTTTGAGGAGAATTGCGGCTATGTAGCCCCCAAGTGCCGGGTAGTTCTGTCTGTAGCAACCTGGGACTTATAATTGCTTTGCTCTGATCCGGCTTGGTAAGCCGGCATGATACAATACATGACGATGATCTTTCCTTCCTCAAAAAACTCATATGACAGCTCTTTTGCGTGGATTCGAATGGTTAAACTCATACCAGTTCAGGGTCTCTGTCGAGATTGGCCGTCAATTATTTGAACCGGCTCAGGGTCTCTAAGCGAGATTGGCCGTCAATTTCTTGAACCGGCTCAGGGTCTCTAAGCGAGATTGACTGGTAAGAGTACAGTGAACACCAGCTAACGATGGGAGATGTAAGCTATACCCCAAGGCAAGAAGCCTCCATCGACAGCCGCGGCTAATAATTAGCCTGAGACGGCATAAAGCCGGCTGTTTGAAAGGAGAAGTAAGCTATACCCGAAAGCAAGAAGCCTCTTTCAACAGCTACAGTTGATAAGCAACTGAATTTTGGCATAAACGCCGGTTGTTAGGGTGAGATAAGCGAACCCGTCGGTAAGAAGCCCCCTTCGACAACCGCGGTTAATAAGTAACCGGAAGTGGCATAAAGCCGGCCATTAGGGTGAGATAAGCGATACCCGTCGGTAAGAAGCCCCCTTCGATGGCCGCAGTTGATAAGCAACTGGAATTTGGTGTACACGTTGTTGTCTTAGGGTCCTGTAAGCTATACCAAAGGTAAGAAGCCTCCATCAACAACAACGCTTAATGTAACCAAACTAGGCATAAAGCCAACTGTGCAAGGGAGAAGTAAGCTATACCTGAAGGCAAGAAGCCTCCTTGCAACAGTTTAATAACAGCTGGCTGTGCAAAGGAGAAGTAAGCTATACCCGAAGGCAAGAAGCCTCTTTGCAACAGTGCTTAATTGGGCATATTGCCGGCTGTGCTAGGGAGAAGTGAGCTATACCCAAAGGCAAGAAGCCTACTTGCACCAGCATAAAAGCCGATTGCGCAGGGTAGATGTAAGCTATACCCGAAGGTAACAAGCCTCCCTGCTACAGCGCTTAACAAGGCATAAAGCCAGATCAGCCGTTTTGATGGCGAGTAAACCACTTTAACTCAAGTTTTTGAGCCGAAAAAATTTCATCTTTGAGTGTACAAAGGTATACATAAGAGCAGAGGCCCTAGTCTTGTGCGGGGATGCTAGCTTTTACTCATGTGAGCAAGATATATACAATGGTAGCGGCTTTCAACGCCTGCTAAGTAAAGTATGGTCGCAGATGTGCGATATTCCATGGTCGCAACGTCTCTTGACCCGCGGTTTCCGACTCATCTCTGACATCAATGAGGTAATATGACCCATTGTTAAGGCCCCTGCTGATCACAAAAGGCCCTTCCCATGGTGGAGATAACTTATGCATTCCAGACTGGTCTTGAATCAACCGGAGCACCAAGTCACCTTCCTGGAACGTCCGGGTCTTTACCTTATGTCTATGATAGCGTCGCAGGTCTTGTTGATAAATTGCCGACCTGGGTGCTGCTAACTCTCGTGCTTCATCCAAGGCGTCCAACGCATCTTGGCGTGCTACCTCATTGTCCGTCTCAACATAAGCCGCCACCCTTGGTGAGTCGTGCCGGATGTCACTGGGTAGAACCGCCTCAGCACCGTACACCATGAAGAAAGGTGTGAAACCTGTAGATCTGTTAGGTGTAGTTCTGCTGCTCCATAAGACGGAAGGCAACTCCTCAACCCAACATCCGGGTGTCCGCTTCAAAGGAACCATGAGACGTGGTTTGACACCTCTTAAAATTTCCTGATTGGCTCGCTCTGCCTGACCATTAGACTGTGGATGTGCCACGGCTGAAACATCTAGCCGGATATGCTCCTTCTCACAAAATGTTTTCATAGCTCCTTTGGATAGATTTGTTCCATTGTCTGTAATGATACTGTGCGGGTAACCAAAGCGATAAATCGGCTTCTTAACAAATTGAACTGCTGTAGCTGCGTCACATTTACTGACCGGCTCTGCCTCTACCCAGTTAGTAAACTTATCAACTGCCACCAGAAGGTGTGTTTTCTTATCCTTGGATCTCCTGAAGGGCCCTACCATATCAAGCCCCAGATCGCAAACGGCCAAGTAATTGGTATCATCCTCAACTCTTGAGCCAGAACGTGAGCACGCCGGCCAAACTTCTGACAGCCGTCACACTTACGGACTAAGTCTTTTGCATCCTTGTGAGCCGTCAACCAGAAAAACCCATGTCAAAAAGCTTTGGCTACTAAAGATTTTGACCCGGCGTGATGTCCACAGTCGTCAGCATGGATTTCACTTAAGATTTGCTGGCCCTCCTCCGGTGAGACGCAGCGCTGAAAGACACCCGTCACACTACACTTATGTAACTCACCATTGATAATCGTCAAAGACTTAGAATGTCGGGTGATCTTCCTGGCCAGATCCTCCTCTTGAGGTAACTCGCTGCGTGTCAGATACACCAAATAAGGAATAGTCCAGTCCGGGGTAGCATGCAGAGCCGCCACCAATTCCGCTTCTGGGTCAGGAATAGCCAGATCCTCCTCCGAGTGTATCTTGACAGTCGGATGATACAATACATCCAGGAAACATTAGGTGGCACCGGCTTTCGTTGAGAGCCTAACCGTGACAAAGCATCAGCCGCCTCATTCCTGTGACGATCAATGTGATCCACATGGTACCCCTTGAAGTGACCTGCAATGATATCAACCACCTGTCGATAAGCCGCCATCCGCGGATCCTTGGAGTCCCAAGTACCTGAAACTTGCTGAGCCACCAGATCTGAGTCGCCCAAACACCTGACTCGGCTTAAATTCATTTCTTTAGCAACTCCGAGACCATGGAGCAGTGCCTCATACTCAGCTGCATTATTAGTACAAGGGAACATTAACCGGAGCACATAACAAAACTTATCACCCTTGGGGGAGGTGAGAACAACTCCCGCACCGGACCCCTCTAACTGCTTGGATCCATCAAAGTGTATGGTCCAATACGTGTTATCCGGTTTCTCTTCGGGGGCTTGACATTCAGTCCAATCATTTATGAAATCGACCAGAGCTTGAGATTTAATTGCTATACGAGGAACATACTTGATGTTAAGAGGACCCAGCTCTAAGGCCCACTTGGCAATCCTCCCTGTAGCTTCTCTATTTTGAATGATATCTCCCAACGGGGCAAAACTGACCACTGTTATTTGGTGCTCCAAAAGTAATGTTTTAACTTGCGATTGGCCATGAAAACTCCGTATACTAACTTCTACCAATGCGGATACCTCTGCTTAGACTCTGCCAAAACTTCACTAATATAGTAAACCGGCCTTTGCACAGGATACTCCTTCCCTGTCTCCTTGCGCTCAACCACAATTGCTACACTGACCGCTCTGTTGTTAGTCGCCACATAAAGGAGTAACGACTCTTTCTCAACCGGAGCAGCTAACACTGGCGACTCAGTCAACTGCTTTTTAAGAGCTTCAAGTGCTTCGGCCGCTGCTGCGCTCCACTTAAACTTGTCTGTCTTCTTCATCATCTGGTATAAGGGAATGGCTTTCTCCCCAAGCCGGCTTATGAAGCGGCTCAATGCAGCAATCCGTCCTACAAGGTGCTGAACGTCATTAATGCACGTCGGGTCCCCCAAAGAAGTGATAGCCTTAATCTTATTCGGGTTAGCCTCGATCCCCTGCTCAGAGACCAAGAAACCCAAAAGTTTTCCTGCCGGAACATCAAAGACACACTTCGTCGGGTTAAGCATCATCTTGTAGACCCGGAGATTGTCAAAGGTTTCTTTGAAATCCTCTAAAAGAGTTTCCTTCTTTCTGGATTTAACCACGATGTCGTCTACGTAAGCATGAACATTTCGGCCAATCTGACTGTGGAGGCAATTCTGCACACAACGTTGATAAGTCGCCTGGGCACTCTTGAGCCCGAAAGGCGTGGAGACGTAGCAGAACGCCCCAAAAGGTGTAATAAACAACGTCTTCTCCTGATCCTTCGTTGCCATCTTAATCTGATGATATCCTGAATATGCATCCAGGAAGCATAAACTTTCACATCCGACTGTTGCATCGATAATTTGATCGATACGAGGGAGTGCAAAAGGGTTAGCTGGGCAAGCCTTGTTAAGGTCCGTGTAATCTATGCACATACGCCACGTGCCATTCTTTTTTAGCACTAGCACCGGGTTAGCCAACCACTCCGGGTGAAAAACTTCCACTATAAAGCCTGCGGCCAAGACCCGGGAAACTTCCTCCCCAATAGCTTTACGTCTGTCTTCGTTGAACCGTCGTAGAAACTGTTTGATCGGCTTAAACTTTGGATCCACATTAAGATTGTGCTCAGCGAACTCTCTCGGTACACCCGGCATGTTAGAAGGCTTCCATGCAAAGATATCCCAATTCTCACGGATGAATTCGATGAGCGCGCTTTCCTATTTGGGATCCATGTGAGCCCCAATGATGAACTGCTTGGATGAGTCGCCCAGATTGAAATCTACTGCCTTGGTATCATCCGCTGAAAACTTAAGTGGTGGCTCAACTTCTGTCGTAGGCTTCTTCAGCGGGGTCATATCCTCCAGGTCAACGTTCTCTTTGTAAAATTTCAGCTCCTCCTGATCACAACTAGATTCTGCATAAACCGCATCTCCTTCCTCACACTCGAGAGCCGTTTTCCTATTACCGTGAATGGTAATTGTGCCATTTAAGCCGGGCATTTTGAGTTGCAAATAAACATAGCAAGGCCTAGCCATAAATTTAGCATAAGCCGGCCTCCCAAATAGCGCATTATAGGGACTTTTGATTTTGACTACCTCGAACCACAAGGACTCCACCCTGTAATTATGCTCATCGCCAAAGGCTACTTCCAATGAAATCCGGCCCACCGGGTATGCTGATTTACCCGGGACTACACCATGAAAGATGGTGGAGGAAGGTTTAAGATCTTTGTCAAGCAACTTCATCCGCCGGAATGTGTCATAATAAAGGATGTTGATGTTGCTTCCTCCGTCCATCAGCACTTTATTCACCATATAGCCATTCACCTGAGGGGCCACAACTAGAGCTAGCCGGCCCAGGTCATCTACCCGCGGCGGGTGATCCTCCCGGCTCCACATTATGTCATACTCAAACCATGTAAATATCGCGGGAGAGCCGGAGCAACCGCATTAACCGCTTGCCTCCGCAACTTCTCGTCTCGTTTATTGTGACCGGTCGTGAATACGTGATACTGTCCAGAACTGAGCTGCTTCGGGTTACTCCGAAATCCGGACTGATTGCGTTGCTGCTGATTGTTGTTATTGCTATTGTTTCCAGGATGTTGTTGGTGCCCCCTTGGTTATTCTGACCCGGATGCCCGTTTCCTGAACCGCCGGCGCCGAATCCAGCCCCTGACCCGCCGTGCCCTGAGCTGCCAGGCGGGCCACCGCCCTGGTTATTACGCGGTTGGGAATGCTGGTTTTTGAATCTCTGCATGATAAAGCAATCACCCCACGCATGCAACGCCGACTTGTCAGGCATGCTGTGCTCCGGACAAGGTTTCCTAAGCGCCTCCTCTAAATTAAAAGGGCGTCTGTTCCTTGGCCTGAACTTTCCACCCCCCTTGGGATGGTTTTGTCCTGTGTTGGTATTTGCCACTAGCTCGGACCCTATCAGCGCTCTTCCACTTATTCTGATTCCCGTTGTTCACAAAACCTTTTCCTTGATTGTTTTTCTTCCCTTGATTGGCTTTCTCATCATCTGAGCCTGGATCCTTGGTGTTATCTGAGTCGGCATACTTCGTCAAGGCCGTCATGAGCTCTCCCATATCCTGACACGTGCACTTGAGCCGGCCGAGCTTCTGCTTCAGTGGAACAAAATGACAGTTCTTCTCTAAAATAAGCACCGCTTGAGCCGTTGTGATCTGTTCTGAAGAGTGAATAATGGTCGACACCCGCCGGACCCAATGATGGGCCGACTCATTCTCCTGTTGAACACAGTGGTCCAAGTCGACAATGGTCATAGGCTGCTTACAGGTCCCCTGGAAATTCTTAATAAACTTCGCTCTCAGCTCCGCCCATGAGCTTATTTTGTTAGGCGGCATGCCTTTCAGCCATGTACGAGCCGGACCCTCAAGCATCATGATGAAATATTTTGCACATACCGCCTCACTGACATCCAACATCTCCATGGCCAGTTCATAACTTTCAACCCATGCCTCAGGGGGTAGATCAGTGGTGTAATTCGGAACCTTTCGAGGCCCCTTGAAATCTTTCGGTAGTTGTTCACTTCTCAGGGCCGGAGTTAAACATGGCACCCCTACGGCTCTAGTACTAACCACTCCCATTGAGACGGAAAGCGCTGGCTCTGGACAGGTTTCCGCTATCTCTGCCTCTCGTCTGTCTCTCGCCTGGTCCACGAGGGCTTGTGCATCTAGAGCCGCCCGCTCGTCCTCTGGTGGTCCGCGACGTGGGTGACTGCTGGAACACGCCGGCAACTTGTAGCGCCGGCTGAAACTTTGACTGGGGAGGGGGGTGGAGTGAACCCGGCTCCGACTGTGAGCATACCTCTCTTGCTGGGCCATGAACGTCTGTAAATATCGAATGGCGTTTCGCACATCCTCCGTAAAGGGTGCCTCATCTGGGATGGGAATCGTCTCAAGCCGGGCAGCCGCTCCCACCATGTTCTCGGCCGGGTTAGAGTAATGAACCGCCGGTGTTGGAAAAGCCCTAGGTGAGATTTGGTTATGCTGGGGTGGATGAGTCGCCGGGCGCTCCATCAGGCGGCTCTCTGGTGCACCCGTAACCCGCCCCGCACGAGGGGTGTTAAAAAGGTTCCTTGCTTCGTAATGTTTTGGTAGACAGGATTGATGCCTCCTCCGGTGCACCGCGGCCGTTCACCTCTGCTCCAACTCCAGACGGAAAGCATCAGCCTTGATATGCTCCGCTTCTTCCTCCATCTGGGTCTTCAGCTCGGCCATCCTTTGCCATTCCTCTGCCATCCGGCCCTTGATCCGTGCCACCTCTAGATTCCTGGCTGCTTGATTATCCGGTGTTACCTCTGTGGCCATGAGAGCTATGAGTTCGTCCATCAATTCCACAAGAACCTGAGCCGGCGGTGGCGGGCTATCACCCGCTGCGGCGGCTCCCGCAGCTGTGTCACCGACGGCTGAAGCCGATCCTACCTTGAACACCGCCGCATGAACCGGGGGGCTCAGAGCATCCGCCTCAACGCCCTCTACCTCAGAATAGTTGTCGCGGTAGCCCCCAAGGCCACCGTTGCTGAGCCGATACACTGATTCTGTCTCCCCACTGGAGGACTCATCTTCCGAGCAAACGAGAGTTCCCTGTGACCCGGATGCTTCCAGGTCCATGCCTTGAGTGAAGCCCACAAGAACGTGCTTTTCACCCAGACGGGCACGGGTGGGCTGCACAACACGCGTAGATTGGAGACGCCGAGCCGGTTCGACAATGTTGGTGCAGACGTCCGGCCCGGGTGTAGATCCATCAACCTTTCTGATGAAAACCTGGATCCCGCCGAACGAAACCTAGAATCCATACTCGACAGAGCCAGCATCAAGCCCCCAGCTGGTGTCGTCGATGTAGAGCCGGCCGCGGCGGCTCTTGCTCATCCTTCCGACCACGTATCCTTCGAGCCCTGGGAGAGAGCCCTTTTAGAACTCAACACCACCAAGCGCTAGCCCCATGGTGGGCGCCAACTGTCATGGTTTTATCACGGCAGATGTCCGGGTGAATGGACTTAGGTTCGAGGCCATCGCTAACGGGGTGGACTCAAAGGGGTTAGTCGGGATGAAAGACACGGATTTACCCAGGTTCGGCCCCTCGGATTGAGGTAATAGCCTACGTCCTGCTTGTGTTTGTATTGCTTGTGTATCGATTACAAGGAGCTAAAAGCTTGACCTAGTTCTCGATTGCCCGTATCCTGAGTCGCCCCGGGTCTGCCTTTATATAAGAGGTCAGGACCACCGGGCCGTTACAATTGCTAACCGAGTCTCTCTTCATCTTCTTGTCCGAGCCGTCTGCGAGTCGGCTTGCACGCCCGGGCCGTTACACGCCCCACACCTTGAGCCGCCTATCTCCCTGGGCGCTAGTCTTTACGGCTCGCCTTTGGGCTGGCTCATGAGCCAGCAACATGACCCGGAGCCTCCAGGGTGGGTCATATCCCCAACACACAGCCTAGAGCTGGCGGAGAAGTGAACACTGCCCACCAATGGCTATGCCCATGCAATGTGGAAGCCATAGCTCTGTGCTGGCAGTCAACACGGTACACCAATGATTATGCCCATGCAACGTGGAAGCCCTATGCCCTATTCTGGGGATAAACAACTGAGGGCGCCCCAGCGGCTGCATCCAACCTCAGGAAGGCTCCTTGTGGCCCCGTTTTGCTGCAGTCCCTGGGATGTACGCGTGAGGGGGCTACACGGGGGCTACTACCGGGCCGGGCCTGGTACACGCCACCTTCCCAGGTTTGCCAAACCTGGTCTTCATGTGCCCCTCTATCGGGACCCCAATCCTAAGCCATAAGAATCCAGCCTGTAACACATCACATCACTTTACGGTATCACGCACGATTATCTCCACGACTGCCACCTTACCTGGGCCGGGACCGTTTGCGTCTTTTGACTCACGTATGCGAATGTGTCGCTAGCATTGAAATGTCAAAGAACCTACGCCGACATGACTAGTCGTAGAACCAAAGTGGCACATCCGGACAGGGACAGACATACATAACCTAGCAATGCAGGTGTCGATCTCTAGCGTATGTAGACGAGTCATAGCAAGCTACAAGGACTCCATTATGCCATGGGACATAAATGTCATCACTGCACGTAGACGAGTCGTAGCAGGCTACAGGGACTCCATTACACTACGAGACATTTCCCCGAAGGGACAAACACAGCAGCAAAGAAGGATACATGCCGATCAATCAATGTGTCCGAAGCAGTAGCAAGCTACCAAGGCTCGGTGGAAGCACAAAGAGGCATTTCCCCGTAAAGAGTACTACTAAAGGCACACAACTAGGTGTCGGATCCCACACATACCGTGTACGTCACACGTACGCACGACATGCCCGATATGCATAGATACAACTATGGCATCACAACATAACCATACAACATTACAACATTTACTTAGAAGGCTCGGAAGAGCCAATACAATAAGATGTTACAAACAGGGGTCACAAGACCTAGCATTCAGAGCATTCAATCAAAGGAGCGGAAGTTAAACATGTCTGGGTACAGACATCTACAAAAGTGTCTAGAGGAGCCTGAAAAGCTACAACGACCCTACCAAAGGAACCAGACCTCTTTCTGGGATTCCCAAGCTAATCCGGTCAACATCGGACTTCACGTTGTAATGATCACTAATAAGACTGACGTCTCCTCTCCAAAACATAAATTAAGCAAACGTGAGTACAAAGGTACTCATCAAGACTTACATCAGAACTAACTACATATGCATCATTTTCAATAAAGGGGGTTGTGGAGTTTATTGCAGCAAGCCAGCTTTGACTCTTGGCTAACCTATACTACGACTACAAGTAGTATCTTTGGGGTGGGATAGCGCACACGAGTCCACATATTCTCCAATCAATACACCACTATGGATCCACTTCTGTATCCCTATGAGAAGGCCATCCATAGCACTCACGCTTATCTTGCGTATTTTAGAGTATCCACTTCAACTTATCTATGAATCACATAAGTTCTCCAAGTAGTCCATATCCGAGGACGTGGCTATTCGAATAGATTCATAACCCTACAGGGGTGTAATTCTTCACACATGCTCCCGCCACTTATTGCTATGTGCACATAAAAGGCACCTCGACAACCTTCAAGCAGAGGCCCAGCTAGGGAGTTGGCCACGATCGTCAATCACACAAGACCCTAGTCCAGGTTTATCGCCTATTTGAGACTGAACCCGCACGGAAGTTCGGCCAAAGTTTCCGCTACGGCCTCAAACAATGTGCGCAGGGTTCCCAAGCCCACCGTTCGGGTGACACTTGGTACACCGTGCCACTGTGCCTATACCGCATCATAGTACACCCTGTCGGGCAGCACTATGCATGGCCGCCAACACTTTTCCTACAAACACGAGAAACTAGATGCATCTCCTGGATAGAGGTCTAGGCGATTAATGGGCCGAGAGGGTCAATTAAGTATCCCAATGTGCGGTAGTATCTTGTCTTGGATAACATACACAGTACTCGGTTCTTAAAGATGGTCCCAATGAGACAACCAGCCATGTACTCCTACATGACCTCTCATCGGTACCTTTACCAAATCGTGTTCACAGACTTATCTCCCACATAGTAGGACATGAACCTTGCCATTCTGATTCATCACCCGAATGGATCAAACCCGACACGACACGACTCTAAGCATAGCAGGCACAGTAAGTAAGCATGAATGGATGAGTAAGCACAACAAGGCTCAAGCAGTTGCTACTCATGCTAAGTGGTTTCAACTATTTATTGTGGCAAAGACAGGTCATGCAAAGGAATGGGTTCAACTACCGAGAACATGTAAAAGTTGAATCGTTGTTGTCCTAATGCAGTAATAGAGAGCAGGAGCAAGAGAGTGGGTTCATATCAGTATGCTCAAGGGGGTTTGCTTGCCTGACAGTCCTGAAGATATTACTTCTCTTCATTAGTGTCAACGTTCACATCGTCGGAACCATCGTCTACCGAGAAGGAACAAGCACCGACAAATAGGAAGAAGGAACACATTCAATGTGATGCAACAAACATGATGCATGAAATGGCATGTTAAGGTACTGAATTGACCTAGTACTATAGATAGTCATATTAAGTGAAGTGGAATTCAAATATATACTAAAGTCCAATTCCAACACTATTTATTAAATTATCCTAATCATGAAATGTCCTACTTGGTGATGTTAACTTGTTCAAACATGCATGATCATGGCCTAAACAGATTCCTTTGATTTTCTGATCATTTTTCATATATAAAATATTTTCATCTGACTTACAGATTATTTTCTATGATTTTTAGAAGTTTTAAATTTTTTCCAAAAATATTAAATCATTTATTGATATATTTTAAATTCAAAAACATTTATTGAGTCAGCATGACGTCATAGTGATGTCATCAGGTCAACTGGCTGCCCAGGGTCAAATCTGACCAGTGGGGCCCACTGGTCAGTGACCCATTGAATAAACAGGTTTTTTTCCTAACTAATCATTTCTGTCTAATTAAACTTGTGGGGGCCACTGACAGTGTCTCCGAGTCTAATTAGTGGGTTAGTTATCCCCTAATTGGGGCCATGTCAGCCAGGCCGGAGGGAGGCCGTCGGCGACCAAATTCCACAGCGGTGGCTCGTCGGCGTTTCTCGGGGCGGCGCTACAGGGGGCGACAGGTGGCGCAGAGGGCATCAGAGGGGAGCCCATCCCCGCGCGCATCCAGGGAAGCACGCGAGAGGCTTCGGGGTGGCCAGGGATGACGGCCACGATGAACGGAGCTCGGCAACGGCGGGGATGGCAGGTAAGTAGTAGGGAGAAGGAGGGGGATCGACGGGGAGGCTCACGGCACATCAGAAGATGGAGCTCACAGGCTCAGGGAGGCACCGGGGCAGCGAATCGACGACGACGACAGCGGCTTCAGCGACCGGCGGTGGAGGCGGCAAGGGCGAGGGGGGAGAAACCAGAGAGGGGATGAGAAGGAAGAGGGCTCTGGGGCTTTCACAGGCGGGGAGATAGGCTCGAGGGGGGGCGAGGAAGCATGCAGAGAGGAGCTGGCCTCCTCGGGCACTGGCGTGCGAGCACGCAGCTGCTCCTACTGGCAGAAGGTAGGGGAAGGCGCCTAATGGGCTCAGCCTCTCCTCTGCTGGGCCGGCTATAGGTAAGGTTCTTTCCTATTTTTTTCTTTTCTATTTTTTTGCTTCGTATTTAAAATATTTGGGAAAAAGCCCTAAAGACAAAAACCCTGGAATCTATTTTGGGGTCTAACCAAAATATTGCTAAGCCCCATAATAAGTTTCAGCACTTTTGGAAAATTAAAATATTTATAGTCATTTAGTTATCATTTTCAGATGCATTCGTGATTTATTTAAAAATAGAAAATAATTATTTAGAAGTTATGCACCCCTGGTATGTTGTTTTCAACATTTATCAGAAATGGTGAACATTTTTGAAGACCATTTGGAAACATTGAAATTTAGCGGTTGGAGTTTGGTTTAATCCATGAGATGCTAGGGTTTGTCATCCCCATTTCAAATTCATTTGAAGTTAAACATGATGCAATGAATGCTCAATGATTCAACTAATACAAACAATTTCTAGGGCTATGACAACTCACCCCCACTAAACAAGAATCTCGTCCTGAGATTCAAGCGTAAGGTAAGAAAGCAGAGGGGACACTAACTACCACAACCTTCTTGGTCCACGTGCCCTTCTCGACGATGTTGATTCATTGCATTCTGCTGATCTTGACATCTTTGTCTTCAGGATCTTCACGAACAGAAAGACAACAGGGATACAAAGCTCTACAAGAATCAATCTTTACGAAGATCGAGCGACTCATGACCAACTCATGGAGTGAGACGTAATAACATCTCTCGATCTGGGAAGCAAAACACACATTGAGAACGATGGAGTGAGATAGACGACGGAGGTTCAATTGGTAGGCAACAATTCCATGCTAAAACAGATGGTGATGAGGTTTGAAAGTAGCTAGGAGTTAGTTGCCCTTCATACCATAATGGGCACCTTAGGGAAGGTGACTCATAAGATTATTCCTTAAGTGGCAAAAAGAATTACTTTTAATACGGATATCATTGAGACTCTTCATACCATCCTAAGGCAATTCGCAAATGATCGTTGGAAGGAATTCAAAGAACGGCATACTTAGATCGGAGGGAAACTAGAGTTATAGAACAATTCGGCAACGGAAGGCACTTTCCAGTTAAAACCGAGAGTATAACCCAGTGTCTGAGCGTGCTCTCAAGAAATTGAGCATTTCCATATTCATCAGGATTTTTACCAACATCCATGCCAAGGATCCTGGTAACACCTCATACTACCATGATGAATAATGATTGAGGATGCAGATGCAAAGGAAGACAACACTTTCTCAGATTTCACCTTAGCTATACCAAGGGAGCAAAATCTGGATGATCGACCGAGAGACATTTAGCACCCCGCTTCTAATGTTCTCCTTGATGAATTAGCGTAACCCAATTATAGGTAATGTTTGGTATCTAGAACATCAAGTAAAAAGGTCGGACTTTGGGATCTCAAATAGTCCATCAGGATAAACTTCTAGAATAAGTCATACAAGGTCCTCATGGGGGGGTGGCCAAGTTGCTGAAACAAGATAATATAATAGTAGGTCTTCCGGATAGGTATGTTAGCCACAACATCCCTTTGATGGGTTACAGAGAGACCATTGTTATAATTCTTGGGAAAACGTCCCAACCATCATATCTGCCCGAGATTCAGATATGGTTGGTGCCGGAATATTCCAGACTCAGCATGTCTGAAGTGGAAAGATTGCAACACAAATCGAAAAGATGATGCTGCGAGATTCTCGGGAAATGAACTACGGAGGCCAGCTCCAAAATATGAGTTGGATTGCAAGGCACGAGTGAACACGATGTCCAAGACAAGCATGATCACATGGCCTTTCAACAAAACACTACCGAGTTCGGGTTAGGAACCATCACTGGGGTAACGAAGTCCTTGCTTAAGTCGTATGAATAGTTCTTAAGAAAGAACTTCTTTGGCTTAAACAAGTCAACCGATGGCTTGGTTGCTAGGGAATACATATGGAATGGAGATGATCAGTCTATCAAACCATAGAATACATTGCACGTGCATGACTGACTTGGGATGATTCCAGCGCAAACAAACCTACCTTTCTTAAGTTCATAGCGGCATCTTGCACCATATGCACATGAACTAAGAGTAAGTCACTTCTTACACCAAGCATATACTTCATGAACGGAACATGAAGATATGCCTACAAAGTTTCCAACACTAGCTTCATGTTCATCATGAGTCGTGGAAGAGATGAACATGTTGTCAATGGGCTTATCAACAATTCATCGAGATATACACATAGATGGAATTCCACAACTTATGAGAGCAAGGTGATAGCATTGGTCTGACCGAAAGATAAATGGTGTATGCTCGAGGATACATCCACGAGTAAAACAACATTAGAGAAATCTTTGGTTCTGATTTTGATTTAACGATAGCCCATACTCAAATCAATTGTTGTACAAGATGATAGGTGCATCAATTGGTCACAAGGATCAATCGATGAAGATATCATCTTTCTTCTACACATACAAGCACAAAAACACAAGATATCCCTTTAACATGAGCTAAGTTAGATCAAGATTCTATCTTCCAACTCTCCAAGTTGTTTTTTAGCTTAACCAACTAGTTCAGGGTTATCCAACACAAAGTCTTGGAGAAGGGGTGATTTATAGAAAACCATCGTGATCACGAACTCAACATAACGGTCAAGGAACACCTTGGTAATACTTCCGAGAAGATATTCGGAAAATCACGATCCACCGATATGTTATCAAGCTCGAGAACAGTCTTGCTTTTCAAGGCAAGACGATATGATCAACGGAGTGAAGGATTGACAAAATCCTCTCTCGTTTATCGAAAAGTGCACCATGGAAAATGGACTAGGTAGCACGATCACTCCTAGAGTGGTGATTCAATGACCAACACACTAAGGATGAAATTATTGTACATTAACTACCAAGCAACAAAGTTGCTAGGGGTATTGATTTCACACATCACGATTCTCTTGTCGGTATTCTGGTTGCAGACAACACAGAGACCGGTTAGCGAATGATGATGGCGAGAAGTATCACTACATCAAGATTTCATAAGAGGGAGTGCAGTTCTCATGATAATATTGACATGAAGAGGGTAATACCTCAAGGTAGAACAGAGCAAAAGCGGAATTGGCATTTTGATTTGCGGAATACAACTGCTTTGACCCAATCCAAGAATGGACGAGGTACGGGAGTTTGCTTCTCCTAGTCATTCTAAAATAGAATGGCTTGATAGACCACAAGAATATTCAACATAGATAAGACAATGCATGACATACCCTTGACTATCCACTGATAGTTGAAGGTCAGAATACAATTGAAGAAGGGCAACTCAAGAGCACTTGATTTTTCCTGAGTTGTAGATGCATGGATTGAATATATCAAACGGAGCTCAACATGTTTCTTCCAGATAATCCATGTAGAAATGAAGGATTGGCAAAGTCACAACTATGGGATGGAGAACTCATCAAGAGCACTCATGTTGTGATCTTTCGTTCACAAAGAACTTCTGCCATAACTAATTTATGGTATTGGAAGAATGATATACCACAAACCTTGAAGACTATAACAAGGTTACTAATATCCTAAATGAACGAGCAAATACTATCAACGGGAGTGAGCAGAATGATCCTTGGGTTCAAGAACCTAGATACAGAATACCTATTGACTAAGTAGCATCACAGCATGCTTTTGATAATGATGGCCAGAATTATCACACTGGAAACAAAAGACACGACTAGACTATTGGGTGGTTCACTGAAACAACATGGTTTCCTAAAACACTTTCATCAAACACGTCGAGGTAATATAGTACCTCAACTCAAAAATTAGTGTGCTTTGTTTGGCCTGAAAGACATTGACTCAAAACGAAAGAGTTTTGCAATTGCATCAGATAATTTAGAAACCTTGGATAACTCGACAACATAACGGCTGTACGGGCATGAAATATGAGGCAACCTGCACAAGAAAACTGACAACATGACAATGAATTCTTATAGAGGCATCGATCCAGAAAGATAACATGTTTCATATAGGTCTCCAGCATAATAACTCGTCATCCTAATAGATAGATGAGAATGCCTAGTTCTTAATCCCCGTAGAAAAGAAGAGGGTGACTCAGAATTAGAATGACACAAGGAAAGGAGTAAAAAGAGCCTTACGTTCCCTTCCACAATCAATTCCCTTATATAACTAAAGCTGTTCTAGACTCCACATCGACCAGTTTGGCTTGGTAATCCTATAGGCAGTCAAGGTTTGATACCAAAGCTGTCGGGACCCTGATCCTAACCATAAGAATCCAGCCTGTAACACATCACATCACTTTGCGGTCTCACGCACGGTTATCTCCATGGCTGCCACCTTACCTGGGCTGGGACCGTTTGCGTCTTTTGACTCACGTATGCGAATGTGTCGCTAGCATTCAAATGTCAAAGAACCTAGGCCGACATGACTAGTTGTAGAACCAAAGTGGCACATCCGTACAGGGACACGCATACATAACCCAGCAATGCATGTGTCGATCTCTAGCGTGTGTAGACGAGTCATAGCAAGCTACAAGGACTCCATTACGCCGAGGAACATAAATGTCATCACTGCACGTAGACGAGTCGTAGCAGGCTACAGGGACTCCATTACACTGCGAGACATTTCCCTGAAGGGACAGACACAACAACAAATAAGGATGCATGCCGATCAATCAATGTGTCCGGAGCAGTAGCAAGCTACCAAGGCTCAGTGGAAGCACAAAGAGGCATTTCCCCGTAAAGAGTACTACTAAAGGCACACAACTAGGTGTCGGATACCATACATACCGTTGCACGTCACACGTACGCTCGACATGCCCAATATGCAAAGATACAACTATGGCATCACAACATAACCATACAACATTACAACATTTACTTAGAAGGCTCGGAAGAGCCAATATGATAAGACGTTACCATCAGGGGTCACAAGACCCAGAATTCAGAGCATTCAATCAAACGAGCGGAAGTTAAACATGTCTGGGTATAGACATCTGCAAAAGTGGCTAGAGGAGCCTAAAAAGCTACAACGACCCTACCAAAGGAACCAGACCTCTGTCTGGGATTCCCAAGCTAATCTGGTCAACAATGAACTTCGCGTTGTAACGATCACTAATAAGACTGACGTCTCCTATGCAAAACATAAATTAAGCAAACGTGAGTACAAAGGTACTCATCAAGATTTACATCAGAACTAACTACATGTGCATCAGTTTCAATAAAGGGGTTGTGGAGTTTATTGCAGCAAGCCAGCTTTGACTCTTGGCTAACCTATACTACGACTACAAGTAGTATCTTTGGGGTGGGATAGCGCACACGAGTCCACATATTCTCCAATCAATACACCACTATGGATCCACTTTCGTCTCCCTACGAGAAGGCCATCCATAGCACTCACGCTTATCTTGCATACTTTAGAGTATCCACTTCAACTTATCTATGAATCACATAAGTTCTCCAAGTAGTCCATATCCGAGGACACGGCTTTTCGAATAGATTCATAACCCTGCAGGGGTGTAATACTTCACACATGCTCCCGCCACTTATCGCTATGTGCACATAAAAGGCACCTCGGCAACCTTCAAGCGGAGGCCCGGCGAGGGAGTCAGCCACGACCGTCAATCACACAAGATCCTAGTCCAGATTTATTGCCTATTTGAGACTGAACCCGCATGGAAGTCTGGCCGAAGTTTCTGCTACGGCCTCAAAAGATGTGCGCAGGGTTCCCAAGCCCATCGTTCGGGTGCCACTTGGTACACCGTGCCACTATGCCTATACCGCATCATAGTCCACCCCGTCGGGAAGCGCTATGCACGGCCACCAACACTTTTGCTACAAACACCAGAAACTAGATGCTACTCCTGGACAGAGGTCTAGGCGATTAATGGGCTGAGAGGGTCAATTAAGTATCCCAATGTGCGGTAGTATCTGGTCTTGGATAACATACACAGAACTCAGTTCTTAAAGACGGTCCCAATGAGACAACCCACCATGTACATCTACATGACCTCTCATCGGTACCTTTACCAAATCGTGTTCACACACTTAGCTCCCATACAGTAGGACATGAACCTTGCCATTCTGATTCATCACCCGGATGGATCAAACCCAACACAACACGACTCTAAGCATAGCAGGCACAATAAGTAAGCATGCATGGATGAGTAAGCACAACAAGGCTCAAGCAGTTGCTACTCATGCTAAGTGGTTTCAACTATTTACTATGGCAAAGACAGGTCATGCAAAGGAATGGGTTCAACTATCGAGAACATGTAACAGTTGAATCGTTGTTGTCCTAATGCAGTAATAGAGAGCAGGAGCGAGAGAGTGGGTTCATATCAGTATGCTCAAGGGGTTTTTCTTGCCTGACAGTCCTGAAGATATTACTTCTCTTCATTAGTGTCAACGTTCACATCGTCGGAACCATCATCTATCGAGAAGGAACAAGCACCGACAAACAGGAAGAAGGAACACATTCAATGTGATGCAACAAACATGATGCATGAAATGGCATGTTAATGTACTGAATTGACCTAGTACTATAGATAGTCATATTAAGTGAAGTGGAATTCAAATATATACTAAAGTCCAATTCCAATACTATTTATTAAATTATCCTAATCATGAAATGTTCTACTTGGTGATGTTAACTTGTTCAAACATGCATGATCATGGCATAAACAGATTCATTGGATTTCTTTGATCATTTTTCATATATAAAATATTTTCATCTGACTTACAGATTATTTTCTATGATTTTTAGAAGTTTTAAACATTTTTTGAAAATATTAAATCATTTATTGATATATTTTAAATTCAGAAACGTTTATTGAGTCAGCATGACATCATAGTGATGTCATCAGGTGAACTGGCTGCCCAGGGTCAAATCTGACCAGTAGGGCCCACTGGTCAGTGACCCATTGAATAAATAGGGGTTATTTTTTCCTAACTAATCATTTCTGTCTAATTAAACTTGTGGGGCCCACTGTCAGTGTCTCCGATTCTAATTAGTGGGTTAGTTATCCCCTAATTGGTGCCACGTCAGCCAGGCCGGAGGGAGGCCGCCGGTGACCAAATTTCATGATGGTGGCTCGCCGGCGTTTCTCGGGGCGACGCTACAGGGGGTGGCAGGCAACGCAGAGGGCACCAGAGGGGAGCCCATCCCTGCCCGCATCCAGGGAAGCACGCGGGAGGCTTCGGGGTGGCCGGGGACGACGACCACGGCGACCGTTGCGACGGCCGGAGCTTGGCAACTGAGGGGATGGCGGCTAAGCAATAGGGATAAGGAGGTGGATCGACAAGGAGGCTCACGGCGCATCGGAAGACGGAGCTCGCGGGCTCGGGGAGGCACCGGGGCAGCGAATCGATGGTGGCGACGGTAGCTTCAGCAACCGGCGGTGGAGGCGACAATGGCGAGGGGGAGAAAACAGAGAGGGGAGGAGAAGGGAGAGGGCTCTGGGGCTTTCTCAGGCGGGGAGATAGGCTCGAGGGGGGCGAGGAAGCACGCAGCTGCTCCTACTAGCAGAAGGTAGGGGTTTATTTAAAAATACAAAATAATTATTTAGAAGTTCTGTACCCCTGGTATGTTGTTTCCAAGATTTATTAGAAACGGTGAACATTTTTGAAGACCATTTGGAAACATTGAAATTCAGTTGTTGGAGTTTGGTTTAATCCATGAGATGCTAGGGTTTGTCATCCCCATTTCAAATTCATTTGAAGTTAAACATGATGCAATGAATTCTCAATGATGCAACTAATACAAACAATTTCTAGGGCTGTGACACCCTCTGAGGAAAAGCCGGCAAGGAAAGGTACGAGAGTCGCTCGTACGTCAAGGGGGACTCCTAAGCATCGCGACTCAGGAGCCTCACTAGGCACGTAGCCCCTCACCCCTTGGGACCGTCCTTGGTGATCCGTTCGGCCCCAACGGTGGTTGAGGTATGCGCAGGGTCGGGCCCCGCCGAAGCAGAGCTCAACGCGTTCAAACTCAAAACCTTAAGGAGAACGCCGGAGCTCATATGTCTAGGGGGACTCCTGAGCATCGCGACTCTGGAGCCTCACTCGCCATGTAGCCCCTCACCTCTTGGGACCATCCTTGGTGATCCAGTCGGCCCCAACGGTGGCTGAGGTATGCATGGGGATGGGCCCTACCGACGCAGAGCACAAGGTGTTCAAAATTTTCCAAGCTAGGAGGACGCTGGAGATCGTACATCAAGGGAGACTCCTGAGCATCGCGACTCGGGAGCCTCACTATCCCCATAGCCCCTCGCCCCTTGGGATTGTCCTTGGTGATCCGGTCGGCCCCAACGGTGGCTGAGGTTTGCACGGGCCCGGGCCCTACCGACATAGAGTGCAAGGTGTTCAAAATATCCAAGTTAAACCTATCTTCACCATGTTCCCTTCGTGAGGATTGCTCGTACGTCAAGGGGGACTCCTGAGGATCGCGACTCAGGAGCCTCACTGACCCCGTAGCCCCTCACCCCTTGGGACCGTCCTTAGTGATCCGGACGGCCCTGAAGGCAGCTGAGGTATGCGCGGGGCCGGGCCCTGCCGAAGCAAAGTATCACAGCAAGCAAGAAGGAAAGAAGGAAAATAGGGCGATGACGTAGTTCAATAGTTATTACAAGCATTAAAGTTTTTTGCGAATACAAACGAGTTTAATGCCTCCACGAGGCACGTCGAATGTTGCAGGAAAGAAGCAAGGAAGAGGAATTAGGAGGAGCCTTCGCCGCCATGCGCCCCGTCCGCAAGGAACTCATCGTCAACATTGTCGGCGTCGTCCTCCTCACCACTAACCCTTGCAGTTTCAGGAGGCGGATGAACGGTGATGCGGGTAAACCTCTTCACCAGTGCCCCCATGGCAGCCTTCACTGCCTCCGCAATGTTGCTGCGGACCCCGGGGGCAATTGGGCAGATCAGGGAGTCGAAGTCGAACCCTGGCTCACGAAAGTGAAGGTGACTGAAGACGCGTGTCGCAGACTCAGAGAAGAGGTCGCGGCACTCGCTG
The DNA here is from genome assembly GCA_022496015.1 of Hordeum marinum. NCBI lineage: Eukaryota > Viridiplantae > Streptophyta > Magnoliopsida > Poales > Poaceae > Hordeum > Hordeum marinum. The sequence continues at coordinate 68,241,540 of CM039675.1, forward strand.
TCCAAGACCCCCTCCACCTTGACAATGGCACCCTCCAGCTTCGAAGCAAGCCTCTCGAAACCATCCTCTCGAGCCACCAGGGGCTCTGCAAACCCTTCCCAACAGAGGGAGTGGAGTGCTCAGCGCAGCTTGAGCTCGACCGGGGGAAGGGCGTTGAGCTCCGCGGCCTTTTCCTCTTTGGCCTCGGCAAGAGATTTTTCCATGGTCTCGAGCCGGGCCTTCTCCAGAGCGGCCTCCCTCTCTTGCGCCTCTAGGCGCCCTCGCACCGCGATACGGTCGGTCATCGCCTGTGACAGCTCGGAGTCCCAGTCGACGAGCTGGGCCTTGCAGGCCCTGAGGGCCTCCCCCTGCTGATGCAGTTCTTCCTCGAGCACAGACTTCTCTCCCTGAAGAACCCTCAAGCGGTACTCTGCCTCATCACGATGCCCCACCGCGGACGTCACGTTGGCCAGCACCGCTTCAAGGGCTGCTTTGGCTGACACGGCCTCCTTCTTGCTCTTCACCATGGCGGCCTCAGCACCTGCAACGACGTCCCGAACTGGACTAGAGGGGTCAAGGCCCCGTCCAGGATGTTGAGGCCACGTGACGAAGGCACCAAGACCCCCTCTGAAGGAGTCACCTGCGCAATCACAGGTAATGTTCCCCGGGAGATAACATCATGACGAGCAGGAGGCTCTAGGGGCTGGGCGGCGACCAAGGGCAAGACGGATGCAGACGGACCGACAGGCGGTTGGCCCTCGGGGGCTGGCCCTGTGAACAACAACACCGGTACACCATCAAGAGCAGGAGCGACCACACCAACAGGCAGCGGGGGCTCAGGGGGTTCCGCGCTAGTGACCGGGAGGGTTCGCTCACGAGCCTTCACCCCCTCGCCCGTAGGCGCCTCGTCAGGCGATTACAGCGTGACAGGAGCGGGCGGAGCATCGGAGGACGTCTTCGGCTTGATGTCTGCCTTCTTCTTCCTCATCTTCAGCACGGCGACGTTCCTAGTTACCGGTCAAAGGAAGAATCATCAGCACACAAGCTATCAGCGGGCGAGCAAAGCCAAAACGGATAATTACTCCTCAACGTCGACCCACTTGCTCTTCCCCTCCGCTCCAACAACGATGGTGACGCCCTCGCCCCTCTCGGTGAGGGCACCACCACGCCGGGGGACAGGGGCACTATACGCCGGAGCGGCCACTGGAGGAACCGCCCCGGCCCCGGCCTTGTCCACTTGGCCCATGGGCTGTGCTCCGGGTGGGGGCGAATCCGGCACCTCGACCACCATGCCTGCAGAGGCAGGGCACACCGAAGGAGACTCAACTCCGTGCTTCCTGGGGGACGCCAGACAGGCGGATCGTGTGGCACAAGGTGCCGGCACAAGCCCCCTGGGGACCTTAGCGGGATGCGGGAAGCCTGTAGCAGGAGCTTCACCAGCATTGTCATCATTTGTCAGCTCGTGCAAGAGCATGCTCTATGGTGGGGGAGACGCCTCCGCCTAGTCGTCGTCCGCCGTCTTCTCTGAATACTCCCCGCTCGTGGTGTCGCTGCAGGACACCATCATCGGGGAGCCAAGGCCCTTAGCTGGGAAGAGCCCCGACTCATTGAAGACAGGCATCTAGGTGACCAAAGCGGTCGCATCGTTGCGACGGTACAATGGGGCGCAGGCCTCGAGCGGAGTCACCAATGAGCAGGGTTGCCACAGCCCTGCTCATTTCCTTAGGGGCTATGTGTGCGGACCGAAGCCTGAGGCTGTCGTCGCTGCCCTGATAGTCCCATAGGGGCCTAGAGTGAGACTTAAGGGGTGTTGGGCGCTCCGTCAAGAACTCCTTCACTATCATCCCCCCAGTCAGCTTCCTGACGCTGATGTCGTGGGAAATTCGCTCCAGGACGGGTTTGGCCCGAGGGTCAGAAAGCTTAGCGGAGCTCCACACAGAGGTTTTTTCTGGCAGCCCCTTCGGCAGCTCCAAGCAGGGGCTGGGACTGCCGAGATCCATGAAGACCCAGCAGTACTGGAAGTTCTCCGCCTTCTTCCTGGCCTTCAAGAGCATGTTACCGCTCTGTACCGCAATGAAGGAGATGCATGCCGACCATTGAGCGACGTCATGCACGCGCAAACTGAAGAAATGTTGGAAGAGGGCTATCGAGGGCTTCACGCCCATGAAGGACTCGCAGTAAAAGGCGAAGAAGGACAAGAGCATGATGGAGTTGGGTTGAAGATGAAGGGCATGAATCCCGTAGTGGTCGAGGATGGCGCTGAAGAACACAGAGAAAGGCAAGACGAGCCCGGCGAAGATGTTGTGAAGGAAGAAGAGATAAGTTGGCCTGGACGAGGGCCGCCTCTATGAGTAGCCTCCCCATGTCAAGGTCTGCCCGCACTCGTTGGTCCCTCCCGCCGTCGATGGGAGCATTGGGACAAGGTCTCTGTCCTTGGCGATGGTGGACTCGTAAAGCGCCGGTGAGATGGGAGCGGAGGCTAAGCCATGAGCCTCAGGATTCGATTTGCCGGCAGGGGGCATTCAGAAGAAAGGCAGAGCAACGCCGGATCTGGAAGGTCTCAACTGAGGCCGGGTTCTAGGAGCAAGAGCAGGCGTGCAGAAGAGGAAAGAAGTAATGGCTCGGCGCTGGAAGTCGGGCTTTTGTCGATTCGGGTAGTGGCTGAGAGGACGCCCCACGTTAGCTGCATGACGCGCGCTAGCCCTGGCCCCTCAGGCATGTGGGGGGCGCAACACTTCGGGCCGTCCTCAAGGCTTCGCCCTGAAGCCAGCTCAAGTGTGCCTTGGGCCCAGGGGCTACTGTCGGCGTTCTGGGAACAGGGGTACCCAAACCTGCTTGCCTGCGGGGCAGGACATGGCACACCTCATCAGCCAGGCTCGGTCTGGCACGGCTCCACTCAAAACAAGGCCCACACGAGGACCCTAGGCTCGCGAGGAAGAACGACACCAAGACCGGTAAGGATGGGCCTCCTCAGGCCCCCTCCGAAGCAGTGGAGATCTCAATGTAGAACCCAGCCTCAGGAGTCAAAGATGATGCACCGAAGGACAGGCGGACACCAGTGCGCCACGCGGTGCAGTTTCCCCTTTGGTGCAAAGGGAGCAAGGACTTACGTAGGTTCCCGAAGCTCCGCCCAAAGGTTTCCATTCCGGTGCAACAAGACCATGACCCGGAGCCCCACAAGGCGTATGTCATCGCCGAGCCCACCGATCCATCATCGACAGCCGCTTTGCAGGCGAAGACCGCCATTGGGCAGGGCGCGGATGTATCCCCCTGCCCCCCTTCAAAATTGGTCGTTGTGGGATCCCTTCCCGCCATTGTGATAAGGGAAAAGGGCCCGGGCCACCGCTATATAGAGAGGCTAGGCCACATGGTAGAGGGGATCCGATCCATGTCTTAGCCACTCAAACCATGAGACAAGGAGAGAGCCAAGAACATCTCTTGAGCAACCTCGCAAGGCTCGAGCACACTATACTCGTTCATCCACCACACCTCCCTGATAGGAAATCCACCAAAGCAAGAGTAGGGTATTACGCTTCATAGTAGCCCAAACCTGGGTAAACTGTCGTGTTCATCTTCTTCCTCGCCATCGTGCGAGTTTGTCATAGTATTCATCGAGTAGCGAGCTAGGTGGGGCAAGCCTGCAAGGGATCTTCGCACACGCCCCTGTGTTCGAACCTCGAGGGTTTTGCGGAGCCCTAAATCCGACAAACTGGATCATACTTTTTAACGCGCTTTAGCTTTTTATTCTTCACGCAATACATGAGCGTCAACCATGGACATAGCATATAGGTGGAATAGAATATAGTGGTAGATATCAAAGGGTAAAAGTCAAGAAGAAACTCTCGCGTCAACTAGGAATATCAACGGGCTATGGAGATGCCCATCAATAGATATCAATGCGAGGAGTAGGGATTGCCATGCAACTGATGCACTAGAGGTATAAGTGTATGAAAGCTCAATTGAAGCTAAGTGGGTGTGCATCCAACTTGCTTGCGCATGAAGACCTCGGGCATTTGAGTAATCCCATCATCGTAATATACAAGCCAAGTTCTATAATGAAAAATTCCCACTAGCATATGGAAGTGACAAAACATGAGACTCTCTATATGAAAAACATGGTGCTACTTTGAAGCACAAGTGTGTAAAAAGAGGTAGTAGCACTATCCCTTCTCTATTTTTTCTCTCATTTTATATTATTTTTTCTTTTTCTTTTTTCTTTTTATTTCTTGATTTCTTTTTTTCTTTCTTTCTTTCTTTTCTTTTTTCTCTTCTTTTTTTCCTCACTAAGACAATGCCCTAAAAATGAAATCGTCACACTTTTATTTACTTACAAATCGATATGAAGAACTATGAAACAATGACTCAATATGAATGCCTCTGGCAGTGTATCAGGATGTGCAATGATCTAGCATACCGTGTACACAATTATGAACGTTGGCTTTTGCCGCAAATACCATGCCAGCTACATCATCATGCAAGCAATATGACGATGAGTGAACTAGTCATATGATGTGACGGTGGAAGTTGCATGGCAATATATATCGGAATGGCTATGGAAATGCCATAATAGGTAGGTATGGGGCTGTTTTGGCGAAGATATAAGGAGGCTTATATGCAACAGAGTGTATCATGTTGTGGGGTTTGGATGCACCGATCCTTGAGGTGAAAATGGTCAATGCACGGTAATAAAGAGGATAGTAAAATATGAGGAGGTGAGAGTGTGTATGTCCATGGATTCACGTTAGTCATAAAGAACTCATATACTTATTGCAACATTTTATTAGCTTTCTTGAAGAAAAGTACTACTCACCTGCCCCTAGGGAGGAGGTTGGGAGGAGTTAACCATCGCGCGCCTCCGACTCAAACAATACTAGGATTTCAACGAGGAATAAGAATGCTCACACATCCCCACAATGCCAAAACCAATATTTAGACTAACAGAAAATTAACACCTTTTAATATCCATACTCATATGAACCGACAACCATGCACTCACACCCTTTCACATTACCACGTCAATATCATTAACCCACAATTTCTCTTTAATGTGCTACATGAAGGTTTTGATTATGCACTCCTTGAATACCTATTATTTTTGGGCTAGTATTATAACCCATGCAAATTATCGTCACTATTTATTAACTCTCAAACAAATATAAGTGAAGAACAAAAGTGCAATTATTTAGATAAAATCTATACGCCACCGTGCTCAAAATGATATAAGTGAAGAACTAGAGCAACTTCTAAGCTAAAAAGATATAAGTGAAGCACATAGAGTATTCTAAAAAATCATGATGAAGGTGTGTCTCTCTCAAGTAGGTGTGTCCAACAAACAATGATTGTGGAAAACTAAAACAAAAGCAAACGATGCTCCAAGCAAAACTCATATCATGTGATGAATAAAAATATAGCTCCAACCGACATACTCATGGATTGAGACGAAAGAGGGGATGCCCCCCGAAGCTTAGATGCTTGAGTCTTTCTAGAATTTTACTTGGGGTTCCTTGGGAATCCCAAAGCTTAGGCTCTTTTCCACTCCTTATTCCTTTATCCATCATGATAACAAACAAAACTTGAAAACTTTAGCACACAAAACTCAACGAAACTTTGTGAGATCCGTTAATATAATAAACATATCAAATACTTTAGGTAATGTTACAAATTGATTAATATTTAATTATTGCATAATAGGTACTATATTCTAACTTATCCATGTCTTGTACCGCCCCCCCCCGCCCCCCGATAGAATCCATAGCATCATCAAAACAAGCAAATTATGCAAGCAAAAACAGAATATGTCTAAAACAGAACAGTCTGTAATGATCCGAATAAAATCATACTTATGTACTCCAAAAGTTTTGAAAAATTAAGACAACCTGAATAATTCATATAGAAATACTACGTAAAAATTTCAGAATTTTATCGCGCCCGAGCAGAGAATAAAAATTCCAGTACTGGACGTAAAAATTTATGTTTTTTCACAACATCGCTTCTACTATCGTACAAGTTAATTCCAAAGGCTTTACTTGGCACAAACACTAATTTAAACACAAAAACAAAATCATTGTAGAGGCAATGATCATGTTATCATAGACAAACACAAAGTAAAAAACAAAAATTTAAAGATAACTATTGGGTTGCCTCCCAACAAGCGCTATTCTTTTATGCCCCTAGCTAGGCATAATGCATAGTATCAAGTGTTGTAATAGTCATGAGGACGACCCATCATGCTATAATCATATTAGGTTCTCTCAGCAGCAATTTTTCTAATAGGTAATAAAAACTAATTGAAGGGACTAAACTTTACTACGAAGGGTCCGTGAGATCTATCTCGGGAGGAATAGAGGGCTCCTCCTTAGGCTTTTCATATGTGATAGTCAACTCCTCATTGTATTAGTTTTGATGAAGGTACTTCCTTAATTATATCTCAAGAACATGACCCAATCAAAGATTTGGTATGAAAAAATGATCATTGTGTTCATAAACTTTATCAACTAAGACATTAGGTGGGACCTTTTTTCTGAGGTTTTCATCATAAGCAGCATGGTCCGTTGACCTTAATTTTCTTAATTCTTTCAAATCATAAAGAATCCCTTCTATCGGTGGGCACTCAAAGTTAACCCTATAATGATCAAATATATGTCTCTAGAGTCTTGCATAATAGGGTTAAATTCATGAATGAGAAATATTGTAGCTAGAAATTTAGTAGAGGCATCCGGAATATTAGAGAATTCTAGGAACAACCATTGTAAGAAAGGATGCATGTGAACGAATTATCTTTCCAACCCAACTATAAGCAAAGATATATCATCCGCATAATTAGTTGTTCTAGCAAAAACAGAGCCTCCTATCAAGGGTAACGAGCCTGCACAAGTGAAAAACGCTTGAATCACACTTTTCCCAATGATATATTGCCACTACCTATGCAGAGTTTCTTCGTTTGCATAATAGGTTCTCCTTTAGAGGGATCATCATCTGCAAGGTTACTGAGTTTTTGTTTATCAACTTCATCAAAATTTCTTTTAGCATTTTCATAACATGCTGAAGTTGAATAATCAAAATCATCTGCACTAGAGGCAGAAACACCGCTAATTTCAATCTCAGACATGATAGTAACTTTGAGCGAGCAAGCAAGTAAACTGGCAAAGGTAAATATTTTTTGCTTTTTGATTTTTATAGAAAGCAAAAGATAACAAAAAATAAAAAGTATAACAATTGAATGATAATTTGTGTGAATGTACTTGAGAAGAAGTTGATGATACCCCACGACAACGGCGCCATAAATCCTTCCTCATACTTGTGTTCTGCTTTGGGTATTTCCCCGAAAAGGAGAGGAGGATGCAGCACAGTATGGATAAGTATTTACCTCAGTGAGAACCAAGGTTATTGAACCAGTAGGAGAACCACACAAATTCCCGTTTTCAACACCTAGACACAAAAGAGCAAACAGTTGCACCCAACGCTGGCAAGAGGGTTGTCAATCCCCTTGAACTCATTACTTGCAAGCGATAAGTAGTGATAGATAGATAGTTTGATAATTGCAACAAGTAAGTAAAGGAAGCGAGGAATTTATTTCTTCTGTAAATATATTTGTGAATAGATCTGGGGCCATAGCGATAGAGGCTTCTCTCTCGAAGAAAGCATACAGTGGGTAAACAACTTACTGTTGGGTAATTGATAGAAAAGCGCATAGCTATGCAATATTTATTCATGGCAATGATCATGTGTATATAGGCATCACGTCCATAAACAAGAGACCGACTTCTACCTGCATCTACTACTATTACTCCACCCATCGACCACTATCCAGCATGCATCTAGAGTATTAAGTGAAACAGAGTAATGCTTGGAGAATGGTGACATGATGTAGACAAAGTAAACTCAATCATTATGAATAAACCACATTGTTTTCTCCTTGGTGGCAACAATACAAAGACGTTTCTTGTCCCCTACGTTGTCACTAGGATATAGAGCACTGCCAGATTGAACCCGCTACAATGCACCACTCCCACTTAAGATAAACCAATCTAGTTGGCCAAACTAAACTGATAAGTTGGAGAGAATTACGAAGCTATAATGATCATGCAAATATAATTCATAGGAGAATCAAATCTTTTATCCTGAATAATCTGAACATAAACCCACAATTCATCAGATCCCAACAAACACACCGCAAAGATGGATTACACAAGATAGATCACCACGGGAATCACGGTGATCATGGCAATGAAGAACAAAAAGAGAGGGGAGAGAGAGATCTAGGTACTAACTACGGACCCATAAGTCTATGGTGAACTACGCACACATCACCACGGGAGCAGCAAGGATGATGTAGAGGCCCTCCGTGATTGATCCCCCCTCCGGTAGGGCACCTGAAAAGGGATCCAGATGAGCTTGCGGCAATAGAAAAACTGTTTCGGGAGCTCCTCTAGGGTTTTGGAATATATGTGAATTTATAGGCCACAGAACAAGGACAGAAGAGTCGGGAGGGGTCTACAAGCTAACAGGGCGCACCCTGTTGTCTTGTGGGGCCCCTATGAGGCCTCCGGTTTTATCCTAAAGCTTCCAGGTATTATTTTGGTCTCGAAGATCTGCGCCAGACAGCATCGCTTTCCCTCGAGGTCGAGCCAATATCTTGGTTGCAGGTTGGGTGATGCGGAAGACAACTGTGATTTCTGGTTCGTACGTCGGGCTTGATACCGGCAAGCGATAATGAAAATTGTCCCTTGTGGAAAAAACAAAGGTGAAACCATGTAAGAAATCAATGCATGTACCTTTTATGTTTCCTCCTCGATCCTTTCGTTGGTGAATCTCAATTTGCACTTTTGCCATGCAGGGAGACATGGAATTCTTGGTTTAAACCTCGGATATTTTGATTGATGGATGCCATCTCCCCTGTTCTTCATTCATATTATGTTCTTCGTGCCTTGTTTCGCCTGCACATGGGATTCATGGACGCAGGGCACTACAGGAATGCCGGTTCTGAGGGTTGTCACGATAACGAGCGCCACCACGTTGAAGCAAGGGTTGTACCCGTCAAACTCGCGAGCGAGCGATGTTGTAGACGGGAACCGTCATGCCAATGGAATCTCTCTGCCAGGAGCGTACTGATAATGCATTGAAAGAAAGCGAGAGATAATAGACAAGAGAATATTGTCCTTATTGGTGATGGGATTACACACATATATCCGAAGGGTGTGTCCAAAGGGACATGAGAAAACCGCCTTTGTTAGGATAATCAGACTAACCACAACATGATATGTTAGTTGTCTTAATTCGGCATACACGCCCTGCGTCCCCTAGTTGATTTTTTGACAAGAAACAACGGAAAGAGGTTAGAAGTTAATATCATGCATACGTATTTTTGTATTATCTAGGTTTTTAAATGTACCTAATGCGTCGATAAGGAGGGAGTAACAATTTTGATGATATGGGAACACGCATGTCGAGATTGATTAGGTATGATTCCCTACAACCAAATGGGGTAGACGGGGAACAAGGAATTTGTGTTCACATTTATATTTTGGGTCTTTCACATTTGTGTCCCTAACTCGAACCACTGCTCAGATTTTCCCCTGACTTTGAAGCTTGCTCAAATTTGCCCCTCTACATTAGGTGCACTTATATAAATGCCCTTCTGTGTCTTTACCGGCCAGTCAAAGGGCTTTGACCGTCTATGGGGCGTTTATTGGATATTTTTTCCCTCCCACCATGTATCACTTACATGTGGGGACCACTTAGAAAAATTAAAAAGGAAAAACTCTTTCTCTCACCCCCTCTCTCCCTCTCACTTAAATGTGGGCCCCTCATTGCCTCTATCTCACCTCCCACCTCTCTTTCTCTACCTCATAGCCTGACTCTCAGAAGTCCGGTGAGCGTCGGCTGCCCAGGGACCGTGAGCTGCCCTGGGTAGCTCCCCTCTCTCCATCCATCCCTCTCTGCCTCTCCCTCACTCACTCACTCACGTCCTCTATTTCTCTCTCACCTCTGCCGAGCGCCACCGTTGTCGCTACCTTCATCTTCATGTTGCCAATGACAACCCCAAGCACCTCCACCTCGCTAGGAAGCTCTTACGAGATGCCCTCTTCCTAAAAGCCTACTAATTTGATGAGAGATGGCCAGTGCCGAGCGCCACAACGTATCTTCCTCGCCTCCGACCTTGGACCGCCGTGTTCGATTTGATGTCGTTGAAGCATGTCGAGCGATCCTATCGACTCATGTGGGATTCTAAGGTACCACACAAAATGTGGGAGTCCTTCATGGCAAGCTCCATGACATCAGGCCGTCTTCCCCATGAGCTCCGAGCTCTGCCATGGCTGTCATCGTCAAAGTCCTCGCTCCAGTCTTCCTATTGATCTCCTTAATGACATATAGATGGTTCCCCTCTCCCTCCCCCTCGCATGGTAGCTGCCCCACCTGCATCGCCTAAAGCCGTCGCGGGAATAGTCACCGTCGTTTGCTGGACGCGGTAGAGCAAGGGCTATCGCCTGGTTGCCGCGACCGGCCTCCTCACAGCCTCCTAGAGCGCCTCCGCCATGGGATCTCGTTCTCGCCGACAACTATGCACCTAATCCATACTTATAATTAATTAAAAGGATTAATTAAAACATATTTCTGGAAAATATTGATAAGCCAATGACATGTGGGCCCAATATCCAGTTTGAATAGTCATGTTTTTTTCTTTATTCTTTTTTAGATTGGCCCCACATGTAAGTGTGTGTGAGAGAGAGAGGGGTGAGGGCAAGGATTTTTTTTTCATTTTATTTTTTAGAGTGGGCCCACCTATAAGGGACACATGGAGTGAGGGGCAAAATGTCCAGTAAACGTCTAGATAGCGGTCAAAGCCCTTTGACCGAATGGTAACGACACGAAAGGGCACTTTTATAAGGTGAGCTAACGACACAAGGGCAAAATTGAGCAGGCTTCAAAATTAGCGGCGAATCTGAGTAGGTTGTTCGAGTTAGGGGCAGAAATGCAAACGGTCCTTGTATTTTCAAAGCAGAAATCACATATGTACCCATTTTATTTCTCTCTTACCATGCGGAATTAAGATCAATAGCATTTAACAAATGGACTTCTCACTTTCTACATGCACTTAGATCATTAGAGATGGGAAAATTAAAAGGGCAGCGCTAGGCTCGCCCGGCCGACGCAAGGTTCGGTCGCTCGCATGCACGCCACCCGATCTACACTATATAGGGTGTCCGATGTGTGGATCCCTTCTTCCACCTCACGCATGCATCGCCTCTTCTTCCTGAAAAAAGCAGAAAAAGGGGGAGAAACAACAGCGCCCCCTGACTGTTAGCTTTGCCGCTCTCTTTCCATCCTCCCCAACCACCACCATCATCGTAGGTAGCAGCTTGTTGCTCTTGTTGTCGGCCGCGGCTGGCCATCTGGGACACTGCTGCGATTGCTCGTCCTACCACCGGCCGCAACAGGTTCTGGAGTTTCGAAGCACCCCGCCACTGTTTGCACCATAGCAACCCCTAGGTCAATGTCGTTTGCAACTTTCCTAAACGACATCGCGTAATTCCACTTCTCACTGATCGCATCTCACCATCGTGCCCATTCTAGCTACCGGCATCAGCGATTTCAGCTATGCTTCAAACATTTCGAACAAACTCAATTGATGGTTCTAACAAAATCAATTGATAATTACATCCAAAAAACATAATGCAGCAAAATAATAAGCAACACACCTCGCCACCGCTACTCATGAAGAGATATGGTTCCAGCAAAAATATCGCGGTTGTAGCACATTGCTCGCCAAGCTCCATTGCAACATGAGGGAGAAGGTGGTTTCCAACAACAAAAAATTTGTTGGTTCGAGCAAATCAAATGGTCGGTTGTAGAAAATTGCTCACCGAGCTCCATTGCAACCTGAGGGAGAAGATTGTTTCCAAAAAAAATGGTTCAAGCAAATTGGATCGTTAGTTCCAGCATCGTGGGATCGAGCTTGCTTACCGCATGTGAAAGCACATTTGCTCCCTTGGTGGTTTTGGTAATTAATAACAACATATATGTCATTGAACTAATGTTTCCACTAAGCATATTTCAGGAAAAGTTCAATGATGGGTTGGCAAAAGGATTGTGGAACACCCCGAGATGCAAGGAAATAGATTGGCAAAGCTTCAAGCAAGAGGACTCTACATTTTACTATGTGAGAAATCACTTAAAGTCCATAGGAAAGCCAATACTATCAAAAGTTGGTAAGGTACTGTTGGTGAACAAAATGCTCATACGTGCATAAGTGATAGTTACCAAAAACACCCACAAGCTGTTCCACAAAAGTCTGTCCAAAGCCAAATATACAAAATCAGTGCAACCAACACTTCCCACTCAGTGCCACCGATTATCACCCTCAGACAGACTCAAGCCAAACCCTAACCCATCGGTGCAACTGATTCTGATTCGGTGCCATCGAGTTTGAGTTGCCAACATTCTGTTATGAAAATTCACAAAATCGGTTCGACCGAGTTTGTTGAATCGGCGTCACCGAGTTTGGCAATCTAACCGTTGGTCACCTTATCGGTGCAACCGAGTTTTATGTATCGGTCTCACCGAGATTCAAAAGTTGCTACCTTTTTAGGCAACTCGGTACCACTAACATAAACACATCGGTGTCACCGAGTTGGACTTATTAGGTGTAACGGTTGGATTTTTGGAGATGCCTATATATACCCCTCCACCACCACTCACTCGCAAGAGAAGCACTCAGAACAGATCCCCACTCATACCAGCAGATTTTCTGAGATGGAGCCACCTACTCATGTGTCGAGATCATGCCATTCCATTCCAACCATATGAATCTTGATCTCTAGACTCCCAAGTTGCTTTCCACCCAATCAATCTCTTCCACGTAGCCAAATCTGTGATAGGGTGATTCTGTGTTGAGGAGACTATCATCTTGAAGCACAAGAACAAGGAGTTCATCGACATTATCGACCCTATTACCTTTTGGAGGGTGGTGCATCCTAGATTGGTTAGGTGTCACTTGGGAGCCTCATACTTCATATTGTGGAGTGAACCAAGAAGTTTGTAAGGGCAAGGAGATCGCCTACATCGTGAAGATCTACCCCAAGTTAGGCCAATCCTCCATGGACGTAGGCCATCATGGTATAGTCGACGTTGCTTCTTCGTGGAACCCTCCGTGGGTAGAGCCCTCTGTGGACTCTCGTGACCGTTACCCTCTATGGGTTGAAGACTCCATAAACGTGGATGTACGATAGCACCACCTATCAGAACAAACAAGAAAAATCATCGTGTCTCCAAATTGCGTTTGATATTCCTACCCTTCCTTTACTTCTCATGCTGGTCTTTACTTTCCGTTGCTATACTCCTAGACATGCATGTGTAGGGTGTGCTTGACTTGCTATGAATGCTAAAATCTGCCAACACTTAAAATTGGGAAGAAGTAGATTTTTAATTGGTCAAGTAGTCTAATCACCCCCCCCCCTCTAGACCTACTTTCGATCCTACAAGTGGTATCAGAGCTTTGGTCTCTATTGCATTGGTTTCACAACCTAGGGGAGTATGGTGTCTAGTGCGGGAAATTATCACCATAGAGGTCCGTACTTTTATGGCACTAATTTTGCTAGTTGGAAGCATGAAATGAAAATGCATCTTCTTGGTCATAACCCCACCGTTTGGGATGTTGTTCGTGTTGGTTTGCAAGGTGAATGCTTTGCGGATGGAAGGGAACCGGATCGTGAAGTGATTGTGGATGGATTGAAGATGTTGCAATTAAATGCTCAAGCATGTGACATTCTCTTCAACTCCCTATGCCCCGAAGAATTCAACAAAGTCAGCTGTCTTGAGAATGCAAAAGAGATATGGGATACTTTGGTTGATATGCATGAAGGTATTGAATCTGTGAGATGATCCAAGTTGGATGTTCTCCAAAGTCAACTTGACAAGTTCAAGATGAAGGATGGTGAAGGAGTCACTGAGATATACTCTAGGATAGCTCTCATCACCAATGAGATTGCCGGCTTAGGAAGCGAAGAAATGACCGAAAAATTCATGATAAATAAGATACTTCGAGGTTTGGATGATCGATATTACTCCGTATGCACATTGATCCAAATGATGCCCAACTACAAATATCTCAAGCCAACGGAAGTGATTGGAAGGATTGTTGCTCATGAGATGACACTCAAGGAGAAGGAAGAGCTTCACCACAAGTCTAGTGGTGCTTACAAAGCCACAAGTGATGCTCCCACAACTTCAAGCGACAACCTTGTCACAAATGAAGAGATAAGCCTCATGGTCAAGAAATTCAACAAGTTCTACACGAATAAAGGCAAAGATCGAAGCTCCAACTCAAGATATGAAGAGAAATGTTCGTCAAGTCGTGACCGAAACTTCTACAATTGTGGGAAGCCCGAACACTACTCTAGCGAGTGCACGGCTCCTTACAAAAGTAAAGAAGAGTCACCAAGAAGACGAAGCTCAAGAGACGAGTCACCTTGAAGAGAGAGAGGGAGTAGGGATGAATATTATGAACGAAGACCGTCAAGGATAAGTAGGGACTCCAAGAAGAAGGACAAGTACACCAAGAGCTACTCAAGAAGAAGACATCAAGCTCATGTTGGTGAATGGGTTTCCTTCTCCAAATCCAATAGCCACTCTAAGAGAACCTACCACTCCAACTCTGACTATAGTCAAGATGAAGGTGTTGCCGGACTTGCACTAGTGACAACCGACTCCTATGACACATTTAATTCACCTAATGAAGGGAGTGGATGTTGCTTCATGGCTAAAGTCCCCAAGGTATCACACCCCGAGTATCTTGATTTCAATAGTGATGAGGATGACTTGTTAATTGAAGATGACTTGCTATTTGACAAATCTAGTAATGTTAGTCAAGATGAATTTGCTAGTAATCACTCTAGTCTAGATAAGTCGTGTGATGATGATAAGTTGGAAACAGAATGACTAATTCAAGAACTAAACACTCTTCAGTTAGCTCATGAGTCTACTCTACAAGATCATAGAGAGCTTGAAAGGACACATAAGAAGCTCCATTTCGAGAAGCTCGATTTAGAGCAAGAACATGAGTTCCTTAAAGCTATCAATGACGATCTTCGAAACAAGACTTCCTCTTATCTAGTCAAATGACTTCTCTTGTCTATGTTTGTAACAGCCTGGGACCAAAGCTCCAGAAGATTCCCCTTTTATTTCCATTCTCGTCTGTTTTTCATGTGGTTGTCGCATTCATCATCGCATCATTCGCAGCATCTGCATAGCATCATCACCTGTTTTCGAAAACTTGCATCCGTTGGTAGTTGACGGTTCTCTCCATTCTTGTCGTTGCCCGTTTCGAGACCAACCACACACGCACGCGCCCGCGGCATTGGAAAATATTGTTTTTAAAATTGTTTTAAAATATTCTCGGATTGGGTCGAAACTTGGCATGTGGTCTTGTTATATTCTAGGTAGGCCACCTGCCAAATTTCATCGCGTTCTGAGTTGGTTTGGTACCCGAACGGTCATCCGTAGCAGTGCGGTCATCGGTTATTCGTCGGACGTTTTTCAGTGTTTAAAACATCCTGTCATGGGCCCTCATTCTCTCTCTCATCTCAACCTTAGCCCAATCCACACACAGCCCACCACCCTTGCCCCGATCCGGCCGTCCAATTGCGATCGTATGGCCGAAATCGGCCCTGAAAACCTCTAACCTATTTAAACATCCCCTAACCTGCCCTAATGGAAACCCTAGCCTCCCCTCGATTTCCGCACCGGATCAACCCCAGCCGCCACCTCCATCGCAGCCTTCCCCCTCCAGTCGCCGTGGGCCTGCCCAGGCCCATCTAGAGGCCCGCCCAGGCCAGGATCGACCCGCGGTTGCCGCCCGCAGATGCTCGCGCCCACCTCGCCCGTAGCGATGGCGCCCTGCACCAACAGCTCCCCGTCGCAGCCACCAACCTGTTGTCGGAGCCCCACGTCGCACCATCGGCTGGCGAGCTCGCCGGAGGTCCCGAGTCGCCAGCCATGCCCGCAGCCGTAGCCAACCTCCGATGCCGTCGCCGTGCCTCCAGGGTCGCACCACCAAGAACCGCCGCTCGCCTCCCTCCTCCTCTCCCCAGATCCGGCCGGGATCGAGACCGCCGGCCCGGATCCGCCCTGCCGCTGCCCCGCCTTCGCCGGAGGGCGCCGCCGTGGCCGTTGCCCCGCCGTTGACCGCCGCCGCCATGGCCTCCTGCTCGTGCTCCTCCCCGAGCGAGCAGGACGAGCGCCAGTGGCTCGTGGGCCGCGACCTCCCCAAGGCCCAACCGCTGGTCCGGCTCCAACCTCTCCACCGACCGGCCTCCTAAGGCCCAAGGTGAGCCGTCGGCCGCCCCAATGCTATTTTGTGCCTATGCGCTGTATAGATAGGTTGCGCCTACCCTGTTGAGCCCATCAGTGCACAGATTCGGCCCATATTGTTTTTTTCATGCGTGTGATTTTGTCAATCATCCAGTGATTAAATAAAATTACAGAAAAACCCTTGTTTTAAAATTGCTAATATCTAGTCAACCGGGCATCGTATGTAAAAACTTTATATATGTAAAATGACTGGAATTTCATGTAGATTCACAATATCCAATTTTCACATGTGATAAAAATATTTAAACTTGATTTTTACATTAATTTGCACATATGCCATGTTAAAATGATTTATTTAATAACTACTAAACTTTAGCTCCGTTGAAAATGTTTTATATATGTAACTTGCTTAGAAAAATGTGTAGATTAATTATATGCCATTTTCATCCATGCCAAAAGTACTTAAACTTACTGTTTGCATCATTCGCATAAATGCCATATTTTGCATTGCACATATATGTTTTACCGTGCATCGAATTAATCAATCCCTATATGAAATAAATATGTGGATTATTATTATCGCATTTTCATGCATGCTAATAAAATCGGTGTGATTGTTGCATTTAATTGCATGTTAATCAGTTTATGTCATAACTTGCATATTTAAATGTGACATTTTCCTACTTGAACCTATCATATTATATATGTTTCCGGGGTAGAAAAATCCATATAATTTATCTGTGCATTTAGTTTTGTCATTTGAGCATTTTTGTGTGCATGTCATTTTTGTTGTGATGCCCTTTTGTCTATTTCATGTGATTTAATCCATGCATGATATGAGATGATTTTGAACATGAGATATGCCCTGTGTATGTGCACTAAGACCTGGTCATTTTGCTTGCCATAGAAATGCATGTTTAGGTGTTGTTTTCTTGTTGTGAACATGCTATAAAAATTGTGTTGTTTTGAGCTGCTAAAATATTTCTAAGTCTGGAATCTGTAATGTTTTGTTGTTGTCTTGCCATGTGTTTTGCTAGTGATCTAGAACCCCTTAGGGGTAGGTGTAATGGAGTTATTTGTAGTTGATAATGACCTTTAGTATGCGGTTAAGTTTCATGCCATAATATGACCTGTAGCATATAGTTTTACTTCTGTTAATATGCCTTCGTGATAAAAACTGCACTGTCAAAAACTGGGTTATTTTCACTAAGTCTGAAAAACTGCTTAGTTCAATATGCCATGTTGTGAGCTCCCTACCATGTGATCCATGCCTCTTTTGAGTATGATATGTGAAGATGAAATGAAGTGTGTGTTATATGCTACTTCCCCATGTTCAGTTTGTGCATTTTAGGATCTTGTAACTTGTTGTTTTCATGCGTGCAAAATGCTGTGTTGCTGTTTCGGGCAGATTTCATATAAAACTTGTGTTGGTTGTTGTGGTTGAACCGTAGCTCCGTTTTGGACATGCCTCGTATGAAACTTGCTTATAATTTCATGTAGAATCATATTATTTTGTTGCATCCATGTTTTGAAGTGCGTGTGGTTGTCATTTTCATGCATTTTGCATTCATGGCATATCCATCTTGTGTTGCTCATATCTTTTGGACCGTAGCTCCGTTTGAGATGTTCCATATATGTAAATCGAGTAGAATGACGTGTAAAATGGCATGAAATGCTTTATTCCATCGTTTAACAAATATAAAATAAGGTTAAATCAGATCTGAAGCAATTTCGAAATTAACATATGAGGTCGTTTCGAAAATACTATAAGTTGTTTCCGACCTCATTTAAGATGCCTAGATAGTGTAGTTGTTCATGCTTCACCTCTTGCCGTGTCTAACAACATCTAATTTTGATGAGTGTCTAAATGAGAGTGAACTAAATAATTCGAACGTGGAGTTTCGTCAATATGCAACTCGTTGCATATCGAACTTCACTTAATATGTAGTGGTTGTTTGTTGTGCTTGCCATGCCATGCCATGCGTTGCATATTAAACCGGACATGCATCATATTTGTTTGCGCATCGTGTCATGCATATTTTGTGGTGTATCTTGTGTTGATGGTTGTTTCCGGGTTGCTTCTTCTCGATAGAGTTCCGAAAGCGTTCGGAGTGTGAGTATTCGTTCGACTACGTTGGCTCGTCTTCTTCATGGACTCATTCTTCTTCCAAGCGGGATCTCAGGCAAGATGACACATTTCCCTGGATACCACTACTATCATTTCCATGCTAGTCGTTCCGTTTTTATCGTTATGTCTCGCTACCTACCACTTGTTTGTCAAGCCTCCCAACATTACCATGAAAGCCTCTAACCCTTCACATCCCAGCAAACCTTTGTTTGTCTATGTTACCGCTTGCTTAGCCCTTCTTATAGCATTTCTAGCTGCAGGTGCAATTGCTTCCATGTGACAACATGGACATACTTTTGTTATCACAATATTACTGCTATTTAATTTAATGCACTTATACACTTGGTAAAGGGTGGAAGGCTTGGCCTTTTGCTCGGTGTTTTGTTCCACTCTTGCCGCCCTAGTTACTTGTGAAATGGTGTTATATTCCATAATTGAGAGCTCCTAACATACTCAGGGTTGTTATGGGGACCCCCTTGATTTTCGTTTTAGGATAAAACTTGTGTAGCAAGGCCCAATTTTGGTACTACATTTTCCCATCATAATAATACCGATCACCTTATTAAATCATAGAGGGTCGCCCCCTCATGGATTAATTTAACATAATACAGGGAGGGCCAGTGCTGATGGTCTTGGTCCTAAATAGAGTCGTGTGCGGGTCCAACCTGGGGCAACTCAGGAGATTTCTATCAGACCACTGTACGTTGCGCTCATCTGGTTATGCCCTGAGAACGAGATATGCGGCTCCTATCGGGATTGTCGGCATGTCGGGCGGCCTTGCTGGATTTGTTTTACCTTTCTCGAACGTCTTGAGTGAGGAACTATGATCTTCTTCGGGCTATCTCGAGGTGTCGGATTTCCTTTGGAATTGCCTAGGATGATCACAAGATCCGTGGTCGAGGTTATTCCCGTTGCGTGTGGTTAATTTGTGATGGATGAGTTGGAGCACCCCTACAGGGTTAAATCTTTCGGAAAGTCATGCCCGCGGTTATGTGGCAAACTTGGATACTTTGTTTAACACCCGGTCATAGCAAACTTGAACTAAACTCAAATAAAATACACCAACTGTGTGCGTAACCGTGATTATCTCTTCTCGTGGGTTCTTATCCGAAAGAGAACACGGCGGGGTTATGTTTGACGTAAGTAGGTGTTCAGGATCAGTTAGTGATCATTACTAGTTCACGTCTGTTATGCGTAGACCATCATACTTTCATTTATGTACTCGTAATTTAGCCACTCAAATAAATGCGTAGTCGCTTGCTGCAGCCTCACCACTTAACCATACCTCACCCATTAAGCTTTAATAGTCTTGATACCCTTGGAAATGAGATTGCTGAGTCCTCGTGGATCACAGATTACTACAACAATGGTTGCAGGTACAGGTAATGCGATGATTTGACGTGAGAGCGATGTTTCATTTGATTTGGAGTTCTTCTTCTTCATCATCATCAATCTAGGACGGGTTCCAGGCGGCAGCCTGGCATAGCAAGGATGGAGTCATTTTGTCGTTTGTTTTCGTCCGTAGTCGGACCCTGCTCTTCTATATGATGTTTGAATATGTTGTTGTAATTGATGTGATTGATGTAGCTTGTGGGGAGTGTAAGCCAATTCCATATACTCATCTCTTTTGTACATGTACTTGTAATGATATCCATTCTTGCAACACGATGAGATGCGTGTCTATCCCTGTCAAGGCCCTCGTGTCGAAATAAGGATAGGACCGCATCTTGGGCATGACAATGTTCATGCCACAAGTTAAGACTTAGCAAACTAGTAACAAAGGGAAGAAAGGTTCTTCAACTAGTAGCAATAAAAATGATAAATCTAATGATATTGCTTCTAGTAGTTCTATTGATCCCACTAACTCTTCTCTTAGCCAAGTTACACTTGAACAAGAAATGAACTTTTGAAAGTGATTATAGAGAAAGGTATATACAAGAGTCTTGTCGGGTGCAAACAATTTGATGAGATTGTACGCAAGCATGAAGGATACTGGAAGAACCATGGCATTGGCTACTTCAACGCTAATGGAGTTGAATGGGAAGAAGGTTAATACCCCAACCCCAAGTTTGTTCCTCAAAAGGAGAAGTATGAAAATACTCTCCCCAAGGGAACAAAAGCTCAACATGACCTTCCACCACAAGACCCCAAGCTCAAGGACAAGAACAAGCTTCAAGAGGACATTGACTCATATGAAGATGAATCCCGACCTATGGTGAAGTGGGTTCCCAAGGCTACTACAAGCTCAACTTCTACAAGTGCCACTTCAACACCAAGTCTCCCCATCAACTTGATGTGAGTCCCCAAGAAGAAGAACTAGAGAAGTTCTTGAGGGGTGACTCCACCAATGAAATCCACTCATATTCATTATTGACAAGAACTAGTTGCAATCAACATCAACATCATGCAATAGTTCAAGGAGTCACACATTCCCTTAAAGGTAAGCAAGGGACAAGGTAATCAAAAAATTGATGGACATCATCATGTATGCTTTGCACTCCATGTCCATAGATATCCTTGTGTTTGTCTCTTGTGTGTTGGGACTAACCCATGTAGGTGAGAAGAGAAAGGAAACAACAAGGATGCTCCCAACTCATGATGATCTTCATCAACTTTGAGCATCCACCACTAGTTCACCTACATGAAGTCTTCATCGACAGAACCAAAGGTTAGTTTATCCCTCCTATGGGGGGATGTCACATCAAGGGGGATCTTTACTCTAAGACTTGAGTCAAAGCATCTCATAGTATGTGACAACATTAAATGCTTTATGTAAAAGTGGTAAGCCCACTTGTGCTTAAATGATGAGTATGACCTAATCAAGTATTCTTACTTGGCTCCTAATTCAATATACTCATATCTAGATGACTCCATCATCGCCAAAGTGCTTGTTAGATGCTAGTGTGTTTGTGCATGTTTGCCATGATTTCATTTGACATCTTATTGTGTGAGCATGTTGGTCTGCATTTATTTACTCATTCGAGGACATCAAATTGTTGCTATTTGGCTTTTTGATATTTTGTTTTGCCAATTGGATGTACAAGAATGCCTAGGACCACTCCTCTAGCTATATATGATTTCTCACCTCATATTCTATTCATGTTGCATCACAAAATTTGAACTAGTACTTTTCGATCTCTCTATGTGAGGAGCACTCGGAGTACCGTATCAACAAAGTACTGAGCCTTAAAACCTCCCAAGTGCATCTCGGTCGAACCAACTCAAAAATCTCGGTCTCATAGAATGCATAGGGTTTATCTGGTTTTCAATCTCGATACTACCGATTCCATATTCTCAGGGACACCGAAAATTTAGAATCGGTGACACCGACAGCAACGGGTATTTAAAGAGGAGGACCCAACCTTTGAAAATTCCTTCAAACCGTCGCCCCTCCAAACCCTACGCTGCCGATTCGTGACCCCTGGTCGTCACATTTGCCTCCCCGAGCATCTCCGCCGCTAGAATCATCGTCGCCGACAAAATCTTCATCATGGTCGCCGCCGTAGCGGATACATCACCAAGCTAGGGTATGGATTCGGCCCTCCTTGCGCTCCCTGTCCAAATCTTGCGCATTGTAGTTGATTTTATCTTCTATCCACCGTTTGCAAACTTCCCAATCCTCTAGAAATCTTAATAGATTAGAGAATCGAAAAAATTTAGGTTTAGTTTCCTGGAAAATTGCATCTTGGTAATACCGAGTCAGAAAAATCGGTTCCACCGATTTCTTTTTGTGCTTCTGAGGAAAAAACTCAGTGAGACCGAGTGGCAGTTTTCGCACCGACCAAAACTGCTGCCCATAAGTGCATCTAGTGCCCCTTAGTGATTTTGGTGTATTGAACACTTATAGGTTAAGGAACTAATGTATTTATGAGTGTACACATGCTCTATAAGTCGATGAGGAGTTTGATATATTCAGAGATTATCGACCCCTAAAAATGTATGTCTTCAACTGAAGACTTTGGTGAAGACTTTGAAAATGAAGAAGTTCGTGTGACCTTGAAGATATGAACGAGGACTATGAAGTGTGAAGACTTTTGTTTTCATAGTTTCATTCCCTTTGTTTGAGTCATAGGAAACATCGTCGTGTTAAAGGGGGCTGAGCTAATACTAAGGAAAATTTCCAACTGATGCTCAACTCAAAAGCCTCAACCTATCCAATCCTTCGAGTGAAGCCTTTGTAAATTTCTTGCAGTTTAGTCAAGTTATTCAGTGACAAAGACGAAGTTCTTCTGGTCTCTAAGGAAATTGGTCTGACCGAGGAGTTAGGATTTCGCCAGTGCGAATTGCCTACAAGTGAGGAACATGGTAAGCGCGAGGACTTTCATAGTTCGAAATTCCAACCGTTGCTGTGCTTTGCGCTAGTTTTCCCCAATCATGTTATCCGCATAACAATCATATCATTAGGCGCATTTGTGTCTTATCATGTCAGGTTGCACCCTGGCTATAAATAGCCAACGCCCACAACCACTAGTTATTTGGCTGCTCTGAGAGAGAATTGACACTTGTCATTTGAGAGCAACCCATCCTCCGAGGACTTTGAGAGAAAATCATCAGTGAGAAAAAAAACAAATCCAAACCACCAAACCCAAAGTGATTGAGCATCACTGAAGAGATTGTTCATGTGTGGAACCGACGCTTGTTACCTTTAAAGACTGTGTATCTTCCAAACGGTTAGGCGTCATGGTCTAGTGCATCCTGCAGTCAATTGGGGATCACGGAGAGACCTCGGTCTAGAGCATCCAGCAGTCAATTGTGGATCGCCAGGTGACTAGTTTGTGAGTGTTTTGGAAGTCTACTCGTAACACTTACCACGAGTGTTGGGCTTGGACTTTGTGACCTTATATCAAGGAGAATACGGTAAGGACTATGTGTCCTGGGACTGTGTGTCCTCTGGTTTAAATACCAGGCCGCTCTAAACCAGACATACGACTGTCACAGCAGTTGGAACTGGATCATCAAACCATTGTATTCATCGAGCTATCTGGTTCTATTTCCTCAACCCTTTCATTTCCTCGCATACCTAATGATGAAATATATCTTTACCGTTTGAAGAATTTGAATGAAGACTTTCACATTTTCCTCACCTCGAATTCTTCAAGTTACCTTATTCCTCACCTGCCTATCCTGTATCACGCTACCTGTAATCTATACATGTTTTATTTTATCATGATGACTATGATATTTCTATGTTTCTCATGCACTTGAGTACTTATTCCGCTACTAGTTATTCATCACATTTCAAATTCCTCAAGTGATGAATTTGTAAAATTCGCCTATTCACCCCCCCCCCTCTAGTCGATATAACGCACTTTCAATTGGTATCAGAGCAAGGTACTCCCTTGTTCTGTGTGATTTTGGTTTAACCACCTGGAGTTCTAGTTATGTTGACTGCAGGTATGATCAAGGTTTCTGCCAGTTGTCCTACTTTCGATGGGATGGATTACCCCTACTGGAAGAACAAGATGCGCATGCATCTTGAAGCTATTGACAACGATCTCCGGTATGTTGTGGAAAATGGTGTTCCCTCTGTTACTCCCACGATCAACATTGCTGATGGGAAGAGATTCAAGGAACTCGATTCTCAAGCGAAGAATATCATCTGTGGCCATCTGAGAAAAGGTCGGTATGGCAGAGTGCTTTGGAGTCTGCTAAGCTTATCTGGGATAGGCTGTCCAAAGTTAACGAAGGTGTTTCCACTCAACATGACTCTCGTGTTGATGTTCTTCGCAATCTCTTCAACTACTTCAAAAGACTCAACAATGAGAATGTTCAGCAAACTTTTGATCGTCTCACTGATATCTCCAACAAGCTTCAACCATTGGGTGCCACTGACATCACCGACCATGAAGTGGTGAAGAAACTGTTGAGATCTCTTGATTCCTCATTCAATACTCTGGCTTTGATGATTCAAGAGCGTCGAGACTACAAGTAACTTGATCCTGCTGATATTCTTGAGAGACTCAATACTCATGAATTCCAACAAGCTGAGAAGAGAGACCTCTACGGGCCAAGCTATGGAAGATCTCGTGCTCTGAAGGCAAAAGCAATTTCCTCATCCGAAGGCAAAGATTCTGATAGTAGCCTTGGTGATCCTGAAGAACTGAGTCAGGATCTGGCAATGCTCGTGAGGTTCCAGAAGTTCTCAAGGAGAGGCCGGTTTGGAAAATCATCAAAAGGTGGCTTGAGGAAATTAGATTCCTCAGATGACTACAAGAAGAGAACTTCTCACAAATGCAAGAAATCTGGTCACTTTATCTCTGACTATCCTCTTTGGGAATAAGAATCAAAGAAGAAGAAGTACAAGGACTACATTTCTGATGACTCGAAGAAAAAGAAGAAATCTTCAAAGTCCTCATCTGCAAAGTCCTCAATGCACAAGAAGAATGGTTCTAGAAAGGCTCGGGCTTTCATTGGCAACGAAATGGACTCGGAAGAAGAATCTGAAGTATATGAAGAAGAGGAAGAATCTGAGGTGGATTCTGAATCTGGTGTCGCTAGCCTTGCTCTCGCTACTTCTTTTGTCAGCAAGTCCATCTTCAACGATGAAGAAAATGAATACTCCAACGACTCTGACGTCAGCAATGATGATTATGCTCTCACCTATTGCTTCATGGCAAAAGGTTCCAAGGTACATAAGCATCACTCCTCCTCTGAATCAAGTGATGATGAATCTGATGAATATGTGAAACCTAGCTATGCCAAACTTGCTAATATTGCCACTAAGCAACAAAGTGCACTTGGAAAGCTTCAGAAACTGCTAGACAAAAGTGATGATCTGTTGAATGAAGAAGTGGATCAGACTCAAACTCTGTCTGACGATCTCAAAAGTCTTCGGACAAAGTATGATAACCTTCAGAGTCATCATAATGCTCTCTTAGCTGAACATGAGAAGCTTTCTTATGAATTTCTTCAAAGAAAGCAAGATCTTGAGAAACTAAGAGTGTCTCATGAGGATCTCCAAAGGGAAAATGATTCCTTACTGGCTCAACAGATCAGTACCGCTCAGGAAGAACTTTCTCCACCTTGTTTGAAATGCATCGAACGTAAAACTGCTAATTCTTCACCTAAATGTTCAAATGCTTCTATTGCTGCAAATTCTTCAACTATTCCCATGGTCACAAAATCCTCATCTGGGGATACCACAAGTATCATTGATGAAAATGCAGGGTTGAAGGAATTGTATGTGACAGGCATGTACAAAAGTCTCAAAGGGCATCAAACCCTTTGCGATGTCTACAAAAAGAAGATTCTGAACAGGAACCCTAGGAAAGAGGGTATTGCATTTGAGAGTAAACTCAATGCTGATGGATCCTAATGGACACCTGAGCAGTACCCCAAAACCTCATGGGTTGCTGCAAAAGGACCTCTTGTAGATCCATCCATTTTATCTGGATTTAGTTGTGAAACTTCATATTCCTCTGGTGAGTCACTTGACTCCAACTACAAATTCTTCAAAAATCAGAAGGTTGAAGTATTTGCCAGATTTGTTGGAACTAACTGTAGTAACGGTACACCTATGAAGAAAATCTGGGTTCCCAAAAGTTGCTTACAAAATCTTCAAGTGAATGTCCTCACGACACCACTCATGAAGAACAGGAACCCTAGATCAAATTCCTCATATGGACCAAAGTCTTCACTTGGACCAAATTCCTCAAATGGTAAAAAATATCATTCTCGTGCTAATGCATCTGTTTCGCAGGGAAAATCTAAGAGTTTTGAATATGTGCATTATTCTTCAAATCATTATGTTCATAAGTCCTCGAAGAATTTCTCTGCTTATTCATATGAGTACTCTAACCCTCATCCTGTGAAACGAAGCGCACTAGCTTCAATGCCTCAATTCTCATATGGTGCTCGCAGAATGATGAACTCTTTACCACCCCTCCAGATGTGGGTGGTGAAGAAACTGAACTAATCTCTTATGCAGGGTCAGGTCTCCAGATGAACTTGAACATCTGATGAATTGGCTGGAGACGTGGGGAAATGCTTGAAAGGACACAAGCTAATCATGCATAAATGAATTCCTCATTTCTCACGTCCTCACACTGCTTTACTCACTATATTGTGTGATGAAATTCTGTCTGATGAATTTGATGTCATATTGTTTACTCTGAAGCATATGAGTTTGTAAGTTATACTAATTCATCTACAGGATGAACCTCCAAAAGCTACTGAGTGGGTCCTCGACAGTGGATGCACAAACCACATGACTGGTGACAAGAATCTACTGATGAATTTTCCACTTGCTCCATCTCATCTGAAGCATATCACCTACGCTGACAAAGGAAAAAAGCAAGGTATTGGGTCTAGGTAAGGTTGCAATCTCAAAGGACCAACACATGGATAAGGTGATGCTTGTCGAATCCCTCGGGTTCAACCTTATGTCTGTCTCAATGCTTTGCGATCTTGATATGGTTGTCGTCTTTGGAAAATATCTTTGTGTTGTCATCATGGAATCTAACCATTTCAAAGTCTTCGAAGGCTTTAGGAGAGGAGACTTGTATATTATTGATTTCTCTACAGATACTCAGTCTGCCACGTGCCTCCTTGCAAAGTCCTCAGAAACCTGGTTGTGGCATCGACGACTTGGACATGCTGGTATGAGGAACTTGCACACGCTTGTGAAGAAAAAGCATGTCATTGTCATTGAAGGTGTCAAATTCCTCAAGGATCACCTCTGTGGTGCTTGTGAGTCTGGGAAGATGACCAGATCGAAGTATCCCTCGAAGACAATCATGACCACGACTCGACCCTTTGAATTGCTTCACATGGACCTCTTTGGCCCCACTCATTATTCCACACTAACAAATTCTTCAAGTTTGTATGGCTTTGTCATTGTTGATGATTACTCTCGTTACACTTGGGTGCATATTATTCTGTACAAGTCTAAAGTGCGATGTCTTCAGACGATTTGCTTCAAGGGCCTCAACTAACTTTGGCGTCAAGATCAAGCATATCAGGAGTGATAATGGGACTGGGTTCAAGAACACCAATCTTGATGAATATCTTGATGAACTTGGTATTACTCATGAGCTATCTGCCTCATATACTCCTCAGCAGAATAGCATCATGGAGCGCAAGAACATGACTCTTGTTGAGATGGCTCGTACCATGCTTGATGAATACAAGACTCCTCGTTGCTTCTGGCCTGAGGAAATTGATACAGATTGCCACATCATCAGTAGGGTATATCTTCACAAAGTCTTCAAGAAGACTTCATATGAACTTATGACTGGCAAGAAACCCAATGTAAGTTATCTTAAAGTCTTCGGTGCAAAATGTTGGATTAGAGATCCTCACCATAATTCTAAATCTGCACTGAAAGCACATGAAGGTTTTATGCTTGGTTACGGACAGGACTCGCACACCTACAGAGTCTTCAACACCTACCACCAAAAGGTTATTGAAACTGTAGATGTGCGGTTCGATGAAACTGACGGCTCGCAAAGAGCACCTGCCTTCTATGCTAGATGAATAGTCTCCTGAGGAATCCATTAAGATAAAGGCTACTGAAGATGTCATACCAACAGAAGAAGTCATTCCAACCAATGAAGACATTCATGCTGATACACCTGAAGAAAATGGTGCTGAAGAAAATCCTCAGCCACGTCAACCTGCTCATCCAAGAGTTGCAAATGAAGTGCAGATTGACAAAATCATCAATGACATCAATGCACCAGGTCCCCTCACTCGCTCAAGAGCTTCACATTTGACTAACTTTTGTGGGAACTTTGCTTTTGTCTCTATCATAGAGCCCACCAAAGTTAATGAAGCATTCAAGGAGCCTAGGTGGATTCAATCTATGCAAGAGGAATTACATCAGTTCAAGCTAAACAACATGTGGGAACTTGTCAAGCGGCCAGATCCTCGGAAGCACAATATCATAGGTACCAAGTGGATCTACCGCAACAAGCAAGATGAAAATGGCCTTGTGGTAAGAAATAAGGCTTGTCTTGTAGCTCAAGGCTACACACAGGTTGAAGGAATTGACTTTGATGAAACTTTTGCACCTGTTGCTAGACTTGAAGCTATTCGCATATTGCTTGCTTATGCTAACCATCATGATATCATCTTATATCAAATGGATGTGAAAAGTGCATTCCTCAATGGCAAGCTTGAGGAAGAAGTATATGTTGCTCAACCCCCGGGTTTTAAGATCCTAAGCATCCTGACAAAGTCCTCGGACTCAACAAGGCCCTCTATGGCCTCAAGCAGGCCCCTCGGGCATGGTATGACACTCGAAGGAATTCCTCATGAAGAAAGGCTTCAAACCCGGTTCACTCAACCCAACTCTTTTTAGTAAATCCTATGACAATGAACTGTTCATATGCCAAATATACGTAGACGATATTATCTTTGGCTATACTGACAAACGTTATAGTGATGATTTTGCCTATATGATGAGTGAAGAATATCAAATGTATATGATGGTAGAGTTGAAATTCTTCTTAGGCCTTCAAATTCGTCAGCAAGACAATGGCATCTTCATCTCTCAAGAGAAATACCTAAGGATGTTCTGAGGAAATTCAACATGCAAGATTGCAAAGGCGTCAAAACTCCAAGGGCTTCAAAAGGCCATCTCGACACTCACAAAAACGGTAAAGATTTCGACCAAAAGGTAATTGCTCCATGATTGGCTCTTTCTTGTATCTATGTGAATCTAGGCCTGATATTATGCTGAGTGTTTGCATGTGTGCCTCGTTCCAAGCAACACCAAAGGAATCACACCATAAGGCTATGAAACATATTCTTCGATACTTAGATCACACACCAACGCTTGGATTATGGTATCCCAAGGGCTCAAATCTTCACCTCATCGGATTCTCAGATGCTGACTATGCGAGAGATCATGTGGATCGCAAGTCAACCTGAGGCACATGTCATTTCCTCGGACGGTCCTTAGTATGTTTGTAGCGACCCGACCTGGAAAGGTCAAGCCTCTGTGTGTTCTGTGCCATCCCTGGATTAGTATGTTGGCACACACAGTACATCAATGTATATATCAAAGTGCAATCACATGTAATTAACATAAAACTGATATATACCTTAAAATCTCAGCGGAAACAGTCAACGGGAGTGGAGTCCCAATAACACCAACGGCAGGTTGAGTGCAGACTGTAACCCTGAATCGTACTATTACCCGTCATAGAGCTTATCTGCAACATAAGACGTTGCAGCCATGTAGGTCAGTACATTGAATGTACCGGCAAGATCACCATAGCAGAACAGAAGATAAAGACTATTCTATATGCAATAAGGCTTTGTGGCTCTGTGTCTGAGTTTTTGCAGGAAAAAAAGCTGGTTTTATTTTATTTTCCTACAACAAAGGAATATCAGGAGTTTTCACTACAGAGTTACCTAACCTGACATGGTTCCACCAACCGATGTCTTAATACCCACAAGTATCATAAGTTGCCCACAATTAATTATCAGTCCAGTGTTGAGAGTTCAGAGATAGATCCAAGTCTAGAAGCTCAAATTGCCCGTAACCGGGGACACGGCTAATCGATTAGGTTTAACTCTACAAAGTGTTGTGTACTTTACTCACAAGATTCGTTCCCTCCTGGTAAGTCCTCGCACTGTCGGGTGTTTGAGAACAGGATGAACGAAACATGGTCTTTCAGAGTGTTTCCCTGACTACTATCAGTGCCCATCCAATCCTAACATCGACTACATCTCGTAGCACTGCCCAGCCAGAGTCATAACAAAGATCAACCAAGCTAGAGCCCATAATGACTTGTGTCTACACAGGTAAGCTTCCGGGCATGAAGTATCCATCCGTCTCTTTGAGTCTGGGTGAAGCTTTCCGCAAGATGTCATGGCGCTTCTCCATGCATCCCGGCCATCCACTCGTTACTCCAGGGATGCCCAATCAACCATCCTTCACCTAGTAGTGTGTATTGAAAACTTGTTTCACGAGTCTCGAAGTCTTGAGGTCTTGAAGATGCCTTCATGAAGTTGTCGTCTTGACGTAGAGTCCTCCTTCTCACACCACTCACGAACACTCATACCAAACCCCGTCTACTTTAGCATAACAATGAACTAACTAACGTTCCCGGGGCTTTAGTAACAAGTGGTGGGTTCCTACCTCATGCATTCTACTCAAATACAAGAATTTCAATAACACTATGGGAGGGATTTGTTGAATGATGTCACTACATGCAATAAAACATAGGTATGAACAAAATGGTCAAAGTGAACTTTCCTGTACTGCTGATGAAGAATAATATCGCTCTCAGAAATAACTTGATAGACTATTCATCACTCTCCAATGAAAATCTATATAATCAAACATTGCATTCATATAAGCAATCATACTATCAATCAATTCTAACAATCAAAAAGTAACACAAAACCAAAAGCAACAAGGTTGTGATGAAGGATATACTTAAGACAAAACTCAAAACAACACAGTTTTAGCAACACAACTCAGGTTAGTTTTCTCTACAAGTAAATCCTATTTTCAAAAGTAAAAACAAAAACAAAAACAAATTAAAAATAACAAAAGTATTTTAGTAAATATTTTACTTAGCAAAAAGAATTTTTTTGAAGAACAACTAAGAACTAAGAAAGTAATACTGTAAACAACATAGTTTTTGCCTAATAAACCTAACAATAACAAAACAAATAAAATATTAAAATAACAGAAAACAAAATATATAACACTAAGTTAACATAAAGTATATTTTATAAAAAAAATTTATTAAAGGTATTTTCAATTAGCAAATCAAACTAGCAATGAAATCAATTTGC
This sequence comes from Hordeum marinum, assembly GCA_022496015.1. Lineage (NCBI taxonomy): Eukaryota > Viridiplantae > Streptophyta > Magnoliopsida > Poales > Poaceae > Hordeum > Hordeum marinum. The sequence goes on from CM039675.1 coordinate 68,272,708, forward strand.
AAGTTATGATTTAACTTGAATTGATTTCATGCAACCAACTAATAATAAAATTACCTAAAATAACTTTGTTGAAATAATATTGCTAACTAACATAATACAAAGTAGAATTTTTTTTCAGCTAATACAAAAGAAAATAAATTAAAACAATTTAAAACAAAAGAAATAGATGTAAACCTAAAAGAACTAAACAGAATCTGTTTTGCATGAAAATACTACTTTAAAATATTCTTAAAATTCTCAATTTATACCTACTATGAACTAAAGTCACTAGTGACAAGTAGAAAAAAGAATCAACTCAAAATAAATTTTTAAACTCAAGATATTCAGAAAATAAGATTTGAATCAAATCTGTTTAAATTCAATTTTAAAATTTTCAAATATGCACAAACTTTATATCTTCAGAAGCTAGAATCAATTTTTGATACAATGCAAAAGGAATCAAATTAAAACAATTAAAAACATAAAGGATATGAATAAAACAAAAACAGAACTAAATGTGTAAAAGAAACTAAAATAGAAAAAAGAAAAAATTACTCTAACGGACAGGGGGCTACGTGGCGGCTTCTGATTGGCTGAAAGTGTGTGCGCGTGGGTGCTAACGAGCGGATGGCCGATACTTAAGGAAAACGGTTCGGTCTAAAATAATTACAATAAAAACCGACCGGTTTATTATACTAAACCGAAGGGGTACACGGGATCTAATCCTAACCACTCAATAGCGATCGAACGATCTAGGAGGAATGAGAGCTCATAGGGGGGTCGGGGTGCTCTAGCGAAGCTCCGGCAATGTCCGACGGTGGCGAGGTCGATGGAGACGACATTCCGGTGGTCCTCCGGCGTTGGTGATGGCACCGGTCGACGCAGGCGAATACGGCGAGCACGACGGTAGTGTCAGCGGGGCTCGGGGGCGACGGTGTCGACGGCCGCGAGCTCGGAGGCGGCGACAGCGCTCGGGTGTCGATAGGGAAAGGGGCTCCGGTGGGTGCGAGGCTCGGGCGAGGGCACTGGGAGGTGCGTGCGAGCGAGGGGGAGCGGTTGGTGGGCTCGGGAGGCGGCGGGGGTGTCGGGGTGGAGCGGCACAAGCTCGAGGAGCTTCGATGGTGGCCAGAGCTCCGGCGAGTGATTACGACGGCAAGAGGGCACGGGGAAGGGGGTTTCGGAGGGTAATGGGTAGAGGGGGCCTCGGGCTTTATAGGGGGCGGCTTGGGGTCGTAGAAAGGAAGGGAATCGTCGAGGGGATCGTGCTCTGGCGAGATCTGCTCAGGAGTGAATGGACAGGGCGGGAGGAGGAAGGTGACCGCGGAGATCGCGCTGGCGGTCGGTCGGGCCCGCACGTCAGAGAGAGAGAGGGAGAGGGCGCGGCGTCGGTGGCCGATTCGAAGGAGGTGGGCCGCGGTGGACTTTCCTAATGCGTTAAACATTTCCCTTTATAAAATAACAGAGAATGGAAACTATCTTTATGGAAATCAAATCATTTCAAAAAATGAAGAATTATATATCAAAATGACCAGGGGAATTAATGGAATTTAATGAACATTTTTCCACTACCAAAATAAATACTTCAAAAAATACTTTTTAGAAAAATGCCCAATTTGATTTTAATTCTTTTAGCAATAAACTTTCAAATAACCCCCTGGGTTTTTATGGTTCAAAATTTCACAAAATAACCCTGGGGTGGAATGTCATGTTACTCCTCTCAAAAATCTTGTCAAGGGTATTTTAATTCTTTCAAAATTTAAAATGGAACCAAATATGAAATGAATTTCAAAAAGAATAATTTAGAGATTTTCAAATCCACTTTTCAAATTCCTTGTTTATGAAGAAGTCATGTTATCTTCTCTCACTGATTTGAAATGGAATTGAATTTTGAATTCAAATCACAAAAGGGGAAAGTCATTTTATTCCCTCTCATTCAAAAGTTTTCAAAAAGTTTCAAATTTCACTCAATTCAATCACTCAGACAAACAACCATTCATTCTAATATTTATTATAACATTCCAAAATTTGGGATGTTACAAACCTACCACACTTAAAATGAATCTCGTCCTCGAGATTCGAAGAGGCTAGAAAGAAAAGGTTAGGGTTGGGGTCTTCTAACAAATCCATTGACCTGGGAGTGTGGGGTCTACCACACCTAAAATGAGAGTTACTGGTCCCTCAAAAATCATGACAGTCCTCTGGGTGCATCTGTCTCTTCACATACTTCACGATAACTCCTTCGGTGATGCTCTTCCATTTAAATCAAAACCTTGTGTTCTCAAAATGTATTTCCTCCGATAGTGGGTCTTCTTAACTGACATGTCTCGTGATCATTCTAAATAACTTAACGAAGATCTCATGGTGGTCTACCATTAGTGGTTATCGTGCAGTGAAATGGGTCTTGGCTTCATTCCTCACCGTAAAATTCCTACGTGTGGCAACAACTGACATGTACAAGGGGTTTTCTTCATACCATTCTAAGGCTTAAACAAAAGCTTCAAAATAACGTCGTCTCTTTACTATGGGTAAGTCACTTAGATTTACTATTCCGAATAGCAAGAGAAATGATAAGAGTAAGTCGTCATGGTGATCAATCCATGCCGCACTGAAATCATTACCTTGTATAAGGTTTAGTGAATCTCGTATTCTAACACTTGGGCTTACTCACAAGCGTTGCAGAAATTTCTCTTGTCAACAAACGAAGTTCGGACAAATCCATTGATTCTGCAAGCTGAGCAAAAACATCTATCGTTTCTTCACATCTCTCAGGCTTTCGGATACTCCTAAGGAAACGTTTGCTGATCCAATCACAACTTCTTGCTTCATGATCTTTGGGCAACCTTCATGAAACCATGAGATCCATCCTTGATACACGTTCTATTCCTTGAATATGTTTTTCCTTTCCATTGGTCTGTTTACCAATAACAGTTTTGGTTCATCATATTCAAAATCCAAGATATTTTATTTTAGGTGTTGTCATCCACATAGTTGGATATGGTTCCACATTCTCTTCACCTGTAGTCACTTATCCAAACTCCTTAACAGGAATGGTATTTTCTTTATTCATTCGTCGATGTGGTTACTACCATACTTAAAATGAAATGTACACATGCCTGCATAGACCATATTTTCTCATATCCTTGAAAATGGTCAGAGATCTTTGTTCATAGAGTAACAACTCATATAATTCAACATAGGAGAATCATGACACCATAAATTCCATTAACTCATGAATTTATTACAACCTCTGAGACTTCCGTTACATAACTTCAAAATGATAAGAGTGCTACCTATTACATTTATTACTTCCAAAATCCAAAACTCAAACTACTCGTGTTTAGCCTTCTTCTCCGGGCAGGTATAGAGTAGTGTCCTGTCTTGTTGCACCAATGACAAGTGATGTGGCTCAGATCCTTCCGTGTAGAAAACCATGGAGTCTTCTTCTTCTTGGGTTGGGTTCCTTTCCTGATGCTTGTCTCATACATCTTGCAAAAATAGTGTGGCCTCTCCAAGCTACAATGCAAACATCTGATGCCCCCTCTTACTTGGCCTTTCTTCCTGTCCAGGTTGATCATTTATTCTATCTCTCGAGGATCATATTGCACTTCTTCTGTCGAGAAGTCTCCCAGATACTCGTTCGGACAATCCTGAGAGATATGTCCTTCTTCTGCACACGAATAACATGACTTGGTATCAATGTTTGGGTCTGGTATATCTCTCATCATCATGGGTTCTTCTAACTTTTTCCCGATGAATTCTTTCATTGCTTCCTTCTAATGCTTCATGACTTCTTGTACCTTGGGGTAGAGTTGACATTGTGTCGGATAGTGAGTGGTTCCTTCACACAAGAAACATGTCACCTGCCCAGTTGGGCATTCCTCGGCAGGGTGATTTTCTTCACAATGAGGGCATCCTTCCTTGTGTTCTTCCTGGGTGTGTCCTATCTCTCCACATATCTTGCATGCGCAAATCTTCTTCACATCTTTGCAACGGGGCTTCTGGGTGTTGGTAACAACATGCGATCTTTGCAGAGTCATCTTGAATTCTTCCCAAGTGGTTGATGCTTGCGTATCATGGATAGCTTCATGCATCTTCCACCAATTTGCAGCACCTTCTGCAAGGTACCGAAAAGCATACTGGACCATCTCCTTTCTTGCAACATGGTTACTCCTTAGATGATCCTCCATGTTCTGAATCCATTCTTCTGTTTCTAACCGAGTCATCGATCCAGAATACACGAGTCCAGCTTCATTCATCATCTATTGGGTTCAAGGTTTTGGAATGAGATACGAGAGAGAGAAAAAGGAGGGGATACACACAATACAAACAATGGTTTTAAAAATAGAATTTTTTTGTGGCTGTCGAAAGAAAATACACACAAATGACAACTCACAAATCATCGTATCTAACGTGAGTATGCAACAAGGGTTTGGTATTCTAGGGGGCATAAAATCTTTGAAACTCTTCATGGTCTTCAATTTCTTCACATCCTTATAGTCTTCAATCTTTTGTAGCTCTTTCCATAGTGGTCAAAGGGACAAGGGTATTATCTAACTACTTGATAAAACTTAGAAGGAATAAGAAGTAAAAGTTTTTTTGAGAATAAGGTTGGAGAGATATCCTGTCCTATGGGATTTCTAGTTGTCTAGGGTCACGTTCTACAGTCAACATGTGCTCTGATACCATTTCTGTAGCGACCCGACCTGGAAAGGTCAAGCCTCTTTGTGTTCTGTGCCATCCCTGGATCAGTATGCTGGCACACACAGTACATCAATGTATATATCAAAGTGCAATCACATGTAATTAACGTAAAACTGATATATACCTTAAAATCTCAGCGGAAACAGTCAACGGGAGTGGAGTCCCAATAACACCAATGGCAGGTTGAGTGCAGACCGTAACCTTGAATCGTACTCTTACCCGTCGTAGAGCTTATCTGCAACATAAGATGTTGCAGCCGTGTAGGTCAGTACATTGTCAGTGGTCTTTCAGAGTGTTTCCCTGACTACTGTCAGTGCCCATCCAATCCTAATGTCGACTAAATCTCGTAGCACTGCCCAGCCAGAGTCACAACAAAGATCAACCAAGCTAGAGCCCATAATGACTTGTGGCTACACAGGTAAGCTTCCGGGCATGAAGTATTCATCGTCTCTTTGAGTCTGGGTGAAGCTTTCCGCAAGATGTCATGGCGCTTCTCCACGCATCCCGGCCATCCACTCGTTACTCCAGGGATGCCCAATCAACCATCCTTCACCCAGTAGTGTGTATTGAAAACTTGTTTCTCGAGTCTTGAAGTCTTGAGGTCTTGAAGATGCAGGACTTGAAGATGCCTTCATGAAGTTGTCGTCTTGATGTAGAGTCCTCCTTCTCACACCACTCACGAACACTCATACCAAACCCCATCTACTTTAGCATAACATTGAACTAACTAATGTTCCCGGGGCTTTAGTAACAAGTGGTGGGTTGTTATCTCATGCATTCTACTCAACTACAAGAATTTCAATAACACTACGGGAGGGATTTGTTGAATGATGTCGCTACATGCAATAAAACATAGGTATAAACAAAATGGTCAAAGTGAACTTGCCTGTACTGCTGATGAAGAATAATATCGCTCTCAGAAATAACTTGATAGACTATTCGTCACTCTTCGATGAAAATCTATATAATCAAACATTGCATTCATATAAGCAATCATACTAGCAATCAATTCTAACAATCAAAAAGTAACACAAAACCAAAAGCAACAAGGTTGTGATGAAGGAAATACTTAAGACAAAACTCAAAACAACAAAGTTTCAGCAACAAACCTAAGGTTGGTTTTCTCTACAAGTAAATCCTATTTTCAAAAGTAAAAACAAAAAAAAAGTAAAATTTAACAAAAGTATTTTAGTAAATATTTTACTTAGCAAAAAAAATTACTTTTGAAGAACAACTAAGAACTAAGAAAGTAATACTGTAAACAACATAGGTTTTTGCCTAATAAACCTAACAATAAGAAAACAAATGAAATATTAAAATAACAGAAAACAAAATGTATAGCACTAAGTTAACAGAAAGTATATTTTATAGAACAATTTTATTAAAGGTATTTTCAATTAGCAAATCAAACTAGCAATGAAATCAATTTGCAAGTTATGATTTAACTTGAATTGATTTCATGCAACCAAATAATAATAAAATGACCTAAAATAACTTGGTTCAAATAATATGCTAACTAATAGAAAACAGAGTAGAATTTTTTTCAACTAATATAAAATAAAATAAATTAAAACAATTTAAAACAAAAGAAATAGGTGTAAACCTAAAAGAACTAAACAGAATCTGTTTTGCATGAAAATACTACTTTAAAATATTCTAAAAATTCTGAATTTATACCTACTGTTAACTAAAGTCACTAGTGACAAGTAGAAAAAAAATCAACTCAAAATAAATTTTTAAACTTAAGATATTCAGAAAATAAGATTTGAATCGAATCTGTTTGAATTCAATTTTAAATTTATCAAATATGGACAAACTTTATATCTACAGAAACTAGAACAAATTTGAGACACAATGCAAGAAGAATCAAATTAAAACAATTAAAAACATAAAAGATATGAATAAAACAAAAACAGAACTGAATCTGTAAAAGAAACTAAAATAGAAAAAGAAACAATTACTCTAACAGACAGGGGGCTACGTGGCGGCTTCTGATTGCCTGAAAGTGTGTGCGCGTGGGTGCTAACGAGCGGACGGCCAATACTTAAGGAAAACGGTTCAGTATAAAATAATTAAAATAAAAACCGACCGGTTTATTATACTAAACCGAAGGGGTACGCGGGATCTAATCCTAACCACTCAATAGCGATCGAACGATCTAGGACGAAGGAGAGCTCACAGGGGGTCAGGGTGCTCCGACGAAGCTCCGGCGATGTCCAACGGTGGCGAGGTCAACGGAGACGGTGTTCCAGTGGTCCTCAAGCGTTGGTGATGGCACCGGTCGACGCAAGCGAGGACGGCGAGCACGACAGTAGTGTCAGCGGGGCTCGAGGGCGACGGTGTCGACGGCGGCGAGCTCGGAGGCGACAGCGGCGCTTGGGTGTCGACAGGGAAAGGGGCTTCGGTGGGTGCGAGGCTCAGGCGAGGGCACTGGGAGGTGCGCGCGAGCGAGGGGGGGCGGTTGGTGGGCTCGGGAGGCGGCAGGGGTGTCGGGGTGGAGCGGCACGAGCTCGAGGAGCTTCGATGGTGGCCAGAGCTCCGGCAAGTGATTACGACGGCGAGAGGGCACGAGGAAGGGGGTTTCGGAGGGGACTGGGTGTAGGGGGCCTCGAGCTTTATAGGGGGCGGAGGAAGGGAATCGTCGAGGGGATCGGGCTCCGGCGAGATCTGCTCGGGAGTGAATGGAGAGGGCGGGAGGAGGAAGGCGACCACGGAGATCACGCTGGCGGTCGGTTGGGCCTGCACGTCAGAGAGAGAGAGGGAGAGGGCGCAGGGTCGGTGGCCGATTCGAAGGAGGTGGGCCGCGGTGGACTTTCCTAATACGTTAAACATTTCCTTTTATAAAAATAACAGAGAATGGAAACGGTCTTCATGGCAATCAAATCATTTCCAAAAATGAAGATTTATATATCAAAATGACCAGGGCAATTAATGCAATTTAATGAACATTTTTCGACGGCCAAAATAAATACTTCAAAAAATATTTTTCAGAAAAATGCCTAATTTGATTTTAATTCTTTTAGCAACTTTCAAATAACCCCGTGGGTTTTTATGGTTCAAAACTTCACAAAATAACGCTGGGGTGGAGTGTCATGTTACTCCTCTCAAAAATCTTGTCAAGGGTATTTGAATTCTTTCCAAATTTAAAATGGAACCAAACATGAAATGAATTCCAAAAAGAATAATTCAGAGATTTTCAAATCCACTTTTCAAATTCCTTGTTTATGAAGAAGTCATGTTATCTTCTCTCACTGATTTGAAATGGAATTAAATTGTGAATTCAAATCACAAAAGTGGAAAGTCATTTTATTCCCTCTCATTCAAAAGTTTTCAAAAAGTTTCAAATTCACTCAATTCAATCACTCACACAAACAACCATTCATTCTAATATTTATTATAACATTCCGAAATTTTGGATGTTACAATGTTGGTCCTTGAAGAAGCAAAACTGCATGCCACTATCTACTGCTGAAGTTGAGTACATTGCTGCTGGTTCATGTTGTGCTCAGTTGTTGTGGATGAAGCAAACCCTCAAGGACTATGGCATCAAGGTGAAGAATGTGCCTCTCTACTGCGACAATGAGAGCGCTATCAAGATTTCTTACAACCCAGTTCAACATTCCAAGACCAAGCACATCCAATCATTTTCTTCGAGATCATGTACTCAAGGGTGACATCTCCATCGACCACATCCCTAGTGAAGAACAACTGGCCGATATCTTCACAAAGCCCTTGGATGAAAAGAGATTTTGCAAGTTGCGGTGTGAGCTAAATATCTTAGAATTTTTGAATGTTCTTTGAAAAGACACACATCCTAACACTTATGCAAAATTGATGATTTAGATGTGCAACACACGAAGTAACGTTTTTCTTCAATCAATGAAGAATATCCCTCTAAGTGTGAAGAAATTAATGAAGAATTTGATTCTCAGAACCCTACGGCAATTGTACGCGGTGTCTTAAATCATCATTCTTATACGGTGGGTCACGCCACCAACCATAGTTGAAATTCTTCAAAGTTGAGTTTTTCATCATTTTGCAAATTCTTCAACTTTTCAAATGCCTCAAGTTTGCAAATTCCTCAACTTATCAAATTCTTCAAACTATGAAACTAATGTTCTTCATTGACTATATAGACATATATATTTGAGTTTTTTAATGTCCTCAATAGCATTCACTTATTGCTAATTCTTCAAGTTGATTTTCATCTAAGTGAATGTGATCGGACCCGTTCCCCCTCTATGCTGAACTCAACCTAGTCTGTTCTCAAATTCTTCATATGCGTTCTACTTTGAAACTCGTTCAAAGTCTTCACTGTGTCCTTGACAGCTGGAGAATTTGCGAACGGAAACTTTAAAATTTTCAATATCAAAATTTTTGGTGCTTCCCGCTCAAACCGTTCTGATTCCCATGACTGGATAACCCACGATCCCCCCACTATCTCCACTACTCAGAACATGGGTGACACATGTCGCATGGAGAGCAAGGGTCAGGGGCAATCTGATCCAAAATCTTCAGGCAAATTGGTTTTCACCTCCGCTATAAATACCCCTCCCCTTTCGCTATGCTCGGTTACTTCTCACTCCTACTCTCTCCCGAGCTCAAACCTAGTGTCGTCTCTAAAATCATCGCCGCCGGTGTGGAAGAGCTTCACGGCCTCGACCTCGCCATCGTTGTACTCACATCGGCCGCGGAAATCTTCACCCCGCTGCCATTGTAGTTGTCTCCCTCTGCCAAGCTAGGGCGTGGGAGATCTGGACGGACGAACTTCCCCGATTTGTTATCACTGTTTGTCGTGTTCTTCATCAGGGTAAATAAAATCTAATTTTACTACCCTTGTTTGATCTTCAAGTTTTCCACGGTTTCCTCAAAGATGTTTATTCTTCAAGAACCATATTCCAAAGCACCTTACATGTTCATTCCCTTGATGTTTTCCCTAAGTTATGATTTTCTTCAAGATTCCTCAATTGTGTGGATCCTCAAAATTTCCACAACTCTGGAACCTAAGACTAGAACACTTAGTGAAATTCCTCAAGACATCTATGGTCAAAATTCCTCAACTTGATGTATTTTGAAAATTTCTGAGCAAGCATATGACCTCTTCAAATTCCTATACTCTGTTCATAGGTACAAAATTTCTGCTGATGAATCACTAGGTTCTCATCAACTTAACTCATTTGCAGTGTTCCTTAAAGATAATTTGCACACTTCATCAGAATCCTCAAAAGTTCAGAATCCTCAACCGAAGAAAATGGCTGATGTGAAAAAGCCACAGAAAGGTGGAAAGAAACCTGAAGTGCAAACTGCATTTGAGATACCTGATGAACTTTACGAGGAATATTGCACTCCAGATGAAGAAACTCATGGCAAGGAATCTACAAAGCAGCGCAAGATTCGCATATAGAAAATTGAGAGGAGATGGACACGGGAATGGAAAGAATATCGATATGTCACTCCTAAGTACATGAAGAAATTCGCTATTAAACCCCCGTGCAACAGGCCACCCTTGGCTCCAAACCAAATTGTTGATCCCACTAGTCTCAAAACTAGTGATGACTTTCCTCAAGAATGGGAAAGACAACAAGTCAAGATGGCAAAGAAGGCAAAAGAGGTTGTGAAGAAATTCAATGAAGACACAGCTGCTACTGCCTCTGCCGGAGCCTCTGCTAGTCCTCCGAAGAAATCAATGGTGAATAACTCTAAAGTAAAATTAAAGTCCTCAGCTTCAAAATCATTACTGTAGAACCCTCTAGCAAGTTCTTCAAAGGCCTCTGCAATGCCTTCAGTAGATGCACAATCATCAGCTACTGCCACAAAGTCCTCAACACCTATGCACCTTGCAACATGTCAGAAGACCGAGGGCTTCTCAATTGCTTTAGGGGTCTCTGCAAGTTCCTCTGCCCAAGCACGGTCCTCAACCAGTCCTTCTCTGATGAAGATGAAAGCTACTACTAGACGAGGCACTCGACCAAGTCCTCAACCAAACAAGGTGGTGTTCAAAATACCATCAGATTCTTCAGATGATGAAGCTGATGATGAGGAATTGCAGGCAATCGTCAGAAACAAGCAAGAACGAGTGGCTCAAGCAAAGGGCACTCAGATTCCTCTATGGCTGGATCCAAAAATGGTGTTGAAATTCATTGATATCTGGCACAAGGATCCCAACACTCCAATTGATGATTTTAAGTTGCATCTTGGTCCAGATCATGTCCTCGCTGCCTTCATAGCTGAAGAAAAGTGGAAGTATGAGAAGGCCAGACAAACCAAGAAAGCTTAGTACAAGAAAGAACACTACTTGAAGAACAATGTTCTAAAGCTTTCTCCTCAGGAACTGGTGAAGATGCAGTCTGAGACCAAAGACCTCAGTGATAACTTCAACAGATACTATGCTGATTGGCAAGGCACCAAAGTTCGTTTCGTCAAAGTGGCTGATAAAGCCATCAAGGACCATAACTCAAGGGTTGCAGCTCGATCACAACCTCAAATTCCTCAGGTTGAAGAATTCGATCAGCCTACTGAAGAAACTGCTCCTGTGGCTGAAGAAATTCGGGCTGCTGAGGAACCTGCCAAGGCAACCTCCACGGTGGCGCCTGAAGAAATTGTCAGGCCAGCTGAAGCTTTTGCTGCGCCTGATGAAATTGAAACCACAAGGACGACTGCATCAGTCCTGCCTGAAGAAAATGCTCCTCCTTCACCCTGTGCAGAAACTGCAAAATCCTCAAGGGTGAAGAACAGAAACCCTCCTTCTGCATCAGAAGTGAAGAAAAGTAAGACTATGGAGAAAAAGGCACTGAAGAGGAAAGCATCAACTTCAGATTCATCGGTAGTGAAGAAACTGAAGACGCTGCCAAGTTCCACAACCAACCCGATTGATGCAACTCCCATTACCTCCGTACCAGCCTATGAACTAGTACCATTTGGTGTTGACCATGTCATCCCAAATGATGATCAAGAAGAAAAGGATCAGTCTGCTGCTACCTCGGAGCAGATTGATGAAGAAATTGAAGTGGAAGCTAATGCTTCAACTCCACTGGTACCATCGCCCTAGCCTTAGTTGACTGTTGAAGAGGCCGGCATTGAAGAAATGGAAGACGATGTCGACATTGGAAAGACTACACCTCTGATCAGTGATGAATATTGGGAAGCTGCACACCCAAATTCACCAATGACCACTCCTCTGTCACAAACTCCTCATTCTCCATCCCAGACTAAAGAAATTTATATAGGATCTGATGACTTGGCTACAACTGTCACTAAAGAAATTCCAGCTGCAACAGCTAAAGAAAATGTTGCTCCAACTGCCACTGAGGAAACTACTGTGCAAATTCCTCAGTCCGAACAAATTCCTCAAATGCCTAAAGAAACTGTGGGTCGCTTCAAGCCAAACCTTCAGCTGAAGCCTAAGATACCATTCAAAGGCTCAAAGCGCCCCAAATTCATCAAGACCAATTTCTTCAATGAGCACATCTTCTTCAATGGACCAAATCCGTATGACTCTGCAAGAGCCGGTCGCACCAGATTCTGGCCAACCACGCAGATGAATTACTATGCATCAGTGTTGTTTGACAAGAAGAAAGTCTTTGAGCACCATAAAATTCCTCATGTGGATATGGAAATGATCCCATCCTTCACACCGATTCTCGCAGTTCTTCATGATGCTGGAATTCTTCCATTCTGTGTGGATATATGTGATTGGAATGAAGAGTTGATTCCTCAATTTTATGCCACCTTGCACATCACAGGTGATGCTTTTGATATCAACTATTGGGTCTTGGACTGGATGAATGGACCTACTCACTACACTGCACCAGCCTCTGAATTGCTTCAATCAGTCCTAGTTCCAATTCTTTCAGAAGGAGAAAGATGCCTATTTGATGAACCTGCTCTTCCCAACCACATGATGCAAGTGTTGATGAAGCCTTTGTCTCCTGGAAAACCTCAAAGGACTACCTTCCTTGTGAAGGATTTTCTCTATGTGCCCAGGACAGTCTATCGCATTCTGACCAACACCCTCAGTCCTCAGAAGGGCCACAACTCTGAAGAAGAAGAAGTGGAGGGAATCATGAAGAACATGCTATTCAACATCATTCATGGGATTACAATCAACTACCACGATTTCTTCATGAGGACTTTAGCCAATGCAGCATTAGCCCCATTTGAATTGAAGCCTTATGCTCCCTGGATCATGAAATTGATCAGATCAAGGTCTTCAATTCCCTTCAAGGCTGATTTTCAGAATCACTTTGGCTTTCTACCTCCTATTGAAGTCCTCAAGCACACATTTGTTTCTGTTGAAGGAAAAGGCAAATATGTCATTAATGAAGGTACTCGTCCATTGGATGGTCAATTTCGCAAAGTTGCATCTTACTCCACCAATGATGACATTTCTACCCAAGACTCTGCTACAAAGGCCTCACACAAAAGCCTTGAGATTCTTCCCCTCGTGTGATGACTAATCGTGAGCTCCTTATAAGTCTTCATTAGAAGGTTGATCGCAACCACAAGTGGGTCAAGCATCAGTTTGGTTCACTTATTCGAGACATAACTGGCACGCACAACACTGTGAGGAAGAACCAATACTACCTCCATGAAGTCTTCAACCGCACTTGGCCCATCCTCTCTCACCTCAAGACTCCTGAGGAATTGAAGGAGATGAACCTCGAGCAGAACCTTGACCGTTCTCGTCCTCCACAGAAGAAACTCAAGAAAGTTCAAGTTCCTCAGCTGGTTAGAAGCTCATATTCTTCATCGCGCAAGACGGATGAAGCTGAGGATATTGACGACATTGCGACGGGCCCTGCATCAACAAACAACCCCAACAACACTGGCGCTCCTACTTCACCTTCAAGATGAAATTCTTCAAGGAGCTAACGTCCTCAGTTTTCATCCCTTTTGGTCTTCGATGACAAAGGGGGAGAAAAATTGAGTTAGTCTTCAAGTGGGTCTCTATATATGGCCAGTATTTTGTTTAGCTTACAACTCTCGCTCTTCTGAAGCTTTTGTTGGTTGAGTTGTAAACTTAAGTCCGATGGTGGTCTGACGCTTTTGAACTGCTTTCCACATGCTATTTCCTCAAATTGCTTTAATGCATGCATGCTGAATTTCGTCAGATACCATTTTCATCATGCATTTCAAATTCTTCATATCATATGTTAAATGTGTGTATGAATTACAAGATATATGGGGAGTTCTCCATGTTTTTAACCTGCCATGTGCATTTGCAGTCCAAAGCAAATTACTCAAATATGCACATCTTCAGGGGGGAGTTCTTCTATATCTCGCAATCAGATTCCTCAAACTCAGTACTTACATTCCATATTTTTATTCCCGTTGAAAACTTAACCTATTTGTCATCAATCACCAAAAAGGGGGAGATTGTAAGTGCATCTAGTGCCCCTTAGTGATTTTGGTGTATTGAAGACTTATAGGTTAAGGAACTGATGTGTTTATGAGTGTACACAGGCTCTATAAGTCGATGAGGAGTTTGGTATATTCGGAGATTATCGACCCCTAAAAATGTATGTCTTCAACTGAAGACTTTGGTGAAGACTTTGAAAATGAAGAAGTTGGTGTGACCTTGAAGATATGAACGAGGACTATGAAGCATGAAGACTTTTGTTTTCGTAGTTTCATTTCCTTTCTTTGACTCATAGGAAACATTGTACTGTTAAAGGGGGGCGAGGTAATACTAAGGAAAATTTCCAACTGATGCTCAACTCAAAAGCCTCAACCTATCCAATCCTTCGAGTGAAGCCTTTGGAAATCTCTTGCAGTTCAGTCAAGTTCTTCAGTGACAGAGACGAAGTTCTTCTAGTCTCTCAGGAAATTGGTCTGACTGAGGAGTTAGGATTTTGCCAGTGCGAATCGCCTACAAGTGAGGAACATGGTAAGCCTAAGGACTTTCATAGTTCGAAATTCCGACCGTTGTTGTGCTTTGCGCCAGCTGTCCCAATCATGTTATCCACATAACGGTCATATCATTGGGGGCATTTGTGTCTTATCATGTCAGGTTGCACTCTGGCTATAAATAGCCACCCCCACAACCACTAGTTGGTTGTTTGCTCTGAGAAAGAACTGACACTTGTCATTTGAGAGCAACCCATCCTCCGAGGACTTTGAGAGAAAATCATCAGTAAGGAAAAAACAAAATCCAAACCACCAAACCCAAAGTGATTGAGCATCACTGAAGAGATTGTTCCTGTGTGGAACTGACGTTTGTTACCTTTGAAGACTGTTTATCTTCCAAACGGTTAGGCGTCATGGTCTAGTGCATCCTGCAGTCAATTGGGGATCATGGAGTGACCTTGGTCTAGAGCATCCAGCAGTTAATTGTGGATCGCCGGGTGACCAGTTTGTGAGGGTTTTGGAAGTCTACCCTGAAGACTTACCACGAGTGTTGGGCGAGGACTTTGTGACCTTAGCTCAAGGAGAATACTGTAAGGATTGTTTGTCTTGGGAATATGTGTCCTATGGTTTAAATACCAGGCCGCTCCAAACCAGACGTATGACTGTCACAGCAGTTGGAACTGGGTCATCAAACCATTGTGTTCACCAAGCTACCTGGTTCTATTTCCTCAACCCTTTCATTTCCTCGTATACCTGTTGATGAAATTGATCTTTACTGTTTGAAGAATTTGACTGAAGACTTACACATTTTCCTCACCTCAAATTCTTCAAGTTACCTTGTTCCTCACCTGCCTATCCTGTATCACACTACATGTAATCTGTGCATGTTTTATTTCATCATGATGACTATGATATTGCTATGTTTCTCATGCACTTGAGTACTTATTCCGCTGGTAGTTATTCATCACATTTCAAATTCCTCAAGTGATGAATTTATAAAAATTGCCTATTCACCCCCCCCCCCTCTAGTCGATATAATGCACTTTCACTGCCAAGTTTTGGTTAAGAGTTTTGTGCGTCTCGGCAACACCGAAAGATTTGACTCGGTGACACCGAAATTCAATTTTCTTGTGAACTAAATCTAAGATTTTTCTGTTCAAACTTTCAAAAACAGCTGCATTTTGTGATGACTTATCTTCTTCTACTCTTCTATACTCTATTCACAGGGTCAGATATGTTAGATGCTGAGGATAGTCGGAATTTGCAGGAGCAGAACGTTAACATGAGTTCAGGCACTAGCCCAGGGTCTAGCTCATTTTCAGATCCAGGCACCCTTGTTCTCATGGGTTGCCCAAGGCTGCTACTAAAGCTAGGAAGAAGCTAAATTCAGATGAGGAGGATTCAGATTTTATGTCAGAGGAAGTTCTTGCCAAGAAGCAAGACAAGGCTGCCAGGAAGTCTGTCAATGAAGCCACCTCTTCCAGGAGGACAGTCAGCAAGACATATGCCCCTCCAGAGACTATGAGAGCACCTGAGAGTGCTAGGGCTACCATGACCATTGAGCCCCCAAGGATGTCATTGCCTAAGAAGGCAGGAGAGAAGAAGAATGCCAGAAATAGGATTGTGACAGGGCTACCTCAATGTATGATGACCCTGAGGAGGCTGCTAGTGCTGCTGTAGAGGAGGAGAAGGAGGAAGAGCAAGTTGTTAAGGGCCCTCCCAAGAAGAAGCAAACGAAGCTTTTGGCATATGTTATGCCAAAGGAGGGACCCTCCAAGAGCACCAAGTCTGCCCCCAAGAAGGTTGCTGTTGAGAAGTCCAAGAGGTCAACCAGACAGATTCTAGCTTCTGAGAAGAACAAGGGAACTACCTCTAGAGATATGGATGAGGATGTCATGTCTGCATTGATGAAGCTCGGACCACACCTTCCAGAGCACAATGCCATCCATCCACTTGTTGCTAACATGAAGAAGAAGAAGAAGGATGCAGGTTTGAGAGGGTAGAGAGCCATTGATCCTTACTCTTAGAGGAAGAAAACAGATGTGGACTACAGGTTCTACACCAAGGAGCAACATGATTTCTATGAGACTGTGCTGCTTGACAAGAGTCCAGCTGTGAGTGACATGAGGTATGTTGACTGGAAGTACATCAAGGCAAACCAAGACTATTTCCCCCATGTAGAAGACAACTTCCACTGTGTTGTCATAGATGAATTTGTTGGCAAAGAGTTCGGTACATGGAACGATGAGATGATCATGCAATTCTACTCCACTGCTCACTTCTATGGAGATGGTAGGATTGTGTGGATGACAGAAGGAGCAAGATACGAGTCAACTGTTGATGAGTGGGTTGCCATATTAGGAGTCCCAGAGGCACAGGATGGAGATATCTGTGTGTACTCAGAGTCCAAGGCTAGACACAATGCCATAAAGGACATGTACAATGTCATTCCTGTTGCACATCTTCAGACCCACAAGCTAGGATCTATCTATTATCTCCAGGCAGGTCTTCGTACCATCAACACCATTCTGAGGCATACTTTGATGCCCAAGTCACAAGACAAGAAGATGATCCGAGGCTACTCCATCAACTTGCTGCTTCATATTGACCAGCACCAGAGATTCAGAGTGATGGATCTGATTGTGGAGATTGTGAAGAGGGTTGCTGCTGATCAAAAGCGCTCTTGTTGCTATGCACCCTACATTCAGATGCTCATCAACTCCAAGCTGGAGAAGCACATCTTTGCTCTGGACAGACCCCACTTGCCCCTACAGCCAGACTTTGAGGACAATGTTGTGGTGATGGACCCAGACCATCCCACATCGGTTGTAGCTCAGGCACAGGCAAAGGCAGAGGCAGCTAGAGCCACTAGTGCTCAAGTCCCTAGATCCAGGAACAAGCAGATGGATCTCTTGATCTCAACAGTACAGGGCATCCAGGAGGACATCAAGGACATACTGGAGAACCAGAGTAGTCTTGTGAGGATCTTTGAGAACAGGATCAAGACCATCAATGACAAGGTAGATGGGCTGAACAGGACCGTGACTGAGATCAAGAAGGAAGTTGACTTTGTGCCTCTTCCTCACTCTACTGGTGATGAGGAGGAGGAGGAGGAGGATGTATCTCCTCTCAGGCCAGGCACACACTTCACTACCCAAACCAGATCCGCCACAGTGCTAGCTCCTGAGCTAAGGCCTTCTTCATCAGCACCTGCTACAGTGACTTCAGCTCCATCAGTTCCTCCAGTGCCACAAGTTGCTACTCCAACTCCATCCATGACATATGCAGAGGTCTTTGCTGATGCAGTTCTCTCGACTCCGACATTGACCACCGAGGAGATCAACCCTAGAAGAACGATTAGCTATATCTCTTTGAACTTTTTCATAACTTGTTGCCAGAGGGGGGGAAGTTGTATATAGATCTTTAGGCTTCGAGTGAGAGAGCGTTGGTTTTTATTGATGTTTAAAAAAACATTTGGTCTTTTGGTTGCTTGTGTTACCCTTTTGTTCGTGTTTGATCATACGCTTTAATGTGTGTTGCTACTATTTCCTATCCTTTTGATGGTTATGAGATGATCATTCACTTTAATTGATGTGTTGTGCTATGATATTAACTCTTATTACTCTCGCACACCACCAAGATGTATGTGATATGGAAGAAGTGCCCCATGTACCTAATCGACTGTGCATTTGCATTCAAACACAAATTTAAAATAATGCACAAATTTAGGGGGAGCTCTTGCTTATCACATACTTCTCAAAGCAACGATTATATTCATTGATTATGTCATATGTCGAAGCTTTGAGCTATTGTTGTCATCAATTACCAAAAAGGGGAAGATTGAAAGCACATTTGCTCCCTTTGTGGTTTTGGTAATTAATAACAACATATATGTCATTGAACTAATGTTTCCACTAAGCATATTTCAAGAAAAGTTCAATGACGGGTTGGCAAAAGGATTGTGGAACACCCCAAGATGCAAGGAAATAGATTGGCAAAGCTTCAAGCAAGAGGACTCTACATTTTACTTTGTGAGAAATCACTTTGAGTCCATAGTGTTGGGGAACGTCGCATGGGAAACAAAAATTTTCCTACGCACACGCAAACCTATCCATGGTGATGAGCATCTACGAGAGGGAGAGTGGATCTACGTACCCTTGTAGATCGCTAAGCGGGAAGCGTTAAGAAACGCGGTTGGTGTAGTCGAACATCTTCGCGATCCAAATCGCCGAGCGTCCCGCGATCTCATCACGATCCGTCCCGCGATCCAATCACGATCCGTCCCATGAACTCATCACGATCCGTCCCGCGATCTCATCACGATCCGTCTCACGATCTTGATCACGATCTGTCCTACGAACTCATCATGATCCGTTCCGCGATCTCATCACGAACCGTCTCGCGATCTCGATCACGGTCCTTCCGATCTAGCGCCGAACGGACGGCACCTCCGCGTTCAGCACACGTGCAGCTTGATGACGATCTCCACCATCTTGATCCAGCAAGAGGAGGTGGAGAGGAGAGAGAGTTCACCGGCAGCGTGACGGCGCTCCGGTGATGGTGGTGGAGTGATTCCGGCAGGGCTTCGCCTAAGCGCTGCGGAAAACCGATCTAGAGGAGAAACTGTGCACCGGTGAAACGGGTAGCACGTGGCCGGAAATTCTGTCCAAAAACCACCCAATCCACTAGTATATATAGGAGGAGAGGAGAGGAGAGGCAGCCAAGGCCTTTGGGTCGGCCGAAATAGGAGGTGGGAAGAAATCCTACTTCACCTCCAATCCTAGTTGGAGTAGGATTGCCTCCTATTGGCTGATTTTCCACTTTTTGCTTTAGGACTTTCTCTCCTGCGCCATGGGCCTTTGTGGCTGTTTTCCCAGCCCAATAAGGGCTGGTTATTATTCTCCCACAGCCCATGGACCTCTTGGGGTCGAAGTACCCCTCCCGGAGGTCCTCCGGTACACTACCGGCACTCCCGGTACAATACCGATACTCCCGGTACACTACCGATGAGCCCGAAACTTTTCCGGAAACCAAACTGGGACTTCCTATATATGAATCTTTACCTCCGGACCATTCCGGAGCTCCTCGTGACGTCCGGGATCTCATCCGGGACTCCGAACAACCTTCGGTCACCACCATACATAACTCTACACTACTGAAACATCACCGAACCTTAAGTGTGCAGACCCTGCGGGTTCGAGAACTATGTAGACATGACCGAGACACCTCTACGGTCAATAACCAATGGCGGGACCTGGACGTCCACATTGGTTCCTACATATTCTACGAAGATCTTTATCGGTCGAACCTCTATGTCAAGGATTCAGTTAATCCCGTATATCGTTCCCTTTGTTCTTCGGTATGTTACTTGCCCGAGATTCGATCGTCGGTATCTCCATACCTAGTTCAACCTCGTTACCGGCAAGTCTCTTTACTCGTTCCGTAATACAAGATCCCGCAACTAACAATTAGTCACATTGCTTGCAAGGCTTATTGTGATGTTGCATTACCGAGTGGGCCCCGAGATACCTCTCCGTTACACGGAGTAACAAATCCCAGTCTCGATCCATGCCAACTCAACAAACACCATCGGAGATACCTGTAGAGCACCTTTATAGTCACCCAGTTACGTTGCGACGTTTGATACACACAAGGCACTCCTCCGATATCCGTGAGTTGCATGATCTCATGGTCATAGGAACATATACTTGACATGCAGAAAACAGTAGCAATAAACTGAAACGATCATATGCTATGTTTGTAGTTTGGGTCTTATCCATCACATCATTCTCCTAATGATGTGATCCCGTTATCAAATGACATCTCATGTCCATGGCTAGGAAACCTTAACCATCCTTTGATCAACGAGCTAGTCTACTAGAGGCATACTAGGGACATGGTGTTGTCTATGTATCCACACATGTATCTGAGTTTCCGATCAATACAATTATAGCATGGATAATAAACGATTATCACGAACAAGGAAATATGATAATAACTAATCTATTATTGCCTCTAGGGCATATTTCCAACAGTCTCCCACTTGCACTAGAGTCAATAATCTAGTTCACATCACCATGTGATTCGCATTGTTATGAATCTAACACCCAATGAGTTTTGGGGCTCGATCATGCTTTGCATGTGAGAGAGGTCTTATAGTCAACGGGTCTGCGATATTCAGATCCGTGTGTACTTTGCAAATCTCTATGTCAAACCGTAAACACTGCTACCACACTCCACTTGGTACTATTTCCAAATGGCTGCTCCACTATACGTATCCAGATTGCTACTACTAGTCATCCGGATAGGTGTTAAAGCTTGCATCGACGTAACTATTTACGACGAACTCTTTATCACCTCCATAATCAAGAAACATTTCCTTAGTCCTCTGGTTACTAAGGATAATTCCGACCGCTGTCCAGTGATCCACTCCTGGACCACTCTTGTACCCCTTGACAAACTCATGGCAAGGCACACATAGGTGCGGTACACAGCATGGCATAATATAGAGCCTATGGCTAAGGCATAGGGGACGACGTTCGTCCTTTCTCTTTCTTCTGCCGTTGTCGAGCTTTGAGTCTCACTCAACTTCACACCTTACAAATCAGACGAGAACTATTTCTCTGGCTGATCCATTTTGAACTCTTTCAAAATCTTGTGAAGGTATGCACTCATTGAAAGTCTCATCAAGCATCTTGATCTATCTCTATAGATTTTGATGCTCAACAATTAGGTAGCTTTATCCAGGTCTTCCTTTGAAAATCACTTTCCAAATAACCGTTTTATGCTTTCCAGAAACTCTACATTATTTCTGAACAACAATATGTCATCCACATATACTGATCAGAAATTCTATAGTGCTCCCACTCACTTTATTGCAAATACAAGTTTCTCATAAACTTTGTATAAACATCAAAACTTTGATCACCTCATCAAAGCGTATATTCCAACTCCGAGATGCTTGCTTCAGTCCATGGAAGGATCACCGAAGCTTGCACACCTTTTAGCATCCTTAGGCCTGACAAAACCTTCTGGTTGTATCACATACAACCTTTCCTCAAGTAAACCATTAAGGAAACGATGTTTTGACATCCATCTGCCAGATTTCATAATTGAAAACACAGCAACTGCTAACACAATTCCAACAGACTTTTAGCATCGCTACGAGTGAGAAAGTCTCATCGTAGTCAACTCCTTGAACTTGTCACAAACATCTTTGCAACAAGTCGAGCTTTACAAATAGTGACATTCACCATCAGTGTCTGTCTTCATTTTAAAGATCCATTTGTACTCAACGACCTGCCGTCCAACGAGCAAGTCTACCAAAGTCTACACTTGGTTTTAATACATGGATCCTATCTCGGATTTCATGGCCTCCAACCATTTGTCGGAATCCGGGCCCATCATCGCTTATCCATAGCTCGTAGGTTCATCGTTGTCCAACAACATGACCTCCAAGACAGAGTTGTCGTACCGCTCAGGAGCAGTACACATCCTTGTCGACCTACGGAGTTTGATAGTAACTTGATCCTGAAGCTTCATGATCATCATCATTAACTTCCTCTTCAACTAACGTAGGCTTCACAGAAACATCTTTCTGCGTTGCGCTACTCTCTGGTTGAACAAAGGTTTAACAACCTCATCAAGTTCTATCTTCCTCCCACTCAATTCTTTTGAGAGAAACTTTTTCTCGAGAAAGGACCCAGTTCTAGCAACAAACACTTTGCACTCGGATCTGAGATAGAAGGCATACCCATCTGTTCTTAGGGTATTCTATGAAGATACATTTGTCCGCTTTGGGTTCTAGCTTATTATGTGAAAACATTTTCCACACAAGCATCGCAGCCCCAAACATTAAGAAATGACAGCTTAGGTTTCTATCAAACCATAATTCACACGGTGTCATCTCAACGGATTTAGATGATGCCCTATTTAAAGTGAATGTAGTTGTCTCTAATGCATAACCCCAAAAATTATAGTAGTAAAATGATAAGAGACATCACAGTATGCACTATATCAATAGAGCATGACTATGATGTTCGGACACACCATCACAGCATGGTGTTCCAGGTGGCGTTAGTTGTGAAACAAATTTCACGTTGTCTTAAGTTGTATGCCAAACTCGTAACTCAGATATTCACCTCCACGATCATATCGCGGTCATTTTTATCTTCTTGTCACGATGATCTTTAAACTTCACTCTGAATTTGCTTGAACCTTTCAAACGATTCAGACTTGTGTTTCATTAAGTAAATATACACTATATCTACTCAAATCATCAGTGAAGGTAAGAAAATAACGATATCCACTGCACGCTACAAGACTCACTAGATTGCATACATCAACATGTATCATTTCCAATGAATCACTTGCCTCCTCCATCCAACGGGGTCCTTTAGTCATCTTGCCCAAGAGGCATGGTTCGCATGTCTCAACCGATTCGAAATCGATGAGTCCAAATATCCATCAGCATGGAGTTTCTACATGCGCTTTATACCAATATGACATTTAGCGGCAGTGCCACAAGTATGTGGTACTATCATTATTAACTTTGTATCTTTTGACATCAATGTTATGAACATGTGTACTACTACGATCAAGATTTCAACAAACCATTCTCACTTGGTGCATGACCATTGAAGGTATTATTCATGTAACCAGAATAACTATTATTCTCTGACTTAAATGAATAATCGTATTGCAACAAACATGATCTAATCATGTTCATGCTCAACGCAAAACACCAAATAACATTTATTTAGGTTCGTTACTAATCCTGAAGGTAGAGAGAGCGTGCGATGTTGATCACATCAACCTTGGAAACATTTCCAACACACATCGTCACCTCACCCTTAGCTAGTTCTCCGTTTATTCCGTAGCTTTTATTTCGAGTTACTAACATTTAGCAACCGAACCGGTATCCAATACCCAGGTGCTACTAGGAGTTCTAGCAAGGTACACATCAATAACTCGTATATCAAATATACTTCTGTCGATGTTGCCAGCCTTCTTATCTACCAAGTA
Source organism: Hordeum marinum (assembly GCA_022496015.1). Lineage (NCBI taxonomy): Eukaryota > Viridiplantae > Streptophyta > Magnoliopsida > Poales > Poaceae > Hordeum > Hordeum marinum. Next base: position 68,296,258 of record CM039675.1, read on the forward strand.
TCTAGGGTTGTTCCGCTTCAGCGACCTCTCACCTCATAATAGAAGCACTTAGTCTCGGGTTTGAGTTCAACTTTGGGTTGCTTCACTGGAGCAGCAATTGACTTGCTATCCATGAAGTTTCCCTCCTTGCTCTTGCCCTTTTCGAAACTAGTGGTTTGATTAACCATCAACACTTGACGCTCCTTCTTGATTTCTACCTTCGCGGTGTCAAACATCGCGAACAGCTCAGGGATCAATACTTCTATCCCTGGTGTATTATAGTTCATCACTAAGTTCTAGTAGCTTTAGTGACAGTGACTTGGAGAACTATATCAATCACTATCTTATCTGGAAGATCAACTCCCACTTGATTCAAGCGATTGTAGTACCCAGACAATCTGAGTACATGCTCAACGATTGAGCTATTCTCCTTCATCTTACAAGCAAAGAATCTTGTTGGAGATCTCATATCTCGCAACAAAGGCACGAGCCTGAGATCACAATCTCTGCTCCTAGAACATCTCATATGTTCCGTGACGTTCAAAACGTTTTGGAGCCTCAATTCTAAGCCGTAATGCATGACGCACTAAACTATCAAGTAGTCATCGAAACGTGCCTGTTAGATGTTCACAACATCTATAGACGACGCTAGAGGGGGTGGCGCACCGAGCGGTGCATTAAGGACATAAGCCTTCTGTGCAGCAGTGAGGACAATCCTCAGATCACGGACCCAGTCCGCAATTTTGCTACCAACAGCTTTCAATTCTATTTCTCTAGGAACATATAAAAATACAAGGGAGCTACAGCGCGAGCTAGTAATCTACAACATAATTTGCAAAGACACTTTGACTATGTTCATGATAATGAGTTCAATTAATCATATTACTTAAGAACTCCCACTCAAATTGACATCCCTCCGATCATTCGAGTGATACATGATCCAAATTCACCAACTCAAGTCCGATCATCACGTGAGTTGAGGTGGCTGCAATGGTGAACATCATTATGTTGATCATATCTACTATATGACTCATGTTCGACCTTTCGGTCTCTCGTGTTCCGAGGCCATGTCTGTACATGCTAGGCTCGTCAAGTTTAACCCGAATGTTCTGCGCGTGCAAATCTGGCTTGCACCCGTTGTATGTGAACGTAGAGTCTATCACACCCGATCATCACGTGGTGTCTCAACACGACGAACTTTCGCAACGGTGCACACTCGGGGAGAACACAGTTCATCTTGAAATTCAAGTGAGGGATCACCTTATAATGCTACCGCCGTACTAAGCAAAACAAGGTGCATAAAAGGATTAACATCTCATGCAATTCATAAGTGACATGATATGGCCATGAACTTGTGTTTAAGATCTCCATCTTCGAAACACCGGCATGATCTCCATCGTCACCGGCACAACACCATGATCTCCATCATCTTGATCTCCATCAATGTGTTGCCATTGGGGTTGTCACGCCCTGCATGCTTCTACTACTATTGCTACCGTAGCGATAAAGTAAAGCATTACATAGCGCTTAATGATTGACACGCAGGTCATACAATAATTAAAGACAACCCTATGGCTCCTGCCGGTTGCCGTACTCATCGACATGCAAGTCGTGATAATCTATACATCACATGATCATCTCATACATCACATATATCTCATCATGTAATTGGCCATATCACATCACAACATACCCTGCAAAAACAAGTTAGACGTCCTCTAATTGTTGTTGCATATTTTACGTGGCTGCTATGGGTATCTAGCAAGAACGATTCTCACCTACGCATAAACCACAACGGTGATACACTAGTTTGCTTTTCAACCTTCTCAAGGACCGCCTTTGTCGAATCCGATCCAACTAAAGTGAGAGAAACTGTCACCCGCAAGCCATCTAGGCAACAAGTTGCGTCGAGGGAACCGGTCTCTCGTAAGCGTACGAGTAATGTTGGTCTGGGCCGCTTCATCTCACAATCCCGCTGAACCAAAATACGACCAAGGGAGGAAGCAATCTAAGCATCAACGCCCACAAACCTTTTGTGTTCTACTCGAGATCTCATCGAACCATCAACCTAGCTCATGATGCCACTGTTGGGGAACGTCGCATGGGAAACAAAAATTTTCCTACGCACACGCAAACCTATCCATGGTGATGAGCATCTACGAGAGGGAGAGTGGATCTACGTACCCTTGTAGATCGCTAAGCGGGAAGCGTTAAGAAACGCGGTTGGTGTAGTCGAACATCTTCGCGATCCAAATCGCCGAGCGTCCCGCGATCTCATCACGATCCGTCCCGCGATCCAATCACGATCCGTCCCATGAACTCATCACGATCCGTCCCGCGATCTCATCACGATCCGTCTCACGATCTTGATCACGATCTGTCCTACGAACTCATCATGATCCGTTCCGCGATCTCATCACGAACCGTCTCGCGATCTCGATCACGGTCCTTCCGATCTAGCGCCGAACGGACGGCACCTCCGCGTTCAGCACACGTGCAGCTTGATGACGATCTCCACCATCTTGATCCAGCAAGAGGAGGTGGAGAGGAGAGAGAGTTCACCGGCAGCGTGACGGCGCTCCGGTGATGGTGGTGGAGTGATTCCGGCAGGGCTTCGCCTAAGCGCTGCGGAAAACCGATCTAGAGGAGAAACTGTGCACCGGTGAAACGGGTAGCACGTGGCCGGAAATTCTGTCCAAAAACCACCCAATCCACTAGTATATATAGGAGGAGAGGAGAGGAGAGGCAGCCAAGGCCTTTGGGTCGGCCGAAATAGGAGGTGGGAAGAAATCCTACTTCACCTCCAATCCTAGTTGGAGTAGGATTGCCTCCTATTGGCTGATTTTCCACTTTTTGCTTTAGGACTTTCTCTCCTGCGCCATGGGCCTTTGTGGCTGTTTTCCCAGCCCAATAAGGGCTGGTTATTATTCTCCCACAGCCCATGGACCTCTTGGGGTCGAAGTACCCCTCCCGGAGGTCCTCCGGTACACTACCGGCACTCCCGGTACAATACCGATACTCCCGGTACACTACCGATGAGCCCGAAACTTTTCCGGAAACCAAACTGGGACTTCCTATATATGAATCTTTACCTCCGGACCATTCCGGAGCTCCTCGTGACGTCCGGGATCTCATCCGGGACTCCGAACAACCTTCGGTCACCACCATACATAACTCTACACTACTGAAACATCACCGAACCTTAAGTGTGCAGACCCTGCGGGTTCGAGAACTATGTAGACATGACCGAGACACCTCTACGGTCAATAACCAATGGCGGGACCTGGACGTCCACATTGGTTCCTACATATTCTACGAAGATCTTTATCGGTCGAACCTCTATGTCAAGGATTCAGTTAATCCCGTATATCGTTCCCTTTGTTCTTCGGTATGTTACTTGCCCGAGATTCGATCGTCGGTATCTCCATACCTAGTTCAACCTCGTTACCGGCAAGTCTCTTTACTCGTTCCGTAATACAAGATCCCGCAACTAACAATTAGTCACATTGCTTGCAAGGCTTATTGTGATGTTGCATTACCGAGTGGGCCCCGAGATACCTCTCCGTTACACGGAGTAACAAATCCCAGTCTCGATCCATGCCAACTCAACAAACACCATCGGAGATACCTGTAGAGCACCTTTATAGTCACCCAGTTACGTTGCGACGTTTGATACACACAAGGCACTCCTCCGATATCCGTGAGTTGCATGATCTCATGGTCATAGGAACATATACTTGACATGCAGAAAACAGTAGCAATAAACTGAAACGATCATATGCTATGTTTGTAGTTTGGGTCTTATCCATCACATCATTCTCCTAATGATGTGATCCCGTTATCAAATGACATCTCATGTCCATGGCTAGGAAACCTTAACCATCCTTTGATCAACGAGCTAGTCTACTAGAGGCATACTAGGGACATGGTGTTGTCTATGTATCCACACATGTATCTGAGTTTCCGATCAATACAATTATAGCATGGATAATAAACGATTATCACGAACAAGGAAATATGATAATAACTAATCTATTATTGCCTCTAGGGCATATTTCCAACACATAGGAAAGCCAATACTATCAAACGGGGGTAAGCTAATGTTGGTGAACAAAATGCTCATACGTGCATAAGTGATAGTCACCAAAAACACCCACAAGCTCTCACAAAAGTCTGTCCAAAGCCAAATATCCTAAATCGGTGCAACCAATACTTCCCACTCGGTGCCACAGATTTCCAGCCTTAGACAGACTCAAGCCAAACCCTAACCCATCGGTGCAACCGATTCTAATTAGTTGCCACCGAGTTTGGGTTGCCAACATTCTGTTACGCAAATTCACAAAATCGGTTTGACCGAGTTTGTTGAATCGGCGTCAACGAGTTTGGCAATCTGACTATTGGTCACCTTATCGGTGCAACCGAGTTTTATGTATCGGTCTCACCGAGATTCAAAAGTTGCTAGCTTTTAGGCAACTCGGTACCACCAAGATTAACACATTGGTGTCACCAAGTTGGACTTATTAGGTGTAACGGTTGGATTTTTGGAGATGCCTATATATACCCCTCCACCACCACTCACTCGCAAGAGAAACACTCAGAATAGATCCTCACTCATACCAACAGATTTTCTGAGAGAGAGACACCTACTCATGTGTTGAGATCATGCCATTCCATTCCAACCATATGAATCTTGATCTCTAGCCTCCCCAAGTTGCTTTCCACCCAATCAATCTCTTTCACCATAGCCAAATCTGTGAGAGAGTGATTGTGTGTTGAGGAGACTATCATCTTGAAGCATAAGAGCAAGGAGGTCATCGACATTATCGAGCCTATTACCTTTTGGAGGGTGGTGCCTCCTAGATTGGTTAGGTGTCGCTTGGGAGCCTCCTACTTCGTGTTGTGGAGTGAACCAAGAAGTTTGTAAGGGCAAGGAGATCGCCTACTTCGTGAAGATCTACCCCAAGTTAGGCTAGTCCTCCATGGACGTAGGCCATCATGGTATAGTCGAGGTTGCTTCTTCGTGGAACCCTCCATGGGTAGAGCCCTCCGTGGACTCTCACGACCGTTACCCTCCGTGGGTTGAAGACTCCATAAACGTGGATGTACGATAGCACCACCTATCGGAACCACGGGAAAAATCATCGTGTCTCCAAATTGCGTTTGATCTTCCTACCCTTCCTTTACTACTCATGCCTGTCTTTACTTTACACTTCTATACTCATAGACATGCATGTGTAGGGTGTGCTTGACTCGCCATGAATGCTAAAATCTGCCAACACTTAAAATTAGAAAGAAGTAGATTTTTAATTGGTCAAGTAGTCTAATCACCCCCTCCCCCTCTAGACCTACTTTCGATCCTACAGCATGCCGATGGTATCACTTCACATCGTAGGTTGTAGTACATCGCACCGGTGGTTGTAGTTTCTCTGAGGCCTGTCGTATCTTCTCTATGGCCGGTTGCAGCACGCCATGCCACTTCATGACGTAGGTGGTCGTCGATTTCCATCCCGTCGGGGCGTCGTTGCAGCTATTGGGTTATGCAGCAGAAAACAAAAAAAATCCGACCTACGCACCAGCCCAGGACCACTATGGAGACTGCATACAAGGTTTGATCATTTTCATTACCGACTCGTAGCGCAGTGGAAGTAGAATCGATGACGAACGACGGTGCAGATCCCCGCAGCTAGGATTTTACAACCTCCTAACCGCGAGGATGTATACCCTCATCTGCCCCACGGACAGCCCTCCGGGAGGCAGTCGAACAGTCCCCCGGATGGTGTCACGGACAGCCCTTCGGGAGGACCTCCGAAACTTGGACTATCACTCGGACAGCCCTTCGGGAGGACCTCCGAAACTTGGACTGTCACTCGGACAGCCCTTCAGGAGGACCTCCAAAACTCGGACGGTCACATGGACAGCCCTTCGGGAGGCACTCTCGAACTAAGACCGAAACTACGATCTCTCTACAGAGTTGCACACATACGGTGTCATCTATCCGGCAGGGCTTTGCCGTCCAGAACTAGTTCCCACCGGAACCCAGACAGCCTTTCGGCTCTACGGAACTCTTTCCGTGGGAGGAAGAGAAGAAGCCAGATAATGCATGGCATGTGTATGAGAGTTCAAGCATGAAGAGATGTCAGCCCACATCTCCTCTATTTATAGGAAAACCAAGGGGTAGGGTGGGACTTGAAAATACCAAACTACCCCCACTTTATGTCACACATAAAAAATCATAAGAAGGAAAAGGGGTGCCATGTGGAGCTCCACCCTTGGCCGGCCAACCCTTGGGGGGCCCCATGAGGAGCTACCTTGCTCCCCAATCCCTTCTAGAAGCCTTTTTGGAAATATCCAAAAAGGTGCTTTTCCATAAATATCCAAAAAGCACTTTCACTATTCATGATGACATTTTTCAGCGTCCAATCGAACTGAAAATATTTATGTGGGCTTAGAACAGTTCTCGTACCCCACTAAAATAATTTTTAATGCGATCCGGAACAATTCCGGAATAGTGGTTTTCATCTGCGAAAATCATCTGAAGTAGTTCCGGCAGCTCCGGAACATTTCCGGTTTTTCTTCCGGAAAATTCCTAGAAGTTTCCAGAATGATTCTGGCACCCTCCAAAAATTATCAGGCATGTGCCGAAACCAATTTGACTTAATGGTATCCCCTGAAACTACTTTTTAGTTTTACCGAAAACGTTCCGGTGTTCTGTCTGCGGAACTTTTCCGCTGTCCGAAACTTTTCCGGTGTCCGAAACTTTTCGGTGATTTTCTCTCAGACTCCCTGTCTAGTATTCAACAGATAGATGACCCTTAAGCGTGTGACCCTATAGGTTCGGTGAAGCATAGACATGACCCGGAACCCCTTCCGATCAATGATCAACATCGGAGCCGTGGACACCCATATTGACCCCTATACCCACACGAATGAATATTCGAGTGAACCTCCAGTTGTCGTGAGCTATTCCTGTTGCTTTGCGATATGTTACAAATACCTGAGGTGAGACATGTTGGCATCCTCATGGATCAACAACTTGTCCACTATGCCAGTTACCTCGTTACCGGTGTTGTTCTCTTTTCTCGTTCCCGTGTTCCGGCATCCCCGTGATCAAATCACAAAGTGTCTGGCCAGACGATGATGGATACTGTAACACCGAGAGGGCCCAAAGATATCTCTCCATCGTCGGAGGAGCAAATCCCAATCTTGAGCTATCAAGTTACTTGACATACTTTTCCATGAACCCGTAAGCCACCGTAATAGCCACCCATTTACGGATGACGTTTAACAAACCCCAAAGTTCATGAAGCAAGCATGAAGAAACTCAATACTCTCATGGTCTAAGGAATTATGCAAACATTAATTTCTCTGTGTTATTAACCATTAACTTATGACGAATGTATCTCATAGCATAACATCAATTCGGGTCGATTCAACACAAATGTTCTTCTAACATTGTGCCCTCAAAATTGCCGGCATAGCCATGCCCATGATCAGGAAAACAGGATCATCATACAATACTTGAGCCAGTCTTAGAGGTCAGACTAAGAATTCAATTTACCATTTATTATTCCACACGTGCATATGAGTCTTCCTTCAAGCCTCGTGGTTATTGTAGACTCGAGAACCATAGCAGTAATAGCATGGAACATAAACCTAATTATGAACAGGGAGATAATCAATAACATTTATCATTGCCTCTAGGGCATATCTCCTACAGACTCCCACTTGCACTAGAGTCAATAATCTAGTCAGTGCTAATGCACTTTACACCTATGGCATACTGGTGTAAAATATGCTTCGCTTGTGGTATAGCCTGATGTCCAACGGATCTGACACCTTCAGCTCCGTGTGTAACTTTGCATATCCTCGAGTTTTCACGCTATCACAAAATTCGTATTTTGTGTGAACTTGGCTTTGCATATGTGTGAATCATTGGTCGAAACCTGATTCCTCAGACTGAGCTATGGAGCAACTATCTGCAATAGTGTCTCATAGACCAAAGCCATCTTGGAACCATACTAAGTTCATGAATGAACTATATGATTCAACAACTTCTTTGTCGCTTCCAAAGCGTCAACATACTTAGCCTTTGTTATAGAATTCGCCACAGTATCTTGTTTGGAACAATTTCCAACTACCGTGCCACAATATTGTGTATTACACAAAACCCTTAACTTAAATCGAAAACCGCATGGAGCATTGATAGAGACTGTATCGATGTAATTACTTACAACGAGCACTTCATAATCTCTGCTTGCGAGAAAACATGTCATCAGCACTACTCTAGTACTTAATGACATCTTTCACTGTTGTCCCATGATCAGTGCTTTGATCACTTTGGTATCTATACTCGCAACAACTTGGGAGTATCGGACATATCTGGTTGTTTTTACATACCATGGAATACATGATTAATCCAAACACTAGAGTGTGTGGAATCTCCATCATGTATTTTACTCGTCAATGTTTTGGGACACTGAGTCTTACAAAAACTCTTTCCATGTGACTTCGGCAAGAATCACTCCTTGGCGTTTTTAAATGCTATAAGGTTTCAGCACCTTGTCAATATGTATCCATTCCTTAGCCCCATTAGGTAAATCTATCTCCATAGATCATCATGCCTAATATGGAGGCTATTTAGCCTAAGCACTTCATCGCAAAACTATTTTCAAATGAAGTCCTAATTCGTGTCAAGAAATTTATTTCCAATTAACAATGTGTCAAGCACACAACGTTTTTAGAAATATTATTATGCTCCCACTTACTTTCTTGAATCACAAGCATCTTCGTTACCCATTGATGAAGTAAAAAAACCTTTTGACCATTTCATCAAACCATGAAGATTCCAACTCCATTTTGCTCTCTTCTGTCCATTGCTGGAACTCTGAAGTTTGCATACTTACTAGCATCCTCTGGATCGACAAATTACTTTGGACTGTATCACATACAAGTCCTAGGTTTCATTTCCATCAAATGGAAATCCTTTTGTCATCCATGTTTCATATCTCATGATTGATATATGTATTAATTGCTAGTTCAACCCGAACCGACCTTAAGCATCGCTACGGTGAAACAACCTCATCGTAGTCAACTCCTTGAACTTGTTATTTCAACAAGTCGAGCTTTATGGATAAAACATTTTTATCCATATCAGTTTTTAGTTCCATAAACATTCGTTAGACTCTAAGTCCTCTGAAAGGTGTATCAAGGTTTTAATCTTGAATCACTTATATGGAAACTATCTCGGATTGTATTGGCATTTAGCCAATCCCAGAGTCAGGGCCCATCAACGCTTCCTTGTGTATTGTAGGTATACTGTTGTCTAACAACAATATCTCATTTGCGCACCTGATAGGTTTGCACGAGCTTTGCCTACGTGGTTCAGCTGCACGTTCGACCGAAGTCCATATATTTTATTATAGAGACTTCCATATCAGTCGTAGTAGGAAACAACAGAATCATTTCTAGGGTTTCTTTCCTTTGAACTGATGACGAAGATACTGGTTATCTCGTTGAGTTGCACTGTCCTCCCACTCACCTTTTGTAAGAACTATTCTCTTTAAAAGCATACCGTTTTGTGGCAAAACCCTTTGCCTTGGTATAGTGGTGGGGGAATACCCAATGACTTGGGATAACCATACAAAGTAGCACTTGTCTGATTTGGAATAGGTTTGTAACCTTTTACACAAGCCCCATATTCCAAATGTTAAGAAAAGATATAACATGGTTGGGCATACCATACCATGGCGTCATTTCAACACACCTGATGGATCTCTTTTTAGTGTAAAAGCCGCAGTCTCTAAAGCATCACTCTATAAAAGGGATAATGGCAAATCTATTTATGTCATCTTTGATCTTACCATGTCATAAATGGTTCGATTACATCTTCACGGACTTTCCACTTACAGTGGTGTTTCGGGAGGTGGAAGTTATGAAACTCTTTTCACAACTCATCAGACATTCGCTAAACTTGTAACTCAAATATTCCTTTCCGCAATCAAATTGCAGAAACATAATTTTCTTGGTACAATAACTTCCACTTCATTTTTGAAAACCTTTCGAATGATTTCAAAAGATCCAGACTTACATCTCATCAAGTAAATATCCATATATCTACTTGAGTCATTTTTGAAGGTAGACAAACCCACTGTTTGCAACAATATTTATCGGACTACATACATCAAATGTATGATTACCAATAAGTTCTTTGCTCGTTCCTTATGGCCTGTGAACGGTATTTTAGTTAGTTCACCTTTTGGAGAAAAGTTGCAAGTATCAGATGATTCAAAATCAAACGACTTCAAAATCCATCATAACGGAATTTCCATGTGGGTTTCTCCAATGTGACCAAATGCAGTGCCACACATATGTGGTATTCTTTTAGTCTTGCGACATTTAGCGTCAGTGTTATGGATGTATCATATTTCCATCAATATTCATAACATACATCCCATCTAGGATGGAAGCATGGCCCTTCATGTTATTCATAATACTAAACAACAATTGTTGTTTTTATGAACAACTCTTTTGCAACAAACATTGTGCAATGGGCTAGAGTGTATGAAACTCTAAAATGAATTATAAAAGTAAACCCAGAGGTAATGTATTATTATCAATATTCATAACATACGTTTCATTCATAATGAAAGTATGGCTCTTATGTTATTCATAACACCGAACATGAAAAGTTCTCTTATGAACAACCTTCTTGCAAGATACCTTATGCAAAGGGCTAGAGTGTGAAACTCTAAACTGAATTATGAAACTTAATACATAGGGAATACACCGATGGAAGGCATAGTAACATTTACTATGTTCCTTGCATGTATCTAAACCTCATCCCTGGCTAGTCTTTCAGGCCATAGTAGTTCTTACATCGAGTTGCAACAGAATGCAATCGAGCGGGTATCTTTGTGATTAACTCACAATACCCAAGAATTTAGTGATTAACATGTTTAACCATAATTCCCAAGAACAATATCTTTGACCAGCCTTCTATAAATCAAAAACTTTGTATGACATTCATACATGAGCTGGATATTCCAGTCTTCTTTCCTTTTGCCATTATACTTCTAACAGTTTAACTTTTAGTATTTCTCCTACTCTCAGAAGAAGCATCCAACTTAAGAGTGGCATTAGCCCCGGACTTCCTAGGCGTGAAAGTCTTATTAACACCCTTCGGACACTTCCTTTCTCTTTAAGTTGTTGTTTTATTCACCTTTCATCATATGACACGCGTTCTCCTGGATCCCTCTCTTATCAGTCTAATGCATAGTAAACTCCTTTACTAATAGTTTGCAAAAAAACATTGCTTTGGATATCTCATATCTTTTAGCCTTTGTCTGTCTCTGAAAATGATTTTCAGATTCCATGAATATCACATAACTATCCAAACTTTCGAAGTTCAGGTCTCATGGAAGCAAACATATTGCACTTTGACTGAAAAGGATTTCTAGCCTCTGGATCGAAGGACGAGAGTCACATGATCCATAGCATTAGCAGGAGAATACCAAAAGCATGTGATAGGACAAAGTCCTTCTCGGCACTCTTGAGGACAATCCTCACATTACGTTACCAACCGTAAAGTTTTAACCAGATATTTAACAGCTATTTAATTTTAATAGGGAAGGTGGAAACGCGAGCCATTATTCTACAACTATTATGCAAATCACACTTAGACATTGTTCAAAATTAATTGCACTGAGAATTAAAAAAGTTAATTCTACAGTGCGCTCCCACTCAAATCAATATCCCTCATAATTGATTTTGAGTGATGCAACACCCAACTTTCAATTCAACGTCAAGGATGTAACCATCTCAAGTGACGAGAATTTCAATTGGTAGGCCAACTTGCCAATCACATCTCTATGTGACTCTTGTTCATCTTTCGATGCGTGTGTTCCGAGCTCATGACTTTCATGCCTGAACGTCAAGACAACCAAGTGATCTCGCTGCGAGGTCTCAACTCACCCGCCTCACACTTCTCTAATCGTTCGTACCCATGTAACCATGTGATACCCCAAAGAGATAGGTGTCGTGACGGTGCTACACTTGGGAGAACACTAACTACTTGATATTTTGTGAGAGATCACCCTAATAAAAAGCGACTACCGCGCAATCAAGAAGGGTGCATCAAGAGGGATAAACATCTCAGGCAATTCATAATAGCATGATATGGTATAGCCCTTTCTGACGGAGAAGTATTTCATTCCTTCGTCTTCAGCATTCGCGTCGGTGTTCACCTTCGCGAAGATTGCCACCACCTTGTCGATGCACCAGATAATATTGCTATCTCTATAGCTAATAAAATAAGTGCATTACTTAAGGTTGACACGCAGGTCATTAAAGTGACAATCATATGGCTCCAGCCATCATGCCGAATCATGACACGCAGGTCATGTTAATATTACATCATATAGTCATCTCATACATAATCAAATTAATATGAGCATTGCTATACCACATCATATGCACATGCAAACCATCCTGCAAAACCAAGTTAGACGCCTCTAATCGGTTCATGCAAAAACTTGTTTTACGTGGCTTCTAAGGTTTTGAAACAAACCGAATCTACCAACGTCCATCATCAAGTATGATAATTCAAGTTGCTAGATTAACTTTCCAGGGTGTATAAAACACGAGATAATAAAATCTCGATCCCCATACTAAACTTTGTCATACGCGTGACCCCCGTGCAGATCACATCTGCATTGCCCTTTCGTCTGTGAAACATCCATCTTTCTCAACTATGGTGGAACCCAAAGAACTGTTAGCACTTCGTTGATTTGTCAACCAGCATACTCAGGAGCAGCATGAAAGGATCGCGGATTGCCAGAACTTTGTGAGATTCGACCATTCTGTCAAGATCAAGACTATGCAAATTCAGGGGAAGCAAAAGGAACATCGGGTAACAGATTTCATATGCTACCCGCACAAATAATTTTCAGCAGTAGATCTCATCTACTACCTAATTATATTGTGCAACACCCATACATCTCTATGTATGCTAGATCGCAACTTGCATCTACGCATAGCACGGCTCTTGATGCCACTGTTGGGTTACGCAGCAGAAAACAAAAAAATCTGACCTACGCACCAGCCCAAGACCACTATGGAGACTGCATACAAGGTTTGATCATTTTCATTACCGACTTGTAGCGCAGCGGAAGTAGAGTCGATGACGAACGGCGGTGCAGATCCCCGCAGCTAGGATTTTACAACCTCCCAACCGCGAGGATGTATACCCTTATCTGCCCCGCGGACAGCCCTCCGGGAGGCGGTCGAACAGTCCCCCGGATGGTGTCACGGACAGCCCTTCGGGAGGACCTCCGAAACTTGGACTGTCACTCGGACAGCCCTTCAGGAGGACCTCCAAAACTCGGACGGTCACATGGACAGCCCTTCGGGAGGCACTCTCGAACTAAGACCGAAACTACGATCTCTCTACAGAGTTGCACACATATGGTGTCATCTATCCGGCAGGGCTTCGCCGTCCAGAACTAGTTCCCACCGGAACCCAGACAGCCTTTCGGCTCTACGGAACTCTTTCCGTGGGAGGAAGAGAAGAAGCCAGATAATGCATGGCATGTGTATGAGAGTTCAAGCATGAAGAGATGTCAGCCCACATCTCCTCTATTTATAGGAAAACCAAGGGGTAGGGTGGGACTTGAAAATACCAAACTACCCCCACTTTATGTCACACATAAAAAATCATAAGAAGGAAAAGGGGTGCCATGTGGAGCTCTATGGAGGAGCTCCACCCTTGGCCGGCCAACCCTTGGGGGGCCATGAGGAGCTACCTTGCTCCCCAATCCCTTCTAGAAGCCTTTTTGGAAATATCCAAAAAGGTGCTTTTCCATAAATATCCAAAAAGCACTTTCACTATTCACGACGACATTTTTCAGCGTCCGATTGAACTGAAAATATTTATGTTGGCTTAGAACAATTCTAGTACTCCACTAAAATAATTTTTAATGCGATCCGGAACAATTTCGGAATAGTGATTTTCATCTGCGAAAAGCATCTGAAGCGGTTCCGGCAGCTCCGGAACATTTCCGGTTTTTCTTCCGGAAAATTCCTAGAAGTTTCCAGAATGATTCTGGCACCCTCCAAAAATTATCAGGCATGTGCCGAAACCAATTTGACTTAATGGTATCCCCTGAAACTACTTTTTAGTTTTACCGAAAACGTTCCGGTGTTCTGTCTGCGGAACTTTTCCGCTGTCCGAAACTTTTCCGGTGTCCGAAAATTTTCGTTGATTTTCTCTCAGACTCCCTGTCTAGTATTCAACAAATAGATGACCCTTAAGCGTGTGACCCTATAGGTTCGGTGAAGCATAGACATGACCCGGAACCCCTTCCGATCAATGATCAACATCGGAGCCGTGGACACCCATATTGACCCCTATACCCACACGAATGAATATTCGAGTGAACCTCCAGTTGTCGTGAGCTATTCCTGTTGCTTTGCGATATGTTACAAATACCTGAGGTGAGACATGTTGGCATCCTCATGGATCAACAACTTGTCCACTATGCCAGTTACCTCGTTACCGGTGTTGTTCTCTTTTCTCGTTCCCGTGTTCCGGCATCCCCGTGATCAAATCACAAAGTGTCTGGCCAGACGATGATGGATACTGTAACACCGAGAGGGCCCAAAGATATCTCTCCATCGTCGGAGGAGCAAATCCCAATCTTGAGCTATCAAGTTACTTGACATACTTTTCCATGAACCCGTAAGCCACCGTAATAGCCACCCATTTACGGATGACGTTTAACAAACCCCAAAGTTCATGAAGCAAGCATGAAGAAACTCAATACTCTCATGGTCTAAGGAATTATGCAAACATTAATTTCTCTGTGTTATTAACCATTAACTTATGACGAATGTATCTCATAGCATAACATCAATTCGGGTCGATTCAACACAAATGTTCTTCTAACATTGTGCCCTCAAAATTGCCGGCATAGCCATGCCCATGATCAGAAAAACAGGATCATCATACAATACTTGAGCCAGTCTTAGAGGCCAGACTAGGAATTCAATTTACCGTTTATTATTCCACACGTGCATATGAGTCTTCCTTCAAGCCTCGTGGTTATTGTAGACTCGAGAACCATAACAGTTATAGCATGGAACGTAAACCTAATTATGAACAGGGAGATAATCAATAACATTTATTATTGCCTCTAGGGCATATCTCCTACAGCAGCATCCCAGGACGCCTATCTAACCTTTCCCTCACCAATTCCAGCATGCGACGCTCGCGATTGGACTGTCGGAGTGGGAAGGGTAGGCGGCACTAGCCACACCGGAGTTGTTGCCCCATCATCGTCATGGTCGCCTCCATTGCTTGCCACTCACAACCACTGGAGTGCACGGGTGTGTGGGCTCGAAGGAGGAGTGCAGGGTGTGTGGGGTCGAAGGAGCAGGTAGCAGCCCCTGTATTTGCTTGGTTTAGAGCATCTACAGTCAGACCCCTCATACCCTCCTCAAACGCCTGGGCAGGCCGCCCGGTCACTGTCCGGTCACAAAAAATCGACCTAGACGGGCCTCTCAAACCGGCCTCAAACGCCCGGGCTGACCGGCACCCCTCATTTCCAGCCCAAATATGAGGCGGATATGGGGAAGCCCGGGCACGCCCGCCACGTCGGCCTAGCGATGGGGTCCCACGCGGACTCGTTCGGAAACCCATCGGTCTGAAACTCGTCTCATTCGTTGGACCGATGTAGCCTCGCGTGGCGCCGCTCCGGCGAAACGCGTACTCCCTAGCCTGGCTATTTAAGCCGACCGATGGCACCGAACCCCTATCCATCCACCATTTCCTCCTCCCGTCCGTCGCCGCCGCCACTTTCTAACGCCGAAGCGTCGGTTGCAGCTCCTTGAGCAGGTCTGGGCAAGGCGCGAAGCCCAGATCGCCACGAGTCTACCTTCGGATGTAGTGGATCCGATGGAGTTGAAGGAGGAGGTTGAGGGGAAGGAGGAGGAGGATGTAGGGGACACCGGAGACGCGAATCTACAGGCGGAGCAGCAGGCCATCCTCGACTCCATCCGTTCGGAGTCGGATGTGGAGGCAAGACGACGTCGTCGGCAAGAGATGGAGGCGGAGATGCTCGCGTACATGGATGAGGTCGAGAAGGAGGAGCCATCCTACGCGCCCGTCTACCCGCCGCCTGGCCCCAATCACGACGATGATAACTAGAGTAGTACGTAGGATTTATTTTTGCATGCTTTGTATGGATCTAGGGGTTAAAATATAAGAGACTCGATGCAGAGTAGCAAATTTTAGGCATGACCGGTCACGTCCACGAGCGTTTGAGGGGTCGGACTTGCAAGATTCGATCGTAAATGCTCTTAGGTTGGAGCAAAGCCTTCGACGGCTAATGAATGGATGCACTGCCACCGTGAAAAAGGGGTAAGGCTACTTCAACGGTTCATGGGGCCCACCAACCCACGGGTCCCACCGTGCGAGAGACTACGTTGTGCATTGCTACCGTACGATAACGTTGGATCCAATGAGGGCATGTGACCGGCACAACACTCAGCCGATCGTCTGGACTCAAACATTTTCCTAATTACTCCCTCTATTCCTAAATACTTGCTGTTGGGTTCTTCCCAACAACAAGTATTACCCCAACAGCAAGTATTATGGTACAAAGGGAGTAGAAAGGAAAGATGATGACCTGCAGCTTCCAATGCATTTTCTACTCCACTTCATTATCTGTCTTAATATTTCTGTTTACTTATTTGAGGACGAAGGGAGTGCGTAAAAAACCCATGCAGGTCCATCATTACCTCCCCCACAAGCCCTTGCAGTTTCCGGAGCTAATATAATCTAGAAACAGCTTCGTTAGCCAACTGATCACCTCTCTTGCATTCTTCTCTGCTACCACGTGTTCACACAAAATGTTGCCAACAGAACCACGCAAATGCCACAGGCACGTCATCATATCAAACCCTCTGCATTCCCTTTTGGCACAACAAGGAATCCAGCCACTGACACCTGGAGCCAGACCACACGGCAACAGCCACAAATGGGTAGACTCGATGCCTCCTCATCCCCAATGGTTGCTGGTGCTGGCTACTTATGACCGATAGCTGTCATTAACCCATTTTTGCGGCAGGCAGTCTTTGCACGGGCCCAGGGCACCAGAACATACATCCATTTTTACATGTTTACAAGGGAGGGTGGTGAAGTCTTAGATAATCTATTTTTCACTTTAGCATTCTTTTTCCATGATCCATCTGAACCCCTTCACAAGCAATGTTCACCAACCCAAAAATTGTTTTGGCCCGACCTCTACCAATTCAGGCTTTGCATAAATCATTTTTCATTACCTGTTTTGGCATGTGGTTTTCTTATGGGCCCATGGTTTTCTTAGTCTGGTCCAGTTTTTACTTGTGTTGTTCGGTTTTCATGACCCAGACCGTGTCCCAAGAGGATTCCTCTTGGATGAGGAATTTGGACCCAGGAAGGGTTATTTTACTGCAAAATCGTGTTCATTGGCATGACGGTATAGAAGTGCTGAAGCTTCTACCCTGTTGATAGCAAACATGGTAAGAGACTGGGTTAAATGATGGGTTATTTCGGGAGCTGGTATTATTAAATAGGAAAATGGGTTGAAGTAAACTTCAGTAATAAATTCCTCACCATCCTGGATGAACGACGAATCTGCCTGTTTGTAGTGCCCAATTCACCTTGTCAGTCCCTAGCGAGTTAGCGACAACATGAGTGACCCGATCGTCAATCTGGTTCGTGCAAACCGCACCGAACTGCTCTGCAGTCTGCCAGAGAGGATGCAAGTGGGGGTTAGCCTCCCCAACAGGGAAAATCCGGCTAAAGACAATACGGCAGCCGGCAAGGATCCTCCGCTGCTCAGATGCTAGTATGCTGCGCACATCAGCATCATTGAGATTGGGATGAGAAAAGAAGTTTTGATGAATGCGCCCAATAACCTATTTCAAGAATGTGATAAGTCTGTCAGTATAATCAACTTGTATTCCAATTCTCAAGAGCTTAGCTGAGGGAAGGATGCATCATTACCGCCAACGAAGAAGCAAGAGTGCCATCCTCTGGCCTTTCATCACGATCAATTTCAAGAAGTGATGGTCCAGGAAGGCCAAATTGCCGTCTGCTGCAGGGGAAATAGGTGTATCTGCAGATAATTATTTAAAAACGGCTTAGTAAGATGCACTTGCTATTAATTCACATCAGAGTAAATATTTGACAGAGATACATGCCTCTCTACAACAATCATATTGTTTTTGTTGTGGGGCCAGACTCTCACAGAGTCGTCGATGATCACTACTGCAGATTCCATCCCCAATACCCCATCAAGATCTTTACTTTTTGGTACACGGTCATCGCTGTCAAATGTATCACCATCACCACCTCTTGAGATGCCATCACCACCTCTTGAGATTACTCTCCCCGCAAACAGGGCTCCACTAGGATCAAGAACCTTAGCCATCTCAGTAGCATACAACTTGTTCCCCATCGTGTACAGATGCAACTCGTAAAGCTTGCTCGCCTACAGCATAAAGCACAAAATACATCAACATTCAACACAAAGTGGAAAATGCATCCATGAGCAGTGATGAGAAACCTAAATACAACAAACCTTCTCAAGAAAATTCCATATTCCTGGTCTTAGTTTAGTCCACATTTGCATATGATGGAATCGGAATAGATGTCGCTCTGACCTTTCCCGGTCTTGTTCCTCTTTCTTCCGCAAAATCTCTTCATGAATAGGATCCACTTCTATAAACTGAATTAGAAGTGCATAGAATGTTAGTGCACTTGTAGAATAGTAAAACAACTTTAAGTCTCAGGCTACAAAGTCTAATACCTTCGCTGAATTGAGGAGAGTGTGATCCAAATCTAGCACTAAACAAAGTTTCCTCGATGAAAACATCGTGTGCTGTTCCATGATCCGTCTTGCCCTTTCCTTCTGTATGAGAGCCTTCTGCTGGTCATCATAACCGTTGAGGAGATCATCAAGATCACCCCACTGGTTAGTTGGTGGCCTGGTACCAACTGTTGTAGCAGGGGCAGCATCATTGGGATCATTCTGTCCAGCAGCTACTCTTGGATCTGCCCTATTTACGCTGACTAAAGTTTCTTGAGGAGCAATGAGTGATGAAGCAGCTAGCTGTGAATTAGAGACGGGATCCACCTTACTCGCGCTCATGGTGGACTGTCGAGCAATGCTGGATAATAAGACTGGTTGAGATGGCAACACAGTAGTCTGAAGTTGCTCTGCCAGTTGTTCGCGGTTAATCAAATTGTCTTTGCTGTCCTGGAAGGCCGGCAGGGCAATTCCATTGCTTTTGGCTTGATCAGAGTTTGGAGTATCGTTCTTCTGTGATGTGTTATTGTGGAGGACACGACGGGGATCACGGGCCTTCATACGTATTACTCCAGGGTCATTTTGTGAATTCTACAGCAAAACGTATGGTCAGTACTTATAAAGCCAGGAATTGACACTAAAGAAAAAAATGTTCATGTAAATATTGACAACGTATAACCAACAAGTTACTACAACCTCAGAATGAGCATTGTGATTTAAAAAATAATATCTACTTAATATGCCTAAAAATATGTCACCAAACAATGAGATCGAAGTCACTATAAAATAATATGATAGTGACATTCATCAGGACTTTACCACAGAGGCTGTCGATATTGCTTGTGGCCTATAAGAAGGAATGTGTGCAACTTCTGCGGTCTTCGGAGCATTGCCAGGTGGTATAACCATCCCAGCAGTGACATTATTGATCATGCCACTAGAGATGATACCTGAAGCAGGCTGAGGCTCTGATGCTGACCTCTTCTGATGTTCCATTTGAATCCAATGCATGAGCACAGTTGGGTTCACGGCAATGTCCTTCAACACTGCAGGCAATGAAACAATAGGAGCTGCACTGGTCTGTGGAACTGAATTAGGTTGGGACGCGTGGAAAGTTCCAGCACTGTCTGGGATACTACTTACATTGCTAATAAGTTGACTACTGGTCCTAATACCAGGATTCCCGGCTGTCTTAGTTTCAAGCCCTGTATGCTGATTTGATTGAACCCTGTCACCTGAATAGGAGCTAATGTTACTTCCATCTCTACCTGGTGGTACCTGCATGTCTCTGGGATTCCCAGCACTCTCCCTAGCTCTTTTTAACACGATTTCATCCGTGAGAGGTTGGCCAGTTGCCTTGTGCTTCCGGCTATTATCTGATACAACACCCCCCAAGGTCCCATCTTTGGAAGCATTTGGCTCTGCCAAATTTACATGTCTATTTGCATCTGCAGTACCACCAGAATCACGGTTCAAAAATCTGAGCCTTGGATCTCTACTTTTAGCTGAAGGCTTAAGAGCATGGCTGGGTCCTGAAACAGACTGTTCAATTTGTTTAGCATAACCTGGAGGACTACCTGCAAAACTGTCATTGCTGCTGATAACTACACTAGGTCGGGAAGCAGGTATCAGATTCCCACTTGGCGGAGCAGACTTATTAGAAACTGAAAAGCTTGTAACTTCACCAAATATACCACCATCTTTGTCTCCAGATTTATCCCCATCATCAGATGGGGTTGGACTTGGAAGATCATAACTTGCAAAGGTAGATGTCTGGCCATACTTCTGTCGGTATGAGGAAACATCCTTTAGCGCATCATTCACACATGGATACAGAACTTTTTTCGAAGGCTCAACTCTTTCCACCGAAAAATATCTGTCAGGTGCCATCGGAAATACTCCAAATCCAATGGGCTTTGGCACAGGAAAAGGTGGTGCACTATCTCGGGTGGGTGAGGGTAAGCTGTTCTCGTCATAATCTGCATGAAGATCCAACAAGGGGCTAACCATTCTATTATTTGCCGGTATCTCCCAGCTAGGGAAACTAGAGCCCCTAAGTGGATTTGCTGCTCCTGACTCAAATGGCAATCTATCTGATGGAACCTGTCCAGATGGAACAACCACATTTACTGTTTTGGTGCTACAACTGGAACCGGCATTATCTTCTCCATCTACAAAAACTAACTGTCTCACACGACTATCGAGCTGTCCAGAGAAAAGAAACAGAAAGTTAGCATTTGAGCACAACCTACTCACTCATGAGGCCCCATGAGCTATAAACACAATGCAAACCTCGTCTCGCTGGTTAAGTGTCAGCATGTCCGAATATCTGTTCTTTATGTGAAACAGCAACCTAGCGATTGAAAGGGGACCAAATAGTTATAAGATAACAAGTCGGTTTTATTCAATACTAAAATGATTAGACAAAGATAACTTATATTTACTTCAACAGCATGTTCTTGTTCTGCTCCCTCTTCGGCATCACATATGAATTAGCTACCTACAACAATGAAACCGATGTGAATATTATGGTTTGCCAGTTTGGAAAGGAAACAAGCCAGCAGTCAGCCTTACAGTGGTGATGGTGTCGATTCCAACAAAAGCCTGTTGCACAAGAGCATCAAGCATAGGCATCGGGCTACCGCTCTCTGGGAACAGCGGCTTAAGGCTCTCAAAGCAAGACCGCAGGCGGGCACATGAACCCTCAAATGACCTACAACACAACATTAGTAACTCATCTCTCAGAAACTGAATCAAACATCATCTTAGCCATGAAACATGAGTACATACTTCTCAGCTTCCTCAATGGAAAGCCTCTCAAGCTCCTCCAGTATACTCCCCACGCGCTGGTCAAAATCCAGCTCATCAGCAGCCTCGACGGCCAAAGGAGTCTGCTCCATGGCCACTGACTCTGACTTGTCCTGCGCATCAGAGTCCAAGTCGATGGTCTCAGGCTGCTTAATTGGAGGGGAAGTGGACTGTAGGGCCTCCCCCTCCTCAATCTCGCCCTCTTCCTTCTCCTCGTCCGAGGCGTCGACGAGGTGCTCTACCTCGTCCTCGTCGGCAGCAGGCCGCGGAACGAGAGGCTTGTTCTGCACAGCCTGCGCCCAAGCAAAGCTGTGGAACGCTGGCGCATAACTCCGGGACATGGTATACCCCATCCAAACCCTAGATCTCTGCGACGCAGCGGTCCCAGCAGCAGTGCCACTGGATGACTCCTGAAAGTCGGCGGCACTAATCTCTTCCAGCGACTCGGAAGAGTCCCCATCGGACGTCTCCCCGCCGCCACCGGTGGTGAAGACATCCCCCCCAGGCGCGACCACCGCCGACCGCGGGCGCTCCCTCGTCATCAGCACAACCAGCCACTCCTCGTGTCAGATCCCTAAACCTGAAGAAGAATGAGATGACAGCCAACTTACTGATTCAGTTAGGGCGTGTTTGGTTTGAGAACCAAGTGTAATGGAATGGAATGGTTCCATTCAAAGGAATGGGTCAGTTCCGATGTTGCGTTCGGTTTGAACTAAAAAATACTAGAACGGAATGGTTCTGTTCATGTGTTTGGTTGGAGAGATGGAATGTGGCAATAATCAGTTCACATATTCTCTAAAATGACATTTTTCTATACAACAGATTGACCAAATATGGTGGTGATAACCAGTACAATGCATGTATGAAATAATTCTCTTATATCAGCATACACGATGGCATATACACAACTGGATAGCATCACTAATTATCTTCAGCAACATACACGCGAAAAAACGCACTAACATAACATTAGGATGCCAAAATTGAACCGCACTAACATAGCATTAGGGTGCCAAAATTATTATCAACATTAATGTATTGTACACCAGTTCAAGCACAAATCCATCACGTATTGGGTTGCCCTGGCTAATCAGTGCGATCACCAACCTTGAGCTAGGGATTAGGGAGGGGAAAGAGCTTTCTGGTAGGATCAAAATTGTTATCAGCCCGTACTGAGCCATCGCCAGGATCCCTACCGCTCTCTGCTTGTCGATCGAGTGCTCCACCTATGGTGTTGTTAGCCTGCCGCCGTTGTTCCTGTACTGCGGCTAGCTCGCCGCACTATGGCTTGAGGAGGGAGGGTTCGTACCTTGAGGTGAAGAAGCAGGTGTTCGTCGCCGCTCCACCACAGTTCGTCCCGCCGTAGCAGCCGCTCGTCCACCGCTCGCCTGCCTTAGCAGCCGCTTGCCCGCTGTAACAGCCGTTCGTCCGCCCGCCTTAGCTTCGGGAGGTGGAGAGACGAGGTAGGTGAGAGGGAGAGACTACGGGGAGGTGGGGGATAGGCGGCGCGGTAGCGGCAGCGCTGGGGAGGGAGCGGCGGCGCGGTAGCGGCGGCGCTGGGGAGGGAGCGGCGGCGCGGTAGCGGCGGCGCTGGGGAGGGAGCGGCGGCGCTGGGGAGGGGGCGGCGCAGATCCTGCGGGGGTGGGGGAGACGATATCAGATCCCTAAACCTGAAGAAGAACGAGATGACAGCCAACTTACTGATTCAGTTATCCAAGGTGCCTAGCTGGCCACGTCGACATCATCGAACGGCTACGAACGACGAGGCCACATAGTTTACTTACTGCTGCTTTTCCGGCAGAGTAACTGTAACTTTCTATTCCCCTCCGCTTTATAGCCAGCTGCGACTGGTAGCGTGGGATTGATTCCAGTTTTGCTATCAATTGTAAACCCTAGAGGTTGACATATACAAAATTATTCAAAATTACTCATGATTTTAGTCTGAAACCCATGGATTCCTTTCAAGGACCTGTCAATTGGTATCAGTGGCCAAGTTTTCCTCGGAGGCGCAAATCCGAGGAAGGCGATGAGTGGTTAGATCTGGAAAAAAATCCCTCCCTCCTCTCCCTTTTTGTGTTGGCGGCGACGATTGATTGCTGGAGGCGTTGGCGGCAGTAGATCGTTCGGCCGCTGCTCGTAGACGGGACTTGGGAATCTCATTGTTTCCTTAGTAAAATTCCAAGGCCTAGTGCGGGGGTGCGACAATGTGGTGTTCTTTCGTGACGGCGACAGGAGTCGGGGCTCCAGATCGGGTTTCCAGCTTCGTGCTGGTGTGAAATTCCACTCTAGATCCTTGACTCATGGGGCGATTGAAGTCGGGTATGACGGACGACGACCGTGCGAAACTGGAAGCGCTCAAGGCAGGCTTCCTCGACCAGCAACAAGAAACTGCAGACCTGTGGTATGAGGTAACCAATTTACGAGCTGATATGGGAACAATGACAAATCCACAAAACGAGATGCTCAAGGCCATGGCCGGAGTTCGGACTGCAGCGACACAATTATCAGCACAACTATCAGCCATGTCTAAGGTACTAACGAACATCACACCAAATCGTTCGCCAACGCGTGAAACACAGAATGAGACAGGCGAAACTTCCCATCAGCATCAACAAAGTCACCTACACTGCAGCGGTTTGAAGCACAACAACACATGAACAATACTAAAGAATTGAGGAAACAACTGCAACAGAAAAAGGAGAAAATGAAAGCATGTGAACTGCTAACTCAGGCAAACTTGCCTCCTATCCGTACAACACAACGGCCTCCTCCTCCAGGATATGAAACAAGAGTCAGGGGCGCATGACAATGTCTCATCACAACACCTACTGGATGTACTCATTTTGCAAGAACCCCATCATTCCATGAGTACCAACCACCAGAAGTAAGAAAAGGTGGGAATGCTATTATAGAGATTATGACACTGAAATGAGAGGTCATTTCTACAAGTCCATTACAAAGGGGCCTAACCTAGATTTTCCTCGCTTTGATGGTGACAATCATGTAGGGTGGATAAGGCAAAGTGAGAAATACTTTTAAATGGCAGCAGCTCTAGAAGAATGCAAAGTTCATCTAGCACAATTATATTTCCAAGGCAGAGCAGATGTTTAGTTGAGACGCTCTGGCTTACTGAATCAAAAACTATCCTAGTCATAGTTCTCTGAAGAAGTAGTGCGCAGGTTCACTGGAAATAGTACTTACGAACTAACCGGAAAGTTCAACACAACGAAGCAGAGTAACATTTCCATCGGTGACTATACTGATGCATTTGAAGAAGTAATGGTAGATATCAAAGAGGTCTGCCTTGAAATACCAGACAGATGGTT
Source organism: Hordeum marinum (assembly GCA_022496015.1). Classification (NCBI taxonomy): domain Eukaryota; kingdom Viridiplantae; phylum Streptophyta; class Magnoliopsida; order Poales; family Poaceae; genus Hordeum; species Hordeum marinum. The sequence continues at coordinate 68,321,219 of CM039675.1, forward strand.
TGTGAAGTGTTACATGAATGGCTTAAAGGAGAATATTAAAGCTCAGTTGCGACCCTTGCGTCCAACCTCAGTAAGTGATGCATACTGGATGGCCAGAGACATCCGACAGTGTCAGCTGATACGTCTCCGTCGTATCTATAATTTTTTATTGCTTCATGCCAGTATTCTATAACTTTCATATACTTTTGGTAACATTTATATTATTTTGGGAACTAACTTACTTATCTAGTACCTAGTGTCAGTTCCTGTATTTTTTGTATGTTTTGTTTCGCAGAAATTCCATACCAAACGATGTTCAAACGCGATAAAAATTTATGGAGAATTTTTTTAGAATATATGTCAATTTCGGGAGTCGGGATCAATGCAAGACGGTGCCCGAGGGACGCACAAGCCAACAGGGCGCAACCCAGGGGGTGCCCTGATGGCCTGTGCCTCCCCCTTAAGTTAGTTGGGGCTCTCCTTCTGCCGCAAGAAATATATTTTCGCGATAAAAATCCCCTCAAAATTTCAGCACGATCAGAGTTACGGATCTCCGGATATTTAAGAAACGGTGAATGGGTGAGAAACAGTCGCGAAAATAGGAGAGAAACAGAGAGACAGATCCAATCTCGGAGGGGCTCTTCCCCTCCGGGAGCCATGGCGGCCATGGACTAGAGGGGAAACCATCCTCCCACCTAGGGAGAAAGCCAAGGATGAAGAAGAAAGAGGGAGGCTCTCTCCCCCTCTCTCCAGATGGCGCCGGAGCACCGCCGGGACTTCCATGATGATGACGATCTACACCGATAACTTCGCCGCGGTGTGCAGCGGTGTAAAACCTCTTCTCTCCGTTGTAATCTCTACTTGAACATGATGCTTAATGCTATATATTATTATCCAATGATGTGTGGATATCCTATGATGTTTGAGTAGATTTCTTTTGTCCTATGGGTTGGGTTGATTGATGATCATGATTGGTTTGAGTTGTATGTTCTATTCTAGTGATGTCCTAAGGTGCCTTCCGTGAGGCGCACACGTGAAGGAATCCCGCTGGAGGGTTTGCAATATGTTTATGATTCACTTGTAGTGGGTGGTTAGAGTAACATAAGCTTACACCCGAGTAAGGGGGTTGTTTACGTATGGGATAAAGGGGACTTGATGTGTTAATGCTATCGTTGGGTTTACCTTAATGAATTTCTAGTACGGATGCTTGCTAGAATTCCAACATAAGTGCAAATGATCCAAATATGGAAAGTATGTTAGCGTATGCCTCTCCCTCATATAAAACCGCAACAATGATACCAGTCTAGTTATAGATTGCCTAGGGACAAATCTTTATCTTGCGTTACAAAAAAAGCTTTCTACTAAGCAATTTACTTTATTGTTCTTTATCTAAGCATCCCCTAAATTTCATTTACTTGTCCTTTATTACCTTGCAACTCTGCCTATGTTGACTCAACATAGCCGGTCCCAAGCCCAGGTAAAGGAGGAGGGTTGTGATAGGCTTGGCGAGCCAACGTGAAAACCCATCCACTCTTATGGAGATGAAACCCAAAAGATTTTCGTTGGGGCGTAACCCTCTTAGCAACGCGCCACATAGGATCCCGGGTGTGGTGGAAAAATGGGCAAGGGCCGGGCCGTCACCCCCCAGGTGGCATGCCGTATCGTGATCTGGATACGGTTGCAAGTGAGCAAGGATCGGGTCGTCGCATCCTTGGTGGCGTGCTACATCGGCGCCCGGGTGTAGTGGAAAATGAGCGAGGGTCTTTGCATTTGACTCACCGAGTGCAAAGGGTAAGGAAGCTAGCCGAGCCTAGGAGGATTCGATTAGGTAGCTGGAACGTAGGTCTCTGACAGGTAAGCTTCGGGAGGTAGTTGATATAGTGGTGAGGAGAGGCATTGGTATCCTTTGCGTCCAAGAGACCAAATGGAGGGGACAGAAGGCGAAGGGGGTGGAGGGTACCGGCTTCAAGCTGTGGTACACGGGGACGGTTGCAAACAGAAATGGAGTAGGCATCTTGATCATCAAGAGCCTCAAGGATGGAGTGGTAGACGTCAAGAGACGTGGGGACTGGATTATCCTGGTCAAGCTGGTAGTCAGGGACTTAGTCCTCAACATTATCAGCGCATATGCCCCACAAGTAGGCCATAATGCGAACACCAAGAGGGAGTTCTGGGAAGGCCTGGGGGACTTGGTTAGGAATGTACCGATTGGCGAGAGGCTCTTCATAGGAGGAGACCTCAATGGCCACGTGTGCACATCTAACACATGTTTTGAAGGGGTGCATGGGGGATTTGGCTATGGCATCAGGAAACAAGAAGGAGAAGATGTCTTAAGCTTTGCGTTAGCCTACGACATGATTGTAGCTGACACCCTCTTTAAGAAGAGAGAATCACATCTAGTGACTTACAGTAGTGGGCAGCACTCTAGCCAGATTGATTTCATCCTCTTGAGAAGAGAAGACAGGCGTGCATGCCTAGACTATAAGGTGATACCTGGAGAGAGTGTTGTCCCTCGGCATAATCTTGTGGTTGCTAACCTCCGCTTTCGGATTCGTGTCCAGCAGGACAAGCGTGCCAAAGTCGCTAGAACGAAGTGGTGGAAGCTCAAGGGAGGGAGGGTAGCTCAGGCGTTCAAGGATAGGGTGATTAAGGAGGGCCCTTGGGAGGAAGGAGGTGATGCAGACAACATGTGGATGAAGATGGAGACTTGCATTCGTAAGGTGGCCTCAGAGGAGTTTGGAGTGTTCAGGGGACGTAGAAGAGAAGCTAAATATAGCTGGTGGTGGAATGATGTTGTCGAGAAGGCAATCAAGGAGAAGAAAGATTGTTTCAGACGCCTATATCTGGATAGGAGTGCAGACAACATAGAGAAGTACCAGATGGCAAAGAAGGCTGCAAAGCAAGCTGTGAGTGAAGCAAGGGTTGGGCGTATGAGGACCTCTACCAAAGGTTAGACACGAAGGAAGGCGAAAGGGACATCTATAAGATGGCCAAGAGCCGAGAGAGGAAGATGAGGATGTTGACCAAATCAAGTGCATCAAGGACGGAGCAGATCAACTCCTGGTGAAGAACGAGGAGATTAAGCATAGATGGGGGAGTACTTTGACAAGTTGTTTAATGGGGAGAGTGAGAGCTCTACCATTGATCTGGATGACTCCTTTGATGATACTAGCAGACGTTTTGTGAGGCAAATCTAGGAGTCGGAGGTCAAGGAGGCTTTAAAGAGGATGAAAGGAGGCAAGGTGATGGGCCCCGATTGTATCCCCATTGAGGTGTGGAGAGGCCTCGAGGACATAGCGATAGTATGGCTAACCAAACTTTTCAACCTCATTTTTCGGGCAAACAAGATACCAGAAGAATGGAGACGGAGTATATTAGTACCAATCTTCAAGAACAAGGGGAATGCTCAGAGTTGTACTAATTACCATGGAATTAAGCTAATGAGCCATACAATGAAGCTATGGGAGAGAGTAATTGAGCATCGTGTAAGAAGAATGATAAGCGTGACCAAAAATCAGTTTGGTTTCATGCCTGGGAGATTGACCATGGAAGCCATTTTCTTGGTACGACAACTTACGGAGAGATACAAGGAGCAAAAGAAGGACCTACATATGGTGTTCATTGACTTGGAGAAGGCCTATGATAAGATACCGCAGAATGTTATGTGGTGGGGCTTGGAGAAACACAAAGTCCCAACAAAGTACATTACCCTCATCAAGGACATGTACGATAATGTTGTGACAAGTGTTCGAACAAGTGATGGCGATACCGATGACTTACCAATTAAGATAGGACTGCATCAAGGGTCAGCTTTGAGCCCTTATATTTTTGCCTTGGTGATGGGTGAGTTCACAAGGGATATACAAGGAGATATCCCATGGTGTATGCTCTTTGCGAACGATGTGGTGCTAGTCGATGAGAGCCGGATGAGGGTCAATAGGAAGTTGGAGTTATGGAGGCAAACCTTGGAATCAAAAGGTTTTAGACTTAGTAGGACTAAAACCGTGTACATGAGGTGCGCTTTCAGTACCACTAGGAACGAGGAGGAGGAGGATGTTAGCCTTGATGGGCAAGTGGTGCCTCAGAAGGACACCTTTCGATATTTGGGGTCAATGTTGCAGAAGGATGGGGATATCGATGAAGATGTGAACCCTCGAATTAAAGCCGGATGGATGAAGTGGCGCCAAGCTTCTAGCATTCTTTGTGATAAGAGGGTGCCACAAAAGCTAAAAGGCAAGTTCTATAGGACGGCAGTTCGACCCGCAATGTTGTATGGCGCTGAGTGTTGGTCGACTAAAAGGCGACACGTGCAACGGTTAGGTGTGGCGGAGATGCGCATGTTGAGATGGATGTGTGGCCACACAAGGAAGGACCGCATCCGGAATGATGATATACGAGATAGAGTTGGGGTAGCACCAATTGAAGAGAAGCTTGTCCAACATCGTCTGAGATGGTTTGGGCATATTCAGCGTAGGCCTCCAGAAGCCCCAGTGCACAGCGGACGGCTTAAGCATGCTGATAATGTCAAAAGAGGTCGGAGTAGGCCGAACTTGACATGGGAAGAGTCCGTAAAGAGATATCTGAAGGACTGGAGCATTACCAAAGAACTAGCCATGGACAGGGGTGCGTGGAAGCTTGCTATCCATGTGCCAAAACCATGAGTTGGTCGCGAGATCTTATGGATTTCACCTCTAGCCTACCCCAACTTGTTTGGGACTAAAGGCTTTTTTGTTGTTGTTGTTTTTATTGTCCTTTATTACCTTGCAAAACTATCTTTACACCTACTAAGTACTTCTAGTTTCTTTCCCGCAAAGTAGTTTCATACTTGTTCTAGGTAAAGTAAGTGTTAGTGTGCGTAGAGTTGTATTGGTGGTCGATAGAACTTGAGAGAGTTTTAATCCTACCTTCAGCTCCTCATAGGGTTCGACACTCTTACTTATCGAAAAAGGCTACAAACAATCCCCTACACTTGTGGGTTATCAAGACCTTTTTCCGGCGTCGTTGTCGGGGAGCAATAGCGTAGTGGTTGATATTCTCGTGTGTGCTTGTTTGCTTTATGACTAAGTATTTTTTTATTATGTTATTAGTTGTTTTATTTTTTGTTATTAGTTGTTTTATATCTTTAGTTATGGATATGGAACATGAAACACCAAAAAAAATTAGTTGTACTTGCTACTCATGGAGACGGGGAACCTCCTAAAACCCTCGATGTTGGTTATGTGGAAAACATTAAATACTACTTTGATAATCTTGAGAAATCCCCATTGAACTTCATAATGGGATACACGTTGTATCAACGTGAGTACTTTAGGATTATAGCTTGACTCAAAAAGGGAAACACTTATGGGATCAAATTAGAATGTTGCATTAGTATGCTTGGAATTTATGCTTGAGATGTGATTATACTTGTTGCTCTAAGATGGAGGCTTCACACCTTCCCTTTAAATGTGAATTTAATGATAATAAAACCTTGGCTTCTTAGGCTAATGGTATATATTATTACTATGATGTGGAACGATAGAAAAAATTGTTGCTTTTAATGGTGCATATGAAATTGCTTCTTTGATTGAAAAGTGTGATGATATTCCTTACAAATCTGAAAATCTTGCCATACTTAAATATTGATATGCTAATTATGAATACAATGCTGATATTATTGAATTTATTGAGATAATGTCCGCTGCCTTGGAAGAGACTAATATTTTGCAGGAATGTATGGAAGAGAAAATTGTTGAAATTGTGAGCGCATTAGATGAAAAAATATGAGGAGGAGAGTGAAGAACAAAAGGAGGAAGAGCGAATTAGCTAAGTGTGCCCACCTTCTAATGAGAGTAAATCTTCAAATCATACATTGTTTAATTTCCCTTCGTAAATACTGAAGGATGAGTGCTATGATGATTGTTATGATCCCTTGGATTCGTTTGAAATATCTCTTTTTGATGAACTTGATGCTTGCTATGCTTGTGGCCATGATGACAATATCAATTATGCTTATGAAGATGAACTTTCTATAGTTCCTCATGTTAAGCATGAAATTTTTGTTATTGCACCCACACATGATAGTCCTATTATCTTTTTGAATTCTCCCAACTGCACTATATCGGAGAAGTTTGCGCTTTTTAAGGATTATATTGATGGGTTGTGTTTTACCACTACACATGATGATTTTGATGGATATAATCTATGTGTGATTGCTTCTCCTACTTGTAATTATTATGAGAGAGGAACCAAATCTTCACCTCTTTATGTTTCCAATACAATAAAATTGCAAGAAAATACTTATGCTATGTATTGGTCTTTTACTTGACGTGCATGAATTGTTCTTGTATGACATGCCAATGCATAGGAAGAGAGTTAGACTTCGTTGTCACATGATATATCACTTTGTGATCATTACTTAATTACATATCATTGTTAATTAAAATTGGTTTTGATATACCTTGGGATCTGGGTGGATCAATTACTTGAGCACTGTATGCCTAGCCTAATGGCTTTAAATAAATCGCTGCCAGGGAAACAACCCGGAAGTTTTAGAGAGTCATTTATTTCTGTTGTGTGCTTTTAAACTAATTTAAAAAAATGTGGGGAACCTAAAACCTTTCTAAAATAAAAGTGAAAGTGAGAAAGACGAGCACTGTTGAAGTGGGGGACATCCTTGAACTTTTGTTCGTGCCCATGGAAACTTTGTGAATCTTGATTATATCAACTGAGGGAGTTCTGGATTAGGGGGTCCTCGGATAGCCGACCTGTTGTTCATGGGGCGGACTATATGAGCTACTTGTCGAACACTGGATGATTTGAAGGCCCGGTTTCCAGGATAGAAGCTTCGAGGAGCACGGCTTGCGCTCCACGTTTGATGTACTAAATAGGCATGTTTATCTCTTCGGCATGTAACCGGCCATGTGTAAACCCTAGGCCTCCTTGGCATCTATATAAGCTGGAGTGTTTTAGGGTATTGAGGGAGAACAACTCATCTAGGGTTAGACATACGATCTTGTGGTAGATCAACTTTGTAACCCCTTACACCATCAATACAATCAAGCGAGACGTAGGGTATTACCTTCATTAGAGGGCCCGGTCCTAGGTAAACTCGTGTCCCTTTCGTCTCCTGTTACCGTTGATCCTAGTCTCATAGTTCGGGACCCCCTACCCGAGATCCGCCGGTTTTGACACTGGCATTGGTGCTTTCATTGAGAGTTCCTATGTCAGCGAGATGGGATTGACACCTCGCCTTTTCATCAACAAAGAGGTCTGCAACATAGACGTTTTCGTCCCCGGGCAGATCTTCACCTTCGGCAATGTTGTGCTGCATGCGGATTCCATCGGCCATGTCACAACCCTAGCAAGTGTCCTAGGTTAGCATTGTGTTTGCATCATCATCATCATCATTGCATCAATGTGAAATGGGGAGAAAGAAAATAAACCCCAAGCACTTAATGAATTAAAGAAAATTCAAGATAAATGGAATTTCAACAAATCCAAAATGCCCCGGAAAAATGTTCCCTATGTCTGATGATTGAGGGCATGGATATACCAGGGATCATTCTAATTATTTGAACATTTTAAATAATTTAAATTAATGACTTAAGCCTCTGAAAATGATAAATAAAACAACTATCATTAATTCTGATTTCAAATCACCCTGAAACTTTTTGAATAGGGTTGAAATATTCAAACTCTATTTTAGAAATTGTTTGGGGATATTTTGAAAGTTATTTGAACCTGGAAATAAAATAAACACAGGTCAGAAAAATAGAAAACAGAAGAAAGGAAAAAGAGAAAAAAGAGAGAGAGGGAGCTTACCTGCTGGCCCATCTAGCCGAGGAGGGTCTTCTTCCTCTTGGCGTCCAGTAGGCGCGGCGTGTGGCCGCCGTGCGCTCACGCCGGTGGCGCCACGCAGCTGCCTGCGTGGCCCCTCCCTCGCTAGCGCGACGACAGGGATAAGCTCCGAGACGCTTCCCCGCTGCTCTCTCCCTCCTCTTCCCCGCTCTTCCCTCTTCTCCTCTCGGCTCCGCCATGGCCGCTCCATAGCTCGCCGTCCCCAGCTCGTCTCCATCCATCCCCCTTGCTGTAGTGGAGGCAGAAGCTCCGCCTAGACGCCCTGGTCCTCCTCGCCGAAGGAATCGCCGCCTAGAGCTCCATCGAGGGAACCCTGACCTCTTCTTCCTCCTCGGGTCAGAAGCTCGCCGCCGTCGATTCTTTGCCTTCAAGCCGTCCCCGAGCTCAAGTTCGTCGCCTCAGCACCCGCAGTGAGCCCCCGAGCATTTCCCCTCTCCTTCCGTTCGATTTCGAGGCCCGTAGCTGAGCTTTGGCTCGAGCCCGAATTCCGGTCGCCGCCGTTCTCGTCGCCGATGACAACTCCGGTGACTAGTAGGTCATTCTGGGGATGCCATCGAGTTCGTAGAGTCCTGTAGGTGCCGTAGGTGCTATGAGCGCTTGTCGATGAGGTCTGTAGCCGTAGTTTCATCGGAGCCCGAGCGCCGCCGTCCGCCAAGGTCGTCGCCGGCGACGTTCCAGGCCATCCTAGCCTCGGGGATGTGCCCAGATGGACGTGCACGTGCATAGGCTCCCGTTTGAGACCATCTGCCATGGATTTGGTCGTCGGAGGTGGGTTTCCGAGCCCCTCCGCCGTTCCTAGAGTCGCCGGCGGCTCAACGCCGGTGACCCTGGTCCGTTTGACCAGAGGGTTGACCCCCTCTAGGTCAATGACAGGTGGGGCCTCGCCCCTGTTAATTAACAGAGTTTAAAAATTAATTAATTAAATTAATTAACCTAATTACACACTGACAAGTGGGCCCAGCCCTGTTAGTTAATTAGGATTTAGTTTAATTAGTTAGTTTAAAGTCTGAGTCACTGACATGTGGCCCCCACATGTCAGGTTTGACTCTGGTCGGGTCTGATGACTTGCTGACGCAAGCATGACCTCAGGCTGACGCATTAAATCATTTTCTTATTAAAAATAATTCCATAAATTGTTTAAAACTTTGAAAAATCATATAAATTAATCTGTAAGTCAGATGAAAATAATTTATATATGAAAATTTATCAGAAAAATCCAATGAATCCAATGGTGCTATTCTTATGCATGTTAGAGCCATATAAATAGGTGAACATGGACATTTAACATTAGGTTAATATATGGAATTTGCATAGGAGAACAACTTTGAACCTATATTCAAATCTATTTCAAATTGACATGATCACTAGTTGCATTAGCTCATCCATACATATTACTATGCCATGATCATGCATCATATTGTTGCACTTGCGTGTATTGAATGCTTTTATCTGCGTTGCGGTAGGTCCTAATCCGGAAGATACTACCCCGTATCCCGACGAAGGAGAGAACTCCTCCGCAACCCAGCAAGGCAAGCAACCCCATTGATCATTCTGATAACATCCCACTCTCTCTCGCGCCTGCTCTTGTTTATTGCATTAGGATAAACGATCACATGTCAGTCATACACGGTAGATGAACCTAATCTTCTACATGACCTGATCTTGTCACAGTAAATAGCTAAACCTTGCAACCTAGCATACCTGGTAGATGCTTGTGCCATGATGTGCTTAGCTTACTTTCATGCTATGCTTGCTATGCTTAGATTTGTGTCAGGTCTGTTTCATCTGGGTGATGAACCGGAGTGAAACTGTGTTGTTCTGATGTGATGAGCTCATGATGAATCCGTTTTGGTAAAAGGTAGCGATGAGAGGCTATGTAAGAGTACATAGCGGGTTGTCTCATTGGGACCGTTCTTAGGAACTGGGTTCCATGTTTGTGATCCAAGACTAGTTACTACCACATGCTGGGCCCTGAAATATGACCCCGCTCGACTTATCAGTCGCTTAGTCTTTGGTCCAGGTATTGCAAGTAGTTTCTGGTGTTTATAGCATGCTGGAGGCCATGCGTAGCGCTGACCCTCGGGGTGGGTTACGACGCGGTAGGCAGTGGCATGGTGTACCAAGGGTCACCCGAATGGTGGGCTTGGGAACCCTGCGCACATCGTTTGGGGCCGTAGCGGAAACTTCGTCCGGACTTCCGTACGGGTTCAGTCTCAAATAGGCGGTAGCCTGGACTAGAGGTCTTATGTGATTGACGGTCGTGGCCGACTCCCTCGCTGGGCATCCGCTTGAAGGTTGCCGAGGTGCATGGTTTATGGCACACAGCGATAAGTGGCGAGAGCATGTGTGAGGAAGTACACCCCTGCAGGGTATGAAACTATTCGAATAGCCGCATCCTCAGATATGGACTACTTGGAGAACTTATGTTGTTCATAGATAATCAAATGGATACTCCTAAAAATATCAAGACAAGTGTGAGTACCGTGGATGGCACTCTTCCGGAAGGGGAAGGTGAATCCATGGTGGTGTATTGTGATGGAGATAGTGGACTCGTGTGCGATATCTAAAATTGTAACAAAGAGTTTAAAAATTGAGTAGTGTAGGTTAGCCATGAGTCAAAGCTGGCATTCCTGCATGAACTCCACCACCCCCCTTATTGATACATGAGCATAAATAGACTAGGTCTGTTTTAAAGACTTGCTGAGTACGATTGTACTCATCCTTCCTTAATAAATGTTGCAGAAGAGAACCAAGACCTATCAGGTGGGTTCTATCTAGACGTTGACGATGCCGAATAGCTGGTGTCCCAGCTACGATCTTGCCCGTGTGGTGGGCTGTAGATAGTCAGGCCGTGTGCCTCTTTTCTATTTTCGCCGTCTGTACTCAGACAGCTTAAGTTTCCGCTGGCTTGTATGACTTTGTTTGTATGACTTGAGTGTCGGGTCATGTGACCCCTATCTGTAAGAACATATTATGCAAGGCTCGTCTGAGCCTCTTAAATAAAAGTCATGTTGTTGTATGGTTATGTTGTGATGCCATAGTTGTATCTATGCATATCGGGCATGTCGTCCGTACGTGTGACGTGCAACGGTATGTATGGGATCCGACACCTAGTCGTGTGCCTTTAGTAGTACTCTTTACGGGAAACTGTCTCTTTGTGCTTCCACCGAGCCATGGTAGCTTGCTACTGCTCCGGACACATTGATTGACCGACATGTATCCTTCTTTGCTGTTGTGTCTGTCCCTTTGGGGAAATGTCTCGCAGTGTAATGGAGTCCCTGTAGCCTGCTATGACTCATCTACATGCAGTGATGACATTCGTGTCTCGTGACGTGATGGAGTCCTTGTAGCTTGCTATGACTCGTCTACACACGCTTGAGGCCGACACCTGCATTGTTGGGTTATGTATGCCTGTTTCCGTACGGATGTGCCACTTGGGTTCTATGACTAGTCATGTCGGCCCGGGTTCTTTGTTGTGTGATTGCCAGCGACACGTTCACATACGTGAGCCAAAAGACGCAAACGGTCCCGGCCAAGGTAAGGCTGCAGCCGTGGAGTACCGTGCATGAGACCGCAAAGTGATGTGGCTTGTTACAGTGTGGAATCATATGACTTAGGATCGGGGTCCCGACAGGCCATCTAGGCCGCGTGGAGAACTTCGCCCCCGATCAGGAGGTTAGATTCATGAACCTAGAGTTTTCAGCCACTTGTCGCTAACCGGGCTCGCGGCTTCTCCCATAGCCCCCGAGGGCTCTAAGGCTTTAACCTCGAGCCCCTTCTTCAGACACGCTAATAGGGTCACCAACGGCGACAGTTTGATCTGTCGTCCCAGTCTGGCTATCAAACCATGCGACCGGATATACGTTCCCCTCGAACAATCTCCGTGGGTGGACTTCATGGGGGTGAACCCCACGAGTTCCGAACAGCTAGATCAGACCGGGCCCTCAACGGTCGACGAGGCCTTGGAACAACTCTCGTCGATGAGGATCACTAATGATCCGGCTCCGATCTATGCCCAGCCCGGTTACAGTTCTGGCAGGGACGGATTTTTCGACCCACCCACCACCCACTTGATAGCCACCGTTGAAGATTTAACCGACGTGCTAGACTATGCCTTCGAAGCGGCAAAATACATGGATGAAGAGGACCGTGCTCCCACTCCCATCAACACCGGGAATTGGACCACCACTTCTACATATGACGTCTACATGGTGGATACTCCTACCACCAATGGTGACAATATACGCCTCACAACGACGGTGGCAAATCGAGCAATGCGCCATCAAGGCGCCGAAAATCGCATAAGCGTCCAAAAGCAAAAAAGGAAAGAAGAGCTATTATCAATAGCGGGGATGATAACACCCCCACCGATCATGACAATCCTGACGTCCCCAAGCACCCATTAGAGGGTCCGGACGAACTTGGGGACCAAAACGACCCCGTTACCATCAATGACCCCAAAGGTGACGAATACCTTACCCTGGTCGAGGAGGAAGACTTACCATAAACCGATGACTTGCACATCCCTGATAACCTTGAGGATCAGGAAGAAATCAGGCAACGACTCATAGAAACGGCTCGCAGCCTAAAGGCTAAAGAGTGGCAACTCAAAGCCAAACAGGCCGACCTCACTGATCGATGGACGAAAGTCCTCTGAGCCGAGGAAGTATACACCACCGGTGTGTCAAACCAGCCCAAAAGCTACCCTCAGAGAAGGCTGCTGCCACAATTCGTTGATGAGCTCACTAACCCTCTGTCTACGCATCACACGCAATATGACAAGCCGGACCGTCCTCCTCGTGGGCGTGACAGAGCGGACAATGACACTGGTTATGTACCGGTGATACCCTGAAGATGGGGTAAGGAGCCATTCGAACCCCATGTCAGGTTCGACTTGCGCGATGACTTAGATCACAGAGCAGGTCGTACAAGATCCATATATGGATCCAGAGATTACTCACCGAATAGACAGGAAGAGTATAGACCATGGTTCGACCAAAGCCATAGAGCCCGGGAACGCAACCGGCCCCATACAAACGCTGAATATAGGCGGGACATAGCTCGGGTCAGAGGCGCCGCTCACCCACTGTGCTTTACAGATGAAGTAATGCGGCATCAGTTCCCCGAAGGGTTTAAACCCGTAAATATAGAACAGTATGACGGGACCACTGACCCAACTATATGGATCGAGGACTTCCTCCTAAATATCCATATGGTACGAGGAGATGATCTCCATGCCATCAAATACTTACCTCTTAAGCTCAAGGGGCCAGCTTGGCACTGGTTAAACAGCCTCCTCGAAAACTCCATAGGATGCTAGGAAGACTTGGAAGACGTGTTTCGCTCTAACTTCCAGGGGACCTATGTCCGCCCGCCAGACTCTTCCGACCTCAGTAACGTCGTCCAGAAACCCGACGAGTCTGGCCGACAGTTCTAGAATCGGTTCTTGACTAAGAACCAAATTGTCAACTGTCCAGACGCTGAGGCCATTGCCTCCTTCCGGCACAATATTCGGGACGAATGGCTGGCCTGCCAGCTAGGCCAGGACAAGCCTCAGACTATGTCCGCCCTTTCCTCCCTCATGACCCGCTTTTGTGCGGGCAAAGATAACTGGCTGGCAAGACGCAACCACAATTCTAAAGAACAAGTGGCACCTGAAGCCCAGGATGGCAACTCAAAGCCGAAATGCAATAAGAACAAATGCCAGCACAACAACAACGATGCCGATGACACGACAGTTAATGCCGGATTCCGCAACTCCTGACCCGGGCAGGGGAAGAAGCCCCCCAAAGGCAATCATGACGGACCCACTCAGCTCGAGAAGATCATGGACAGGACTTGCCAAAACCATGGAACTTCGGAAAAGCCAGCCAATCACACACATCGCAACTGCTGGGTGTTTAAACAGGCCGGCAAGATACAACCCGAAGACCAGGGTAAAAGCTCGCGCAGTGAGGATGAAGACAAACCTCGGGGTCCAATGGGTGGCGGTCAGAAGAAATTCCCTCCCGAAGTCAAAACGGTGAATATGATATACGCCACCGACATACCTAAGAAGGAGAGGAAGCGGGCCCTTCGGGAGGTCTATGTTGTGGAGCCCATAGCTCCAAAGTATAACCCATGGTCAGCATACCCGATCCCTTTGATCGACGTGACCATCCGACCAGTATCCGTCAAGGGAGCTCGGCTGCCCTCGTCCTAGATCCCATTATAGATGGGTATCACCTCACTAAAGTCCTAATGGACGGAGGAAGTAGCCTCAATCTGATTTACTCAAAGAAAGTGAAAAAGATGGGTATAGATCCATCAAGGATCAAACCTAGCAGCACTACCTTCAAGGGAGTGATCCCAGGTGTTGAGGCCCGATGTACGGGCTCTATAACCTTGGAGGTTGTGTTCGGCTCGCCCGATAACTTCTGCAACGAGGATTTGATCTTCGACATTGTGGCCTTTCGCAGCGGCTATCACGCACTGCTCGGCCGGATGGCGTTCGCTCGGTTCAACGCAGTCCCGCACTACGCATACCTCAAGCTCAAGATGCCGGTCCCCAAGTGTCGATGAAAAAACCGGCATATCTCGTAGTAGGGGTCATAAGCTAGGCGTCTTGGAGTGATGGTAACATGGACACGGGATTTTATCCAGGTTCAGGCTCTCTTGAAGAGATAATACCCTACGTCTTACTTTTGATTGTATTGATATCGGGGATAGTATAGAGTACATGTATCTACCATGAGATTGTAGTAATGAATATGAGATTTAGATTGTCTATTGACTAGCCTGGCCTCGGTTTATATATGCACTGTAGGCCTAGGGTTTAGAGGAGTCCTTGTCTTGGGCGCCAAGTCTTGTGGAATCCTCCTTGTATTCAGCATGGGTTGCCCGAAGTGGCCCATTAATGAGTCGCCGTGGGGGTCCTTGGCACAACCCACTAGTCGGGAGATGACGTGGTGAGTACCCACTAGTCCAGAACACCATCAGTAGCCCCCTGAATCGGTCATCAAGTTGGGGACGCTCCTCAGTTCTTCTGAACTGTTCTTTGTCTTCGGTCGTCGGTCTTGAAAACTGGTTCAACAAATCTTCCCATCTCCGATCTCGAGAATCGCCGATGTGTATCCGAAGAGTTCATATGTTGGGCATCCGAGGAGCCCCTTTAAATTATCGGCTTTTATCAATGCCTTGTAATTTTTACGCCACACCTCGGGTAATTTTTCTCTGTGGGGCGATATCCTCTTGCATTCGAGCTCCAACACCGAATTGCATCCGAGATGTATTTTTAACTGAGCTCCAACACTGGTCGGCATCTAAGATGTCATAGACTACCTCGGTCATGAAAAGTTTGGGGGAGTTCAACCGAACATAATGCCGGAAAAGCCCTCTAGGGAGACAACTACTCGCGTCCGAGCTTGATGCCGAACTGCGTCCGAGGTGTCTTTTTATAGCCGAAGTCTAATGTTGATCGGCATCTCAGTGCCAATGACAAACTGCGTCCGAGCTCCAACGCCGGATTGTATCCGAGCTCCAACGCTAGTCAGCATCTGAGGTGTCATAAATTACCTCGGTCTCTGAAAATTTGAAGGACTTCATCCGAGCTTAAATGCCAGAATAGTCTTTTATGGAGCCAGCCATTCACATCCGAGCTTTTATGCCGGACTGCTTCCGAGGCGTCTCCGATCTTGAGCTTTATGTCAGACTACTTCCGAGCTCCAACACCGGACTGCATCCGAGCTCCAATGATGATCGGCGTCCAAGGTATCATAAAATACCTTGGACCTTAAAAATTAAAGGAATTCATCCGAGCTTAAGGTCAAAAATGCTCTCATGGAGGTAGCCACTTCCGCCCGAGCTTTATGCCGGACTGCTTCTGAGGTGGTGCACCACCCCGACTGTGGGCTGATTTTTGTGGATATTTTCGATTGGTGCAATTTATTCTCTGCCGAGATATATAGCCAGTAGCCCTCAAGGTGTGTGTATCGGTCTAAAACCCGAGATGCACCTAAAGGATGACATAAAACTGCTGATCCCAGTAGCCCCTGAGACTCAGGTCGATTCGCAAAATCGGCCTGAGGATCAACTCCTAGCTCGGCAGCATACTTCGAGACACAAAAGCGGTGTGCACAGACCTTGAGACTCAGGTTGGATATGGCCGACCAACTCGAGGACCATAATCTCCTCGGAAACTGTATTGCACTTAAATTTTCTGCATTGAATTGTCAATGCAGTAGCCCCCGAGACTTGGGTTTGGCAGCATGACGGTCGTAGGATCATACCTCCTCGGGAACTAGTTCAACTATCATGTATGTTTTGACAATGCAGAGGTGAAGTTCAGCAGGAAAGATGCCGAACTGTAGTTTAGAAAAGATTTTCACGCCGAACACCTCAACCAAGAGAATGTACCGCTTCCTGAAAGGAAAACATAAAATAGGTGAAAGATGTTATAAGCTCAAAAGACCAAAAAACATGCGTAAAAAACTTTACGTCTAGATTATCAAGTTTTTTGGTGCCAGTATGAAATTGGTCTTAAAATTGTACTTTTGTCGTGCTTTGACATGACAAATCCGATCTCTAACTTCAAGTGGGCCAGCCTTCGGCTTCAATCTCCCTATCCCGAAGGCAGAGTGTTTCTCAGGCCAGTTTAGCAAACTAAACACGAGCAACTTTTTAGAGAAACTAGGCTACCCGGCTATTGATCATGCACTTGAATCGAGAAAGGAGTGGTAGAAAAAAATACTTTGCAATGACTAAGAATAAAACATCTATTATACTCATATTAATTTAAGAGCCCCCAAGTGACTTGGGAAAAAGAATTTTATGTATAATGATTGTATGTACCGAAGTCCTTATATAATATCTGTGTTCGCATGAACTTTGAACGTGTCTTAACCGACCGTCAGCTTCTCCCTCTTCGACCAAGGGATAAAAAGTGTTATCTACTCCGCCTACCGAGAATATCGGTGGTGTTTCGGATAACCAGGCAATCAGGCCATGAGGCTGTAATAGACAAAGCCCGCCCAGGGAACTTATGCTATACTGTATTACTTATGTAACGTAAGAAGCATATTTAAAGAAAATAGTGCCCCCAACGGTACCTTTCTTTGGTCTCTCATTATTACTATGAGACTTGTGCAATAGATTTGTGTACGCGTGAGTTCCGTCGTGTGCTGACCATAGTTGAAAACAATAAGAGCGCTAGCTTTCGGCTTCACCCATCTGAGGTACGAGTTCGGATGACCCGGTCGTAACAATCACAGAGGTGCTCCCTTTACTCCCTAGCCGAACAATCGGGAACGTAGGGGTAAGCATAGGAGCCAGGCAATCCAGCTTTGCAGAACACTTAAGTCAACATGATGCATATTTTGGCATAATACACGAGCAAGGAAAGAAGCTGTACAATAATAATCACATGCAAAGAGAAAAAATTCATAAAGGAAGCCCCCAAGTAAATGGGGTATTTCAATTTTTTTGTAACAAACAAGGTTTTGACAAAGAAAGTTTTTCACAAAGAACATTTTGTCAAAAAAGTATAACGCTTGGTCGAAGCGAACAAAACTAGAAAGCTAAAAATATTTTAACATGAAGGCGACTTAGCTGGTTAATGTGCTCGGTGTCGATGACGCGATCCAAGCTTGTGGCGGGACGAGGACGCCCATCGAACTTTTGACAGATCTGATATGGTGCATAGTCTTTGGCATGGCCGAGGTCCCAGCCCCCATGCCCGAGATGACTGAGCGAGGAGCTTGGCATTCCGAAGCAGTGACACGGCTCGGCCTATGTGGTGAGGTGAAGCCCCCGGTCCAGCCGAGGTGGCGGAGTAGGTCGACAAGGTGATGCCGAAGTGACCACGCGACACAGCCGAAGCTGATTACCTGCACACATAAAATGGTTCGAGCAAGAGATAATAACAAATAAAGGTAATAATATATTTCAAAAAAATCTACTTAGTTAATTTAAGTGAAGCAAATAAGTAAATGAATATGGCCCGGGCCCAAGGTGCCTGGACGAAGAGTTTGGCTTGACGAAGTGGCGATGTTGTATGGTCGATGTGGCGAGATGAAGTCCTCGGTCCAGTTAGCATGGCGGTGCTGTGATCGGTGGATGCCGAAGTCTTGTGCAGGTCGACTGGTGACGCTAAAGTATCATGCCAGCCGAGGTGTTAAAGCAGGTCGACTGATGACGCTGAAGTCCCCGGAGCAGGTTGATGAAGGGATGCCAAAGCCTCGGTCTAGCCGAGGTGACGGAGCAGGTCGGGTGGTGACGTCGAAGTCTCAGGCTAGCCGTAGTGTTGAAGCTGGTCGGCTGGTGACGCCGAAGTCTCACACCAATCGAGGTGTCAAAGCTGGTCGGTTGGTGATGCCAAAGTCTCACGCCAGCCGAGGTGTCAAAGCAGGTCGGCGTGCTAGACGCCAGCTTGAAAAGTATCAGCGCAGTGATGCCGACGCAGGTCGGAATTTGTGACGAGGTCAATGCTGGCTTGATGAAGCAACGGAGCACCCGACCTGTACAACCCACGGATGATGAGGTTCGCTTGATGATTATTCGGCCCTCGTGATGCCGAACTCTTGGTCGGATGACCGAGATGATGAGAAAATTTCCTTCAAAAAGGACGTCCGACAACCCGTTCATGAAAAAGATGAACTCGGGTCGGATTTGTTTTCGCACAGAAAATAGATCCAAAATTCTTTGTACTCATCGGACGTTTCCCAGAGTTTGAACGGTCGGATCGAGCTGAAATTTTGGGAGTTCTCGATATAGGAATTCCACAGCTGATGAACGGTGGGATTTTCCAATGGAAGACCAAGCTAGATACTGGACACCTCGCCCTAAACTCATCCAGATTCCCGTTCAGATTCGACAGGGCTCCGGTATATTGCATATCGCCAGAGATTCGTCCACCAGAACGCGACGAAATTTTGCAGGGTTGTTCTAGACTCAATTCCCCACAAATCCACCGAAGCAATCATCAAAACGCCACTCGATGAGGCGGGTCTGACGAACACGAATCCGCTGTCCAGAAAAACTGCATGATCGAGCGAGGGCAATGTTGACATTGAGTCCCGAGCACCATGGAGGATTCTTCCATGATCTTGGTTGAGATTGGAGTTGATTTTGATGAAGACCCCCATCCGATCTATATGATCCGACATGGAGCATAGTCTTCAGCATAGCCGAGGTGACCAGTCAAGCCGACGACGAAGATGCCGACGTTGACGATGTAGCTCGGCTCCGACACGTAGGTCGCGATGGAGCCGATCTGAATTCCCATCGCACCGTGGCGACTACCTAGTAGGCTCTCAATGAAAGCACCCATGTCGGTGTCAAAACTGGCATATCTCGTAGTAGGGGTCCTAAGCTAGGCGTCTTCAAGTGATGGTAACATGGACACATGATTTTACCCAGGTTCAGGCTCTCTTGAAGAGATAATACCCTACGTCCTGCTTTTGATTGTATTGATATCAGGGATAGTATAGAGTACATGTATCTACCACGAGATTGTAGTAATGAATATGAGATTTAGATTGTCTATTGACTAGCCTGGCCTCGGTTTATATATGCATCGTAGTCCTAGGGTTTAGAGGAGTCCTTGTCTTGGGCGCCAAGTTTTGTGGAATCCTCCTTGTATTCGGCATGGGCTGCCCGAAGTGGCCCATTAATGAGTCGCCCTGGGGGTCCTCGGCCCGACCTACTGGTCGGGAGACGATGTGGTGAGTACCCCCTAGTCCAGGACACCATCACCAAGGGGGTCATCACTGTTAATGGCAATATAGAGCGGTCCCTTAGAATAGAGGAACATGCACTGACACTGCCGCCCGAATTCAGCTACAAAGACGACCGGCAAGCTTCGGCATTCGCTGTAAAGGCACGAAAGGCTGGGAAGCGAGTTCGGATTCAGACCGAAAACTCCGACCCTCCTCCCTCCCCTCAATAGGGACTCGCCCCCCACCACGCAACCTCAGGACCAGCGAAGTACGTGCGAAGGAGGCACAACTTCGCACTTAAGATTCCATGGGTAGCGGTGGGGGACTTACGATGGGTGTTCGGATGTCCCAGACTGTTACCATCAACACGTCTTCGGACAATATGCAAGCGCTCCTAACAGAGCCTGCCCACGGCATAAAGCTCACCTTTCACACTACAGCCTCTCAAGATTTTGTTCGCAAGATCCGCCCGCACTAACACCCATCAAGGTGCATCTAAAAGCAGGAGTCAACTAGCAACATGGCATATCAAAGACGTCTGGTCACCAATTGGAGACCCCTGGTACAACAGCTCCTACAGGACTTTATTTCTTATTACATATGTGTAAACAGTTGCTTTGGCAATCCGAGTTATAAGACTTGTTGAGGAAATGCGAAATTGCATGGCGCACATACGCCTCATTTTCTCGTTTTTTGGAACATACCCCTTTTGCCCCTCCCTCTTCTCGTGAAACCTGTTCGGTATAGCTCGAGGTCACCGGCCAATAGACCGGGGGCTCGATTTCAAACAGAAATTGCCTTAACCACTGTGTGCTCGGCGTCTTGGCATTCGCTTTATATGCATCGGATCAGAACTATGTCTTTGGTCATTAAGTTGGGTTGCCTGGCTCCTGTGCTTGCCCCTTTATGTTCTGCTCGTTCGGCTAAAAGGGCAAAGGGAGCACCCCTGCGATTGTGTTTTCGGATAGTCCGGTCAAGCACCTCAGGGGAGAAAGCCGAAAACAAACTGTCATAGTATGCACGATCTGATCTGTGAACCCCAAGTTAGAAGTATTATACTTAACCCCTCGTAAGCGGCCATTCCGTGTTATATGAGGAATTCGCCCTTTGTGCAAATACTATGATGTCGGCTTCGGCCTCGGCTCGTCCGAACATCGTAAAAACTCCGGTGGCTAATCGTACGCTTCCTGCAATCCTTTTCGTGCCCCTTAGGTTAAGTAAAAGAAATAAAGCATAATAGTCCGATTGCCTAGCCTGCCGCACTAAACCGCCTTCGGGTTCCTATAATTTGGCTAAGGGACACAGTGCATTGGCATAGACACCCCATGTAGTATCTACACGGGGGCTGAAGCCGGCGACTCGCATCTTTCGGTATTAAACAACCATATAGGAGTTATAAAGGAATGTAAAACCATATAAGAGTGGATCCTAATATCATTGAAAGTTATAAGAAGTCTTCGGACATATTACAAGCTCATTTAAATATTTTTTCGCCCGAACACTGCGACGCTATCACCCGCGCACTCTCCATCACACCATCAAAGTAAAGCTCGGGGCCTCGGTGCTCCTTTCCGGTCGGTGGTGGGCCGGTGGAGACCTTCATCTGGTTGAGCCCTGGACAGTGCACTTTGGCTTTGGCAAGGGCCATCCGGACTCCTTCGATGCAGGAGGAGCGCTTGACGGCGTCGAGGCGGGGCATAGCATCAATCAGCCGTTGCACCAGGCCGAAGTAGCTGCGTGGGAGTGGCTCGCCGGCCATAAGCGGACGCAGAGGTCGTTGATGGCCGACTCAGTCATCTGGTGCATCTCCATCAGCTGTTGCAGCTGCTCCACCAGAAGAGGAGGATGCTCGGGGGCTCCAAACTGTGCCCAGAACGTTCGAGCTTCGTCTTCCTCTCCCCGCGAGGCAAGCAGCTGATTGGTGTCCGCCACGCTCTTCTGGAGATCGACGACTGTGCGTGAGGATTGCCACACCTGGGTCAGCAATTCAAATTTTCTATCCCCGAATACGCACTTTAGGGAGTACGCTTACCATCAGCTATCTCCTTGGCTTGACGAACTTGTTCCTTGAAGAACCGTCTGTCCACCCGCTCCTTCTGGAGATCAGACCTCATGGTGGACAGTTCGGCCGGGGCCGCCTTGCTCTTCTGCTCCAAGGACTCGCACTTGTTGCTAGCATCCTTGAGATCATCTTGTATCTCCGCCACACGAGCCTGGTGTTTATCATCGATGGCTCATAGGGCGAAGAGAGCGGTGGCCACTTCTTTGGTCGTCGCCTTCTCCACGGCCGCTTCATCTTTGGCACGATGAAGCTCGGCCTTGAGTTCTTCGATCTCTTTCGATGAAGCTACAACACGATGCAACTCTATTTAAAAATGAATCTGCATTGACAGTATTCGGGGGGAACGCATCCAGATATAGTCCGGACTTACCCTGCGCTTCGTCGAACCTCTTGTTGAGGGCTTCCACCTCATCCTCGGAACGCTTGAGATTCTGTTGCAGCTCGTCCAGCTCGGCATCATTTTTGGCAATCGCTGATGACGAAGCCTACATTACACACAAAGCATACGTTACATCGGCACTCACTTCCCGAATTATAGATATGACCCCTAGGCGAGCTTGTTCATCTCACCTAGGGCTTGGGGGCGGCCATGTCTACAATACGAACAAATAATAATCTTAGCGAAAACATCGGGCGACTTACTTGAAAGCCCGCAAGGAGACCTTTGAAGGCCTCCTTCAGTCCGTGGTCAACAGACTGGACGCTTTGTAGATCCTCGGGGATGGAGGCACTTGATAGAGCGTCCTCCATGGCCGACCACCGGTTGGTCGGCGGGGCCGAGGATGATCGGATTTCCCGATCATTCACCAGGGATTGGATCCGTGCCTCCGGAGGCATAATGCGCTCCAGAGATGTCCTTGGAGGGGACTGATGGCCCGTCTGTTCGGCCTCCGCAGTGTCCGGACGGGGGATCGTCCCCTGGTCTTCGGTGGCCGAAGTGTTAGCCTCGGCCACGGTAATATCTCCCTCGCCCCCTGTGTCCGCCTCCATTGGAGTAGGGTGGGACGACACCTCCACGACGTCCTTTGTGGCGCCTGGAGTGGTGGGGTGCGAGGCATCCCTGCTCTCCGCTAGTTCGGCAGGCGGGGTCTCCCCATCCGATACCACCTCGGTGGGGATGATACGCGGGGGGTTGTAGGACCAATAACCTGCGTGTTAGCAAACTCTAGAGTTTCCAATTATGGGAAGGAGAGTCTTCGGATCCTAACCTGGATGGAGGGGGCTTGACCCTTATGCTCCTCCGTGGAACCTCCTCGGGGTATTCAGACGCGGAGCTCGAGTCCGAGCTATCGTCGGATAGGATCACCCGCGCCCGACGCGCCTTCTTCGGGGCAGGTGAGTCTGCCTGCACCGGGGTAGCCGAGGACACCGCTCTCTTCTTGGTGAGGGGGAAGTTGCCTCCCCCTCGCTCTCGACCTCCTCCTACTCCTATTCTTCCTCCTCTTCGGCCTCCTCCTGATTCGTGGAGGCAGGAGTGTCTTTGGATGCAACCTCAGGCTAGTCCTTGATGTGAAGGCCAGCCTAACCTGGTTTCTTCTTCTCCTCCTTCTTCGTGGGATCCTCGTAAGGCTTCTCCATGAGCAATCCTGGCTAACAGCCCGGTCCTCTCGTCTTCGGGCTAAGGAGCCGGACCGATGATGTTGATGGCCTTCTTCTGCCATCTCTGCCAGAATAGGTCGGTAAGAGGATGAAGGGATTCTCTGTGTAATAGAGCCAACCAGGTCGGGGGAAATCTTACCTCGGAGTCTGGCTTGGCGGCGTGCAGACCCTTGTCCTCCTCCTCAAACGGCCAGCTCTTCATCGACTTAAAGAGCGCCTTCCATAGCTTGTCCCGCATAGTGCGGAAGAGATTCTGGACTATGGGCTCAGCTTCGAGATCTCAAGCCCACAAAGGAGTGTTCCGACGCTGGCAGGGGAGGATGCATCTTCGGAGCATCACCTGGACCACATTGGCTAGCTTGATGCCCTCCTCGACCGGGGAGCGGAGGCGCTTCTGCAGATCGACCACCTCTTTGCCAAAACCCTAGGCCAGGCACTTCTCGGTCCACAAAGCTAGTCTGGTGAGGGGGGGGGGACAGATCCAAATACGGCGGTAGGGAGTTGGCCCTCCTCTCGTGGTTCGGTGACGTAGAACCACTCCTTCTGCCATCCTTTGATGGTGTCGATGAAGGTGCCCGAC
Source organism: Hordeum marinum (assembly GCA_022496015.1). Taxonomy (NCBI): domain Eukaryota; kingdom Viridiplantae; phylum Streptophyta; class Magnoliopsida; order Poales; family Poaceae; genus Hordeum; species Hordeum marinum. The sequence goes on from CM039675.1 coordinate 68,344,971, forward strand.
GACCACCCGACAGGGGCGAGCTTGCCGATAACTGGCCCGCTGTAGTTTGCGTGCTTGCCTCCGATGCACTTGGGCTTGATATTAAAAACCTGCAGCCAAAGCCCGAAGTGCGGCTCGACGCACATGAAAGCCTCGTAGACGAGCATGAATGCCGAGATATGCATGATGGAGTTTGATGGGAGGTCGTGGAAGTCGAGGTCGTAGAAGAACATTAATCCCCTGACAAAGGGGTGGAGTGGGAAGCTCAACCCCCTGATGAAGTGGGGAATGAACACCACCCTCTCGCCTGGCCGGGGAGTGGGAATCACTTGGCCCTCCTCCACCGCACGGTGAGGAATGTCAGCGGGGAGGTAACCGGCCTTCTTGAGGTCGAGGATGTCTTTGTTGGTGACTATGGAAACTTCCCACTGGCCATTGGAGCCTGCCATTGTTGAGCTCGGGAGTAGGGGTGGAGAAACCAAGATTTGTCCTCTGGAGGCGCAAGGGAATAGGAGGCGGAGAAGTTGAATGGAGAGCGTGAAAGGCCTTTGGGTTTTTTCTTTCTTCTTTTATGAGGTCAGCCGATTCGGGCTCCCCTTGTCGCGTCGTGAATCCCTCCACTTCTCGAGACGAGCGAGCCATTGTGTATGTGTGATTAAGTATATCCGTATAAAACAGGACACGATCGACATGTTGATAGATCATGTGGATGGAACGGCCTCGAACCGCGCATCGAGTGCATATAACTGGCCTATCGGTCATGGTGGGCTATGACCTTTTGTCAGAGAGGTCGTCAGGAAACATTACCTTTTTTCCCCTGACGTTTGGCCTTTAAAGCCAACTTATCTCACAGGATTCGGGCGTGCCACTATGCGGAAAACTACTTATCATTGGAGGCCGAACTATGGTTTGGCAGGAAGGAACTCACCTCGCAAGCCGAAGACTCTGTTCGCGAAGCAATTGGAGCTAAAGACCCTTGGCGTTGGAGGCAAGTTCGGGGGCTACTGAGGGAGTCTTGGATTAGGGGGTCCTCGAATAGCCGACCTGTTGTTCATGGGCCAGACTATATGGGTTACTTGCCGAACATTGGATGATTTGAAGGCCCGGTTTCCAGGATGGAAGCTTCGAGGAGCACGACTTGGGCTCCATGTTTGATGTAGTAAATAGGCATGTTTATCTCTTCGGCATGTAACCGACCATGTGTAAACCCTGTTCGAAATATGCCCTAGGGGCAATAAATAAAGTGTTTATTATTATATTTCCTTGTTCATGATAATTGTTTATTATCCATGCTATAATTGTATTGATTGGAAACACATTGCATGTGTGGATATATATACAACACTGTCGGGACCCCGATCCTAAGTCATAGGAATCCAGCGTGTAACACATCACGTCACTTTGCGGTCTCACGCACGGTAACTCCACGGCTGCAGCCTTACCTTAGCTAGGACCGTTTGCGTCTTTTGGCTCACGTATGTGAATATGTCGCTAGCATTCAAACGATAGAGAACCCGGGCCGACATGGCTTGTCATAGAACCCAATTGGCACATCCGTATGGGAACAGGCATACATAACCCAACAATGCAGGTGTCGGTCTCAAGCATGTGTATATGAGTCATAGCAAGCTACAAGGACTCCATTACGTCGCTAGATATAAATTTAATCACTACACGTAGACGAGTCGTAGCAGGCTACAGGGACTCCATTGCACTGCGAGACATTTCCCCAAAGGGTCAGACACAACAGCAAAGAAGGATACATGCCGGTCAATCAATGTGTCCGGAGCAGTAGCAAGCTACCAAGGCTTGGTGGAAGCACAAAGAGGCAGTTCCCCGTAAAGAGTACTACTAAAGGCACATGGCTAGGTGTTGGATCCCATACATACCGTTGCACGTCACACGTACGCACGACATGCCCGGTATGCATAGATACAACTATGGCATCACAACATAACCATCCAACAACACAACTTTTATTTAAGAGGCTCAGAGGAGCCTTGCATAATATGTTCTTATAGGTAGGGGTCACATGACCCGACACTCAAGTCATACAAGCAAGTTCATACAAACCAAGCGGAAGCATAAAGCTGTCTGAGTACAGACAGATGAAAGGGTAAAAAGGCACATGGCCTGACTATCTACAGCCCGCCACAGGGCGTAAGGTCGTAGCTGGGACACCAGCTATTCGGCGTCGTCGACATCTAGGTAGAACCCACCTAATGGATCCTGAGTCTCATCTGCAACATTTATTAAGCAAACGTGAGTACAAACATACTCAGCAAGTCTTTAAAACAGACCTAGTATATTCATGCTCATGTATCAACAAGGGGAGGGGTGGAGTTTATGCAACAATGCCAACTTTGACTCTTGGCTAACCTATACTACACATATTAATTCTTTGTTCTAGTTTTAGATATCGCACACGAGTCCACTAACTCCACATCAATACACCACCATGGATTCACTTCCGTCATGTACGAGAGTGCCATCCAGGATACTCACACTTGTCTTGAGATTTTTATGAGTATCCATCAAGTTATCTATGAACAACATAAGTTCTCCAAGTAGTCCATATCCAAGGACGCGGCTATTCGAACAGATTCATACCCTGCAGGGTGTTCTCCTTCACACACGCTCTCGCCACTTATCGTTGTGTGCTCATAAAACCATGCACCTCGGCAACCTTCAAGCGGAAGCCCAGCGAGGGTGTCGGCCATGACCGTCAATCACACAAGACCTCTAGTCCAGGCTATCGCCTATTTGAGACTGAACCCGCACAGAAGTTTGGCCAAAGTTTCTGCTACGACCCCAAATGATGTGCGCAAGGTTCCCAAGTCCACCATTCGGGTGACCTTTGGTACACCGTGCCACTGCCTACCGCGTCATAACCCACCCTTAGGATCAGCGCTACTCACGGCCTCCAGCATACTATAAACACCAGAAACTACTTGCAACTCCTAGACCAAGGACTAAGCGATTCATAAGTCGAGCGGGGTCATATTTCAGGGCCTAGCATGTGGTAGTAACTAGACTTGGATCACAAACATAGAACTCAGTTCCTAAGAACGGTCCAATGAGACAACCCGCTATGTATTCCTACATAGCCTCTCATCGCTACCTTTGCCAAATCGGGTTCATCATTTAGCTCATCACATGAGAACAATACTGTTTCACTCCAGTTCATGACCCAGATGAATTAGACCTGACACAACTCTAAGCATAGCAAGCATAACAAGCAAGTAGTTAAAGCACATCATGGCTCAAGCATCTACCAAGTATGCTAGGTTGCAAAGTTTAACTATTTACTGTGACAATGACAGGTCATGCAGAGGAATAGGTTCATCTACCGCATATGGCATGCAATTGAACGTTTGTCCTAATGCAATAAACAAGAGCAGGAGCGAGAGAATGGGATGATATCGGAATGACGAATGGGGTTGCTTGCCTTGCTAGGAAGCGGGAAGGTACTCTCATTCGTTAGGATACTCGGGGGTATCCTCGGAAGTAGGGCCTACCGCAATGTAGATAGGTAACAATCAATACACGACAAGTGCAACAATATGATGCATGATCATGACATGGCAACATGAATGGATGAGCTAATGCAACTATTATTCAAGTTGGATGGAGTGGATTTGAATATAGGTTCAAAGTCGTTCTCCAATTCATATTCCATATATTGTCCTATTGCTAAATGTCATGTTCATCTACATAGGTTGCTCTAACATGCATGATAACAACACCATTGGATCCATTTTATTTTTCTAATAAATTTTCATATATAAATTATTTCAATCTCAGTTACAGATTAATTTCTATGATTTTTCTAAGTTTTAACTATTTTCTGGAATTAATTTAAATTAGAAATTCCTTTCATGCATCAGCATGACTTCAACATGATGTCAGCTGGTCAACAGCCCGTTGACAGGTCACACTTGACCAGTGGGGTCCACTGGTCAGTGACTCAGTCACTAACAGAGGTTAATTAATTCACTAACCACTAATTAACTAGAAGGGGCCCACTGTCAGTGGGTCATTAGGTTAATTTTTTTAAACTAATCTTGATTAGGGCCGGGCCCCACTTGCCAGTTGACCCAGGGGTCAAACCTCATGGTCAAACGAGTTGACTCGCTGGCGTTGAGCCGCTGGCGACGTCAGGGACGGTGGAGGGAACCGGAAACCCTCCTCCGGCGACCAAATGGACGACAGAAGGCACCGATCGGCCCTGCGTGCTCGCGCGCGTTGAACCTGAGACTTCCCAAGGGCTAGGATGGCCGGAGTCGACGCCGGCATTGAGCGCGGCGGCTGCCGGAGCTCGGGCGAGCACGGGCTCATCGAGCCGGAGCTCAAATGGGTCGGCTAATGGCTCCTTAGGCTACCTGGGCCCCTCCTGAGCACGCCTACATGCTCAGGTGCAAGCTTGGGCCACCGCAACGACGGTCACATCCTCGCCGGCGGCGAGAAGCTTTCGGGCCTGAGGTGAATCGACTCTAGAGCATGCTAGCGACAGGGAGAAGAGGGGGAAAAGGTCCAGGGGCTCACGGCGGTTGCAGAGGCGTCGAGAGCGGGCCTAGGGGAGGCCTGGAGTAGCTGCGAGCTTCACTTCTTTGCCGGTGGCCGGAGGTTAAAGACGACGGTGATGCGGCGATGGGGATTTCTTGGCGACGCGTGGCTCGGCGAGGAGGAAGAGGTCGTCGAGGCGGAGCGATTGGGGGGCTCAGGAGCGAGGGGGAGCGGCTAGGGCGACGGTGCTATGGCGGCGGAGCTTCGGCGGCCATGTCGACAGAGGGGGAGAGAGGGAGAAACGGGCGAGAGCGAGAGGGAGAGAGCAATGGGGACGGCTCTGCGAGCTTTTCCCTATCGTGCTGGTGAGGGGGAGGTGTTGGAAATATGCCCTAGAGGCAATAATAAATTAGTTATTATCATATTTCCTTGTTCATGATAATCGTTTATTATCCATGCTATAATTGTATTGATCGGAGACTTAGATGCATGTGTGGATACATAGACAAAACCATGTCCCTAGTATGCCTCTAATAGACTAGCTCGTTGATCAAAGATGGTTAAGGTTTCCTAGCCATTGACATGAGATGTCATTTGATAACGGGATCACATCATTAGGAGAATGATGGGATGGACAAGACCCAAACTACAAATGTAGCATATGATCGTGTCAGTTTAATGCTACAGTTTTCTGCATGTCAAGTATATGTTCCTATGACCATGAGATCATGCAACTCACTGACATCAGAGGAGTGCCTTATGTGTATCAAACGTTGCAGCGTAACTGGGTGACTATAAAGGTACTCTACAGGTATCTCCGAGGGTGTCTGTTGGGTTGGCATGGATCAAGACTGGGATTTGTTACTCCGTGTGACGGAGAGGTATCTCAGGGCCCACTCGGTAATACAACATCACAACAAGCCTTGCAAGCAATGTGACTAAGTGTTAGTCACGGGATCTTTTATTACGGAATGAGTAAAGAGACTTGCCGGTAACAAGGTTGAACTAGGTATGGAGATACCGATGATCGAATCTCGGGCAAGTAAACATACCGAAGAACAAAGGGAACATCATACGGGATTAACTGAATCCTTGACATAGAGGTTCGACCGATAAAGATCTTCGTAGAATATGTAGGAACCAATATGGGCATCCAGGTCCCGCTATTGGTTATTGACCATAGAGGTGTCTCGGTCATGTCTACATAGTTCTCGAACCCGCAGGGTCTGCACACTTAAGGTTCGGTGATGTTTCGGTAGTATAGAGTTATGTATGGTGGTGACCGAAGGTTGTTCGGAGTCCCGGATCAGATCCAGGACGTCACAAGGAGCTCCGGAATGGTCCGGAGGTAAATATTGATATATAGGAAGTCCCATTTTGGTCGCCGGAAAAGTTTCGGGCTAATCGATAATGTACCGGGAGTGCCGGTAGTGTACCGGGAGACCACCGGGAGGGGTATTTCGACCCAAGAGGCTTCATGGGCTGTGGGAGAGTAAATACCAGCCTTTTGTGGGCTGGTGAAAGTCCCACACAAGGCCCATGCGGCTGGGAGAAAAAGCCCAAAGGGAAAAAGGTGGAAAAGGGCCAAAAAAAGGAGGAATCCTAGTCCTACTAGGATTGGAGGAGGAGTCCTCCTCTCCTCCCCACTTTGGTCGACCCAAGGGCTGGATTTTTGGCAGCCAAGACTCCTCCTTCTCTCCTCCTATATATACTAGAGGATTTTAGGGTTTTGGCACAGAATTTTCAGCCACGTGCTACCCGTTCCTCTAGTGCATAGTTTCTCCTCTAGATCGGTTTTCTGCAGGGCTTAGGCGAAGCCCTGCCGGAATAGCTCCACCACCATCGCCGCAGCGCCTTCACGCTGCCGGAGAACTCATCTACCTCTCCGATCCCTCTTGCTGGATCAAGAAGGCGGAGATCGTCATCAAGTTGTATGTGTGCTAAACGCGGAGGTGCCGTCCGTTCGGCGCTAGATCGGAAGGACCGTGACGAGATCGCGGGACGGATCATGATGAGATCACGGGACGGATTGTGATGAGTTCGCGGGACGGATCGTGATGAGATCGCGGGACGGATCGTGATGAGTTCGCGGGACGGATCATGATTGGATCGCGGGACGGATCGTGATGAGATCGCGGGACGCTCGGCGATTTGGATCGCGAAGACGTTCGACTACACCAACCGCGTTTCTTAACGCTTCCCGCTTAGCGATCTACAAGGGTATGTAGATCCACTCTCCCTCTCATAGATGCTCATCACCATGGATAGATCTTGCATGTGCGTAGGAATTTTTTGTTTCCCATGCAACGTTCCCCAACAGTGGTATCAGAGCTAGGTCTATGTGTAGATGAGATCTCGAGTAGAACACAAAAGGTTTGTGGGCGTTGATGCTTAGATTGCTTCCTCCCTTGGTTGGATTTTGGTTCAGCGGTATTTTGAGATGAAGCGGCCTGGACCAACATTACTCGTACGCTTACGAGATACCGGTTCCCTCGACCGCAACTTTTTGCATAGATGGCTTGCGGGTGCCAGTTTCTCTCACTTTAGTTGGATCGGATTCGACAAAGGCTGTCCTTGAGAAGGCTGAAAAGCAACTAGTGTATCACCGTTGTAGTTTTTGTGTAGATGAGAATTGTTCTTGCTAGATACCCATAGCAGCCACGTAAAACATGCAATAACAATTAGAGGACGTCTAACTTGTTTTTGCAGGGTATGTTGTGATGTGATATGGCCAATTACATGATGTGATATATGTGATGTATGAGATGATCATGTGATGTATAGATTATCACGACTTGCATGTCGATGAGTACGACAACCGGCAGGAGCCATAGGGTTGTCTTTAATTATTGTATGACCTGCGTGTCAATCATTAAGCACTATGTAATGCTTTACTTTATCGCAAAACAATAGCAATAGCAGTAGAAGCATGGTGGGCGTGACAACCCCGGTGGCGACACATTGATGGAGATCATGGTGTCATGCCGGTGACGATGGAGATCATGCCGGTGTGTAACATCCCAAAATTCCATTTTGGAATGTTATGAAATATAGCTATGCATCATCATCATCATTGCTTGAATGTATGAAATAGTTGAAATGCTTCTTCTGACTTTCTAAAAGTCCCTTTCTATTTTCAATATGTTGCTTTCACCTATTTTAAAACCTTGGAAAAAGTTCAAAATAAGAGGGGGGTAACATGACACTCCACACCAGGGTCATCTTGGTGATATATTAGAACAATAAGAACCAGGGGGTCTTTTGAAAAATATTTGCAAAAGGTTTTAAAACCAAATAGGTAATTTCTGAAAATAATTATTTTTAAAAAATATTCAAATGACAGAGGAACAATGTTCATTGAATAGCATTAATTCTCCTGATCATTTTGATATATATATATTTCCTATATTTGGAAATATTTTGAATGCTTTTAAAGAGGTTTTACTGCTCTGGATATTAAAAAGGAAACGAATTTATTTGAAAACGGGCTGGCCCACGGGCATTAACTCGCGAATTCATTACGAGCCGACCGACAGACGCGCTGACGCCGTCCTCTCTCTCTCTGACACCCTGGCCCCACCGCCCGATCCCGATGACGCCGTGATCATCTCCTTCGCGCGCGCGCGCCGCCCTCGCCGGAGATCTCTCTCCCAGATCTCCCTCCTCTCTCCCTCCCCCGACCCCGCACCTGGCCCTATAAATAGCCCCGGCTCGCTGCTGTCCATTCCACCCCGAGCCCCACTCTACCCTCGCTAGAACCACCTCACACGAACTCGCCGGAGTTCGGATCCCCACCGAATCTTTCCCGAGCTCGTGCCCGTCGTCTCCGTCACCCCCAACCCTCTCCGACACCACCAGCCTACTCCGGAGCCTCGCCGCCATCACCTGAGCACCTCGGACACCGCCCCCGACCACCGGAACGTCGCCCCCGGAGTGCGAAGCTTGTTACCTAGAGTCCCTCGAGTACGAAGATCGTCAATCAAGCAAGTCACTTTGACCATGTATACCTATGTTTTTATTGCATTAGTTCTACCATCTCCCCAATTGCATGCAAAGTAGGTAAATTGGAAACTTGGTTACTTGTTGTAGTATCATGTGGTAGGTACGCCTCAACCCTTTGACACATTGGCCCCGGGAAACGTTGTTTTACATTTTGCTATGCTATTAGTAGACGGGGTTGGTTGTGTGATGCATGAGAGTTGAGAGTTAATAATTTCAAGACCTACATGATGATCAAGTCTTCAAGACTTCAAGTTTTCAACTTACCTCTGGGTGGATGATGGTTGAACGGCGCCCTGGAGAAACCAGTGGTTAGCCTAGATGATGCTGGAGATGTGCCAGTATTCATGCGGAAAGGTCCACCCAGGCACAAAGAGATGGATGGATGCTTCAAGACCCAAGGCTTACCTGCATAGCCACAAGTCATTATGGGCTCTGGCTTGGTTGGATATCATGGTGACCCTGGACAGGCGGTGCTACGAGATGTAGAAGAACGGTAGGAAAGGATGGGCACCAACAGAGTCGCAGGGAAACCCTTTGGAAGACCATGTTTTGGTCATCCGTTTCTCAAACACCCTGAAGTGCGAGAAATCAAACGGAGGCGACCAAATCTTGTGGAGAACGTGTACAAAACTCTGCAGAGTACTCAAACCTAATCGATTAGCCGTGTCCACGGTCATGGACGACTTGAGACAAAGGAACTGAAACTTCCGGAACCCTCAACACAATTAATATGATGATGTGGGTATTAATAACTTGGGTCTGAGAATTGGTTGGTGGAACCATCTCATTAATCAACCAACTTAGTAATAATTTTGCTTAGCCCTCTCTTGATGTAGGAAAATTGGCTTTACGCAAAAACTTACTACCCCACCCGCCATATATGCATGTAGATTAGATGATTATCTTTTCACCCCTCTCTTGTGACTTTGCTGGCATATTCCATATGCTGACCTACACGGCTGCAACGTATCATGTTGCAGAATACTTTTCTGACCAGGAGTGAGGATACGCTCTACGCTCGGTGAGATGCCCTTGGAGTCAGATGGACTCATCTACCTTCGATGCTTCCGCAAGATTTAGGTATTCTCATGAGTTGGCCTTCAACCACTTTATTGTAATCTTTATTGTAATAAAGGACTCGATATGAGATTTACGATTAATAAATGCTGTGTGATTTCCCTTTGATATATACATTGATGTACCATGTGTGTACCGGCATGATCTTGGGATGGTACGGAAACACCGGAGATTCGACCTTTCAGGTCGGGTCGCTACAGAAATGGTATCAGAGCACACGCTGACCGTAGGACGTAACCTCTAGGATTGGAAAGCCTTAGGACTTATTTCCCTTTTTTCTTTAAAATTCTTATACTCTCATCTACTCGTTTCTGACTTCCCTCCGATTATTTCAAAACTTATAGATGGCCACCTTCATCCCAGTGTTGATCATGGAGTTTTGCCAGCCTGACGCAACGATGCCCTTTGGCAAGGAGCTGATGAGGATCGTCAGGGATGTGAGGATTTATTTGACGAGCATCACCGGGACTCCTATCATGTCCTTTCCACAAGATGGACGCTACAGGATCGAGGTGCACATTCCAGGGAAGACCTTTGGGAATCGGAAGGAACCCATCGACTTCAAGTTTGTGGCACCCAGCTAGATACTTGGAAGAGACATGGCCATTCATCGTGCCCTTGGACGTATTCAGGAGGAATACAGAGGTGGAACCATTTCACCAGGACTCAGCGTGGTTTGTCGCAAGGATGCCAATGGAAACATCATAACCACTCCCACTGAAGACACCACCATTTCCTATATCCAGACCTTGGAGACGCACATCAGGACCTTGGAGCTTCGGGTACGTGCAGATACGAAGACAATCAAGAAACTGATGAACCGCGAGATTGACCTCGAAGCTGACTTACGGGAAGCCGAGTACGAGCATGAGTATGAAGTGAAGGATTTCTTAGAGAGGATCGACAAGCTAAACACTCGCATAGCAACTCTGGAGGAACAGATGGACATGGGGGAAAATTTTCACCCCGAGGGAGACTTGGCTCCTTTCATCAGCGACGATGATGACTATGAGGAGAGCACCACTGGAGGAGGCTCAGTCACCATGTACTTTTGAGGAAAACTTTAGTTATGCCCCCATGTATCTTCATTTTCGACGTTAAAGCATAGGTCGATGTTTAGTTTGAATGGAGATTTGTATCTCGATGTTTGACCTTGATTGAATAAATGAATGAGTGTTTGGTGTGATATGTTTGTTGCATTGCATATGGGTAATGAATTTCCCCTTTTAGGTCCTTGTTCTATTCTAATTCTCACCCCTCTGAAAACAGCAAGATGCCTCCACGACGTGAGTCCGACTTCACCTTCCCGCCGGAACTCACGCAACTCCTTCAGCAGCAGAATGCACTGATGCAGCTATTGATCCAGAATCAGACCAACAACCAGAACAACAACAACCACCATCCACCTCAGGCTGACAACCTCACCCATTTTCTGAGGTTGAACCCTCCAACCTTCTCCAGCAGCACTGAGCCCATTGTGGCAGATGACTGGCTCCGTAAGATGGAGAGGGAACTCGTCACCGCTGGATGTACTGACGCTGAGAAAGTGCGCTTTTTCCGCACATCAACTCGAAGGACCAGCAGCTTCATGGTGGGAGAACTACACCACCACATATCCTATTGCTGGTGTGACTTGGGAACAATTCAAGCTTGCTTTTCGCACCGCACATGTCTCAGCGGGAGCTATGAGTCTGAAGAAGCGTGAGTTTTGCAACTTACGCCAAGGGAACCGTTCTGTGGCCCAATACGTGGACGACTTCAGCACATTGGCTCGTTATGCACCAGGAGACGTGGCCGATGATGTGGCCAAGCAGGAGAAGTTTCTGGAAGGACTCAACGATGAGTTGAGCATGCAGCTGGTAGTGGCTACCTTCAACAACTACCAAGAGCTGGTGGACAAGGCCCTCATCTTGGAGGGAAAGCAGCAGCAAATTGAGAACCGCAAGAGGAAGTATACTCAAGGGAAGTTTAACTCTGGAGCTCATCAGAAGCCCCGCTACTCCCCGTACTCAGGGAATACCGGACCAGGGACCGGTAAGTTTGGAAGGCACACTCATGCCATGCACAACCATGGAGGCCACAACCATGGAGGAAATGGGAATGCCCGTCCTAACCATGGCAACTTCAAGACTGACAATGGGAATGGGAACAACAACCAGCACCGTCACGCTCCTACTCAGAAGGATCTGAGCCACATCACCTGTTTCAAGTGCTAGAAGACAGGGCACTATGCTACTGAGTATCCCCAGAGCAAGCAGGGAAATGGAAATGGCAACAACAACGGCAACTCCGCAGCCAAGAAGCCAAATCCGTTTCCTCGTGCCCAGATGAACCACCTCGATGTGGAAGAAGTCTATGATCGGCCCGAGACTGTGGTTGGTAAGTTTTATTGCATTCACGTCCAGTTACAGTACTTTTTGATTCCAGTGCAATTCATTCATTCATATCAAGGGTAGTTGTGGAAAAGTATGGTTTGCCCACCAAAACCCTTAGTCAGCCCATTAAGGTCAGTTCCCCAGGAGGTATGATGATGGCAGGGATAGGATGCCATGCCTTGAAGCTCAATATAGGAAACCATGTTTTTCCCACCGACCTCATCGTCTTAGAATCCCAAGGATTGGATGTAATCCTAGGCATGGATTGGATGACCAGGTATGAAGGAAACCTTGACTGTCCCAGCAAGTCTATCTTGCTCACCACCCCGGAGAACAAGAGGATTAAGTATGTATCCCGACGCACACGTATGAGTGCTCGGTTAAATTCCCTCACAGGAGTTGTTCAGGAGGAAGTACCTGTGCTAAAAGACTTTCCAGATGTATTCCCAGAAGAATTACCAGGCATGGCACCAGATAGAGAGATTGAGTTCCTGATAGAGCTACTACCAGGGACAACCCCAATTTCCAAGAGACCCTATCGGATGCCCGCAAATGATCTAGTGGAAATCAAGAAGCAAATTAAGGAGTTATTGGACAAAGGGTATATTCGCCCAAGTTCTTCACCTTGGGGAGCCCCAGTTCTTTTGGTGGAGAAGAAGGATAAAACCTTGAGAATGGTAGTCGATTATCGTGCCTTGAACGAGGTGACTATCAAGAACAAGTACCCTCTGCTGATGATTAATGACTTGTTTGATCAGCTAGTAGGCGCCAAAGTATTCTCCAAGATCGATCTTCGATCAGGGTATCACCAACTGAAGATTCATGAATAGGATATACCCAAAACAGCTTTCACCACCAGGTATGGCTTATACGAGTATACAGTCATGTCCTTTGGTTTGACTAATGCTCCTGCCTACTTCATGAATTTGATGAACAAAGTGTTTATGGAATATTTGGACAAGTTTGTCGTGGTGTTCATCGATGACATTTTGATATTCTCCAAGAGCGAGGAAGAACACAAGGAACACTTGCGTTTAGTTCTGGAGAAGCTTAGAGAACATCAGTTATATGCCAAGTTCAGCAAATGTGAATTTTGGCTGACGGAAGTCGGATTCCTTGGACATATTATTTCTGGAGAAGGAATAGCCATAGACCCCGCTAAGGTTGAAGCCGTCACCGAGTGGAAGTCACCCACCTCAGTTAAGGAGATCCGCAGTTTCCTCGGACTTGCCGGATATTACCGGAGGTTCATTGAGAATTTCTCAAAGATTGCCAAGCCCATGACGGAGTTGCTGAAGAAAGAGTCTAAGTATATTTGGACCGAGGAATGTGAAGCCAGTTTCCAGGAGTTGAAGAAACGTTTGGTCACAACCCCAGTGTTGATTTTGCCCAATATTCGGAAGGACTTCCAGGTTTATTGTGATGCTTCATGTCAAGGACTTGGAGGAGTACTCATGCAACATGGAAAGGTTGTAGCTTATGCATCCAGACAACTACGACCTCATGAGTTGAATTATGCCACCCATGATTTGGAACTAGCAGCCGTAGTGCACGCACTCAAGACCTGGAGACATTTTCTTGTCGGAAATAGTTGTGATGTTTACACCGATCATAAGAGCCTGAAGTATATCTTCACGCAAAAAGAGTTGAACCTCAGACAGAGGAGATGGTTAGAGTTAATCAAGGACTATGACATGAGATTACATTACCATCCAGGAAAAGCCAATGTTGTGGCAGATGCTTTGAGTCGGAAGAGTTATGTAAACACACTCACCGTGGGAGGATTATCCCAGGAGTTAGCCGATGATCTCAGAGAGCTCCGGCTAAAGATAGTTCCAAGCGGATATGTTGCCACACTGGAAATCCAGTCCACCTTGAACGAAAGAATTCGATAAGCCCAGAAATTGGACAAGGAGATAGCTGAGATAAAGCAGAGAATGGAGGAAGGCAAGGCTAAAGGTTTTCGTGAGGATGAACACGGAACTTTGTGGTTCGAGAACCGAATCTATGTGCCCAATGACCGAGAGCTCAGGAAGTTGATACTTCAAGAAGCCCACGATTCCCCTTACTCAATACACCCAGGAAACACCAAGATGTATTTGGATTTAAAGGAAAGTTACTGGTGGACGGGTATGAAGAAGGATATTGCGGAACATGTTGCAATATGTGATGTTTGTCAACGAGTAAAGGCGGAACATTAGAAGCCAGCAGGGTTACTCCAACCTTTGCCAATACCCGAGTGGAAATGGGAAAAGCTTGGTATGGACTTCATCACAGGACTACCCAGGACCCGTTCAGGTTATGATTCCATCTGGGTAGTGGTCGATCGTTTGACCAAGGTGGCTCATTTCATTTTAGTGAAGACCACCTATACCAGTGCTAAGCTAGCCAAGATATATATGACCAGGATCGTATGTCTGCATGGAGTTTTGAGGAGTATCGTGTCAGATAGAGGAACACAATTTACCTCAAAGTTTTGGCATCAGTTACATGAAACTTTGGGTACAAGACTGGAGTTCAGTACAACTTTTCATCCGTAGACCGATGGACAGACTGAGAGAGTCAACCAGATTCTGGAGGACATGTTGAGAGCCTGTGCGCTAGACTATGGGTCCAGTTGGGATGACAACTTACCTTACGCAGAATTCTCGTACAATAACAGTTATCAAACCAGTTTGAAGATGGCCCCTTTCGAAGCTTTATACGGAAGGAGGTGCAGAACACCATTGATGTGGGATGGTGTTGGAGACCGACAACTTTTTGGTCCCGACCTTATCCGAGATTCTGAAGAGAAAGTCAAGCTGATTCGTGACAGACTCAAGACAGCTCAATCTCGACAGAAGAGTTATGCTAACAGCAAACGTAAGGAAATGACGTATGAAGTGGGAGACCGAGCATATCTTCGTGTGTCCCCACTTCGAGGAATCAAGAGGTTTGGTGTTAAAGGAAAGTTAGCACCCAGATTCATAGGCCCCTACAAAATTCTGGAACGTAGAGGCGAAGTTGCATACAAGATGGAATTGCCCAAAGGATTGTCCGGAGTTCATGATGTTTTCCATGTGTCCCAGCTGAAGAAATGCCATGCTAAGATGGCTGATATTCCTTTGAGAGACACCGTGCCCCTAGAGACCTACGAGGAGAAGCCTGTCAGAATCCTCGAGACTGCCAACAGAGTTACCCGCAGCAGGATCATCAAGTTCTGTAAGGTTTTGTGGAGTCGCCACACCGAGGAAGAAGCCACCTGGGAACGCGAAGAAGATCTTCATAGAGACCACCCGCACCTATTTTCTAGCCAACCCGAATCTCGAGGGCAAGATTCATCTTCAGGTGGGTAGGTTTGTAACATCCCAAAATTCCATTTTGGAATGTTATGAAATATAGCTATGCATCATCATCATCATTGCTTGAATGTATGAAATAGTTGAAATGCTTCTTCTGACTTTCTGAAAGTCCCTTTCTATTTTCAATATGTTGCTTTCACCTATTTGAAAACCTTGGAAAAAGTTCAAAATAAGAGGGGGGTAACATGACACTCCACACCAGGGTCATCTTGGTGATATATTTGAACAATAACACCAGGGTGTCTTTTGAAAAATATTTGCAAAAGGTTTTAAAACCAAATAGGCAATTTCTGAAAATAATTATTTTTTCAAAGTATTCAAATGACAGAGGAAAAATGTTCATTGAATAGCATTAATTCTCCTGATCATTCTGATATATACATTTCCTATAGGTGGAAATGTTTTGAATGCTTTTCAAGAGGTTTTACTGCTCTGGATATTAAAAAGGAAACAAATTTATTTGAAAACGGGCCGACCCACGGGCATTAACTCGTGGATTCATTACGAGCCGACCGACCGACGCGCTGAAGCCACCCTCTCTCTCTCACACCCTGGCCCCACCGCCCGATCCCGATGACGCCGTGGTCATCTCCTTCCTCGCGCGCGCGCCGCCGTCGCCGGAGATCTCTCTCCCGGATCTCCCTCCTCTCTCCCTCCCCCGACCCCGCACCTGGCCCTATAAATAGCCCCGGCTTGCCGCTGTCCATTCCACCCCGAGCCCCACTCTTTTCTTGCCAGAACCACCCCACACGAACTCGCCGGAGTTCGGATCCCCACCGGATCTTTCCCGAGCTCGTGCCCGTCGTCTCCGTCACCCCCAGCCCTCTCCGACACTACCAGACTACTCCGGAGCCTCGCCGCCATCACCTGAGCACCTTGGACTCTGCCCCTGACCATCGGAACGTCGCCCCCGACAACCTTGTCGCCTCGGCCTCGCCGGAGAACCCCCTTGCCGGCGACCTCTTCTTTGTGAGCTCTCCCTCCCACTCTGTAGCCGTTCGATCGTAGATCAACGCACGAGATTAGATCCATTTAAATCCGAACCGATATCCTCTAATGTTCGGTCGACCGTCAGTAAACACCCACACGCATGCTCTTTCGACCAATAGGAACCTGACACGTAGCCCCTGTCCGATCGTTAGTTTTTTTCTTTTTCTTTTCTGATTTAGAAAACAGAATGCATCCTGATTTTGCTTTTATCATATCTTTTCAAATATTTAGTGTTTTTAGTTGATTCTTTTTGCATTAGTCCACATTTTTTATGTAGTTTATGTCTGTATGTTTAGATTTCAAATTTGAGCTTTAAATTTTGAATCTAATCAAATTTTTTCAAATTACTAAAATCTGAATAACTAGAGTTTAAAAATAGATTTTTGTATGAATCTTTTTGCAACTGCTTGGTATTAGTTAGGACTATAATCATGCTTAGTTTGAGAATTTTTAGGATGGATTTGTTTAGTGTTTTAACTATAAACAGAATCTGCCTAGTGGTTAGTATAGTTTAAATAATTTAGTTTTGGTTAGTTCAAATAAGAATTGTTATATGTTAATTGTAGTAGGTTCTGTTGTTTAAACATTAGGTGTTTTACTTGCTGATAATAATAATATAATCTGCTTAGTTTATTTCTATATTGTTATAGGAATCATTACTCTTTTTCAACTAGGTTTAATTTGATTAAAACACACTAGTTAGTAATAGTTTTTTTAATATAAAGTTTAGATAATTAAATTCTGTTTTCTAAGAAAAGTTTTAGTAAATTATTTTCTGTTAGTAGAATTGTTTTATTAATAAAATTGTAGTTTATTTTACTCTATTGTTAATAAACTCTAGCCCACTTCATGTAGTAGTGTTTATCAAAACTTTTAAAACCCTACTAAGATTTTTTCTTAACAAAACTTTAAATGGATTTAATTCTGTTTATTAATAAAATATTTCTATTGTTCTTTTCTGACAACTATTGTTTTGTTAATACCAATAATTCTATGTTATTAGTAGTAGTTTACCCATCAACTTTAGAAAACCCAAACTATATGTTGATCTCCTTTTCTTTTGATTGTGCCTTGTTTTTTTTGAGTGATTACTAGTTCATTCCTGATTTTTGTGAGTTACAATATTTTGTTGTATGCTTATTGAGTGATCTTGTTTGATTCATTAGATCATCCGGAGTGCGAAGCTTGTTACCTAGAGTCCCTCGAGTACGAAGATCGTCAATCAGGCAAGTCACTTTGACCATGTATACCTATGTTTTTATTGCATTAGTTCTACCATCTCCCCAATTGCATGCAAAGTAGGTAAATTGGAAACTTGGTTACTTGTTGTAGTATCATGTGGTAGGTACCCCTCAACCCTTTGACACATTGGCCCTGGGAAACGTTGTTTTACATTTTGCTATGCTATTAGTAGACTTGGTTGGTTGTGTGATGCATGAGAGTTGAGACTTAATAATTTCAAGACCTACATGATGATCAAGTCTTCAAGACTTCAAGTTTTCAACTTACCTCTGGGTGGATGATAGTTGAACGACGCCCTGGAGAAACCAATGGTTAGCCTAGATGATGCTGGAGATGTGCCAGTATTCATGCGGAAAGGTCCACCCAGGCACAAAGAGATGGATGGATGCTTCAAGACCCAAGGCTTACCTGCACAGCCACAATTCATTATGGGCTCTGGCTTGGTTGGATATCATGGTGACCCTGGACAGGCAGTGCTACGAGATGTAGAAGAATGGTAGGAAAGGATGGGCATTAATAACTGGGGTATGAGAATTGGTTGGTGGAACCATCTCATTAATCAACCAACTTAGTAATAATTTTGCTTAGCCCTCTCTTGATGTAGGAATTTGGCTTTACGCAAAAACTTACTACCCCACCCGCCATATATGCATGTAGATTAGACGATTATCTTTTCGCCCCTCTCTTGTGACTTTGTCGGCATATTCCATATGCTGACCTACACGGCTGCAACGTATCATGTTGCAGAATACTTTTCCGGCCAGGAGTGAGGATACGCTCTACGCTCGGTGAGATGCCCTTGGAGTCAGATGGACTCATCTACCTTCGATGCTTCCGCAAGATTTAGATATTCTCATGAGTTGGCCTTCAGCCACTTTATTGTAATCTTTATTGTAATAAAGGACTCGATATGAGATTTACGATTAATAAATGCTGTGTGATTTCCCTTTGATATACATATTGATGTACCGTGTGTGTACCCGCATGATCTTGGGATGGTACGGAAACACCGGAGATTCGACCTTTCAGGTCGGGTTGCTACACGGTGCTTTCATGATGGAGATCAAAACCACAAGTTCATGGCCATATCATGTCACTTATGATTTGCATGTGATGTTAATCCTTTTATGCACCTTGTTTTTCTTAGGACGATGGTAGCATTATCAGGTGATCCCTCACTTAATTTCAAGATAAATTGTGTTCTCCCTGAGTGTGCACCGTTGCAAAAGTTCTTCGTGTTGAGACACCACGTGATGATCGGGTGTGATAGACTCTACGTTCACATACAATGGGTGCAAGCCAGTGTTGCACATGCAGAACACTCGGGTTAAACTTGACGAGCCTAGCATGTACAAACATGGCCTCGGAATACAAGAGACCGAAAGGTCGAACATGAGTCATATAGTAGATATGATCAACATGATGATGTTCACCATTGTAACCACCTCAACTCACGTGATGATCGGACTTGAGTTGGTGAATTTGGATCATGTATCACTCGAATGACCGGAGGGATGTCAATTTGAGTGGGAGTTCTTAAGTAATATGATTAATTGAACTCATTATCATGAACATAGTCAGTAGTGTCTTTGCAAATTATGTTGTAGATCACTTGCTCGCGCTGTAGCTCCCTTGAATTTTTATATGTTCCTAGAGAAATAGAGTTGAAAGATGTTGGTAGCAATATTGCGGACTAGGTCCATGATCTGAGGATTGTCCTCATTGCTGCACAGAAGGCTTATGTCCTTAATGCACCGCTCGGTGCGCCAACCCCTCTAGCGTGGTTTGTAGATGTTGTGAACATCTGACATGCACGTTTTGATGACTACTTGATAGATTAGTGTGTCATGCATTATGGCTTAGAATTGAGGCTCCGAAACGTTTTGAACATCACAGAACATATGAGATGTTCTAAGAGCTGAAATTAGGATCTCAGGCTCGTGCCCATGTTGCGAGATATGAGATCTCCAACAAGATTCTTTGCCTGCAAGATGAAGGAGAATAGCTCAATCGTTGAGAATGTGCTCAGATTGTCTGGGTGCTACAATCGCTTGAATCGAGTGGGAGTTGATCTTCCAGATAAGATAGTGATTGATATAGTTCTGCAAGTCACTGTCACTAAGCTACTAGAACTTGGTGATGAACTATAAAATGCCAGGGATAGAAATAATGATCCTTGAGCTGTTCGCGATGTTTGACACCGCGAAGGTAGAAATCAAGAAGGAGCGTCAAGTGTTGATGGTTAGTCAAACCACTAGTTTCGAGAAGGGCAAGAGCAAGGAGGGAAACTTCATGGATAGCAAGTCAGTTGCTGCTCCAGTGAAGCAACCCAAAGTTGTACTCAAACCCGAGACTAAGTGCTTCGATTATGAGGAGAGCGGTCACTGAAGCGGAACAACCCTAGATACTTGGTAGATAAGAAGGCTGGCAACATCAACAGAAGTATATTTGATATACGTGTTATTGATGTGTACCTTGCTAGTACTCCTAGTAGCACCTGAGTATTGGATACCGGTTCGGTTGCTAAATGTTAGTAACTCGAAATAAAAGCTACAAAATAAACCTAGAACTAGCTAAGGGTGAGGTGACGATGTGTGTTGGAAGTGTTTCCATGGTTGATGTGATCGACATCGCACGCTCTCTCTACCTTCGGGATTAGTAACAAACCTAAATAAGTGTTATTTGGTGTTTTGCGTTGAGCATGAACGTGATTAGATCGTGTTTATTGCAACACAGTTATTCATTTAAGTTATAGAATAATGGTTATTCTGTTTACATGAATAATACCTTCAATGGTCATGCACCCAGTGAGAATGGTTTGTTGAATCTTGATCGTAGTAATACACATGTTCATAACATTGATGCCAAAAGATGCAAAGTTAATAATGATAGTACCACATACTTGTGGCACTGCCGCTAAATGTCATATTGGTATAAAATGCATGAAGAAACTCCATGCTGATGGATCTTTGGACTCTTTCGATTTCGAATAGGTTGAGACATACGAACCATGCCTCTTGGTCAAAGATGACTAAGGACCCCGTTTTCTGGTTTGACGGAGCGGGCAAGTGATTTATTGGAAATGATACATGTTGATGTATGCAATCCAATGAGTCTTGTAACGTGCGGTGGATATCGTTATTTTCTTATCTTCACTGATGATTTGGGTAGATATAGTGTATGTTTACTTAATGAAACACAAGTCCGAATCGTTTGAAAATTTCAAGCAAATTCAGAGTGAAGTTTAAGATCATCGTGACAAATATCCGAGTTACGAGTTTGGCATACAACTTTAGACAATGTGAAAGTCGTTTCAAAACACACGCCACCTAGAACACCATAGTGTGATGGTATGTCCGAATGTCATAGTCGTGCTCTATTGGATATGGTGCATGTTGTGATGTCTCTTATCGTTTTGCTACTATAATTTTGGGGTTGTGCATTAGAGACAACTACATTCACTTTAAATAGGGCACCATCTAAATCCGTTGAGATGACAGCGTGTGAATTATGGTTTGATAGAAACCTAAGCTGTCATTTCTTGATGTTTGGGGCTGCGACGCTTGTGTGGAAAATGTTTTCACCTAATGAGCTCGAACCCAAAGCGGACAAATGCATCTTCGTAGAATACCCTAAGAACAGTTGGGTGAACCTTCTATCTCAGATCCAAGCATAAAGTGTTTGTTGCTAAAACGGGTCCTTTCTCGAGAAAAAGTTTCTCTCGAAAGAATTGAGTGGGAGGAAGATAGAACTTGATGAGGTTGTTGAACCTTTGTTTCAACCATAGAGTAGCGCAGCGCAGAAAGATCTTTCTGTGGAACCTACGTTAGTTGAAGAGGAAGTAAATGATGATGATCATGAAGCTTCGGATCAAGTTACTATCGAACCTCGTAGGTCGACAAGGATGTGTACTGCTCCTGAGCGGTACGACAACCCTGTCTTGGAGGTCATGTTGTTGGACAACAATGAACCTACGAGCTATGGTGAAGCGATGATGGGCCCGGATTCCGATAAATGGTTAGAGGCCATGAAATCCGAGAAAGGATCCATATATGAAAACCAAGTATAGACTTTGGTAGACTTGCTCGTTGGACGGCAGGTCGTTGAGTACAAATGGATCTTTAAAATGAAGACAGACGCTGATGGTGAATGTCACCATTTATAAAGCTCGGCTTGCCGCAAAGAAGTTTCCGGCAAGTTCAAGGAGTTGACTACAATGAGACTTTCTCACTCGTAGCGATGCTAAAGTATGTTAGAATTATGTTAGCAGTTGCTGCATTTTCAATTATGAAATCTGGCAGATGGATGCCAAAACATCGTTTCCTTTCTTGAGGAAAGGTTGTATGTGATACAACCAGAAGGTTTTGTCAGTCCTAAGGATGCTAAAAGGCGTGCAAGCTTAAGTGATCCTTCTATGAACTGAAGCAAGCATCTCAGAGTTGGAATATACACTTTGATGAGTTGATTAAAGTTTTTGAGTCTATACAAAGTTTACGAGAAACTTGTATTTACAATAAAGTGAGTGGGAGCACTGTAGAGTTTCTGATAAGCATATGTGGTTGACATATTGTTGATCGGAAATGATATAGAGTTTTTGGAAAGCATAAAGGGTTGTTTGAAAAGAGTTTTTCAAAGGAAGATCTGGATAAAGCTACCTAATTGTTGAGCATCAAGATCTATAGAGATAGATAAAGATACTTGATGAGACTTTCAATGAGTACATACCTTGACAAGATTTTGAAAGAGTTCAAAATGGACCACTCAGAGAAAGAGTTCTCGCCTGATTTGTAAGGTATAAAGTTGAGTAAGACTCAATGCCCAGTGACTACAGAAGTTAGACAAAAGATGAGTATCATCCCCTATGCTTCAGCTCTAGCATGTATGCAATGCTGTGCACAAGACCCGATGTCAGCCTTGCCATAAGTATAGCAGAAAGGTTTCAAAGTGATTCTGAAATGGAGCACTGGACAACGGTCAAGATTATCCTTAGTAACTAAAAGACTAAGGAGATGTTTCTCGATTATGGAGGTGATAAAGAGTTCATCGTAAAGAGTCACGTCGATGCAAGCTTTAACACCAATCTGGATGACTCGTAGTAGCAATCT
The DNA here is from genome assembly GCA_022496015.1 of Hordeum marinum. Lineage (NCBI taxonomy): Eukaryota > Viridiplantae > Streptophyta > Magnoliopsida > Poales > Poaceae > Hordeum > Hordeum marinum. Next base: position 68,367,588 of record CM039675.1, read on the forward strand.
GGATACGTATAGTGGAGCAGCCATTTGGAATAGTACCAAGTGGAGTGTGGTAGCAGTGTTTACGGTTTGACATAGAAATTTGCAAAGTACACACGGATCTGAATGTCGCAGACCCGTTGACTATAAGACCTCTCTCACATGCAAAGCATGATCGAGCCCAAGAACTCATTGGGTGTTAGATTCATAACAGTGCAAATCACATGATGATGTGAACTAGATTATTGACTCTAGTGCAAGTGGGAGACTGTTGGAAATATGCCCTAGAGGCAATAATAAATTAGTTATTATCATATTTCCTTGTTCATGATAATCGTTTATTATCCATGCTATAATTGTATTGATCGGAGACTTAGATGCATGTGTGGATACATAGACAAAACCATGTCCCTAGTATGCCTCTAATAGACTAGCTCGTTGATCAAAGATGGTTAAGGTTTCCTAGCCATTGACATGAGATGTCATTTGATAACGGGATCACATCATTAGGAGAATGATGGGATGGAAAAGACCCAAACTACAAACGTAGCATATGATCGTGTCAGTTTAATGCTACAGTTTTCTGCATGTCAAGTATATGTTCCTATGACCATGAGATCATGCAACTCACTCACACCGGAGGAGTGCCTTGTGTGTATCAAACGTCGCAGCGTAACTGGGTGACTATAAAGGTACTCTACAAGTATCTCCGAGGGTGTCTGTTGGGTTGGCATGGATCAAGACTGGGATTTGTTACTCCGTGTGACGAAGAGGTATCTCAGGGCCCACTCGGTAATACAACATCACAACAAGCCTTGCAAGCAATGTGACTAAGTGTTAGTCACGGGATCTTGTATTATGGAACAAGTAAAGAGACTTGCCGGTAACGAGGTTGAACTAGGTATGGAGATACCGATGATCGAATCTCGGGCAAGTAAACATACCGAAGAACAAAGGGAACATCATACGGGATTAACTGAATCCTTAACATAGAGGTTCGACCGATAAAGATCTTCATAGAATATGTAGGAACCAATATGGGCATATAGGTCCCGCTATTGGTTATTGACTGTAGAGGTGTCTCGGTCATGTCTACATAGTTCTCGAACCCGCAGGGTCTGCACACTTAAGGTTCGGTGACGTTTTGGTAGTATAGAGTTATGTATGGTGGTGACCGAAGGTTGTTCAGAGTCCCGGATGAGATCCAGGACGTCACGAGGAGCTCCGGAATGGTTCGGAGGTAAATATAGATATATAGGAAGTCCCATTTTGGTCGCCGGAAAAGTTTCGGGCTAATCGGTAATGTACCGGGAGTGCCGGTAGTGTACCGGGAGACCACCGGGAGGGGTATTTCGACCCAAGAGGCTTCATGGGCTGCGGGAGAGTAAATACCAGCCTTTTGTGGGCTGGTGAAAGTCCCACACAAGGCCCATGCGGCTGGGAGAAAAAGCCCAAAGGGAAAAAGGTGGGAAAAGGTCAAAAAAAAGGAGGAATCCTAGTCCTACTAGGATTGGAGGAGGAGTCCTCCTCTCCTCCCCACTTTGGTCAACCCAAGGGCTGGATTTTTGGCAGCCAAGACTCCTCCTCCTCTCCTCCTATATATACTAGAGGATTTTAGGGTTTTGGCACATAATTTTCAGCCACGTGCTACCCGTTCCTCTAGTGCATAGTTTCTCCTCTAGATCGGTTTTCTGCATTGCTTAGGCAAAGCCCTGCCGGAATAGCTCCACCACCATCGCCGCAGCGCCTTCACGCTGCCAGAGAACTCATCTACCTCTCCGCTCCCTCTTGCTGGATCAGGAAGGCAGAGATCGTCATCAAGTTGTACGTGTGCTGAACGCGGAGGTGCCGCCCGTTCGGCGCTAGATCGGAAGGACCGTGACGAGATCGCGGGACGGATCATGATGAGATCGCGGGACGGATCGTGATGAGTTCGCGGGATGGATCGTGATGAGATCGCGGGACGGATCATGATGAGTTCGTGGTATAGATCATGATTGAATCGTGGGACGGATCGTGATGAGATCGCGGGACGCTCGGCGATTTGGATCGCGAAGACATTCGACTACACCAACCACGTTTCTTAACGCTTCCCGCTTAGCGATCTACAAGGGTATGTAGATCCACTCTCCCTCTCGTAGATGCTCATCACCATGGATAGATCTTGCGTGTGCGTAGGAATTTTTTTGTTTCCCGTGCAACATTCCCTAACAGGAGGTAGCCAGGTAGCTGCTGGCGTGGTGGCACGGCCGTGCGCGAGCGGCTTCCACACGCCCGTCCTCCAGTCCGCTAGGAGGACGACGACCTCCCTAGGCCAGGTGGGCCAGCCTAGCCTGGGCCTGAGGTAAACTTCCTTTTTTTCTGTTTCTGTTTTCTTTTTTGAAAATTGTTTTATTTATTTTTCCAGGCCTCAAATCCTAGTTCAAAATATGATGAAATATTTTGTTAGACTAGTTTGAATATTTCAAACCCATACAAAAAGTTTTAGAATATTTTGAATGGCTAAATTAATTATAATGCTTTATTTGACATTTTCAGAAGCTTTATTATTTATTTTAAAATGACACATATTTTCAAAAAATTAGAATGTCCCCTGATATATTAATGTCAGCATTTATCAGACATGGGGGGCAGTTTTGATGGGCATTTTGGATTTGTTGATTTTTCACCACAGTTAAATTGGTTTTATTTAGGTGAGGTGCTAGGGTTTATGTTAATCCCCATTTCAAATTGATGCAAAATGAAAACATGATGCACATACATGCTGACCTAAGCAAATCTAACTAGGGATGTGACAAGTCACCCCCACTCAAAAGAATCTCGTCTCGAGATTTGGAAGTCGTTGGGAAGAGCGCGGGGTACTCTAGTCGAAGACGATCCTCTTTTTCCCATGTGGCTTCCTTCTCGAAATGGTGTGACCCCTGAACCTTGAGAAACTTGTTGTTTTGACGTCGAGTGGTACGCTCAAGTTGATCAAGAATACGAACAGGGTATTCTCGATATGTAAGGTTATCTTAGAGATCAAGCGCTTCGTGGTCTACTTCGCGGACCGGGTCCGAGAAGCAACGCCTGAGTTGCGAGACGTGGAAGACATCATGAAACTTGGAAAGATGCGGCGGGAGTTCCAATTGGTAGGCAACTTCTCCTCATTTAGCAAGAATGCAAAAAGGTCCAATGTAACAAGGAGCCAACTTGCCCTTGATACCGAATCGTTGGGTACCCTTCAGAGGTGTAACCCGAAGATAAGCCTTCTCGTCAACTTCATAGATCACAACCTTATGATGGCGATCATATTGGCTCTTTTGACGAGATTGGACTGTTTTCAACTTTTCACGAATAATGCGAACTTGCTCCTCTGTATCCTGGATCATATCCGGGCCAAAGAGTTGCCTCTCTCCGGTTTCTGACCAGTTAAGAGGTGTTCGACACCTTCGTCCATAGAGAACTTCAAAAGGGGCTTTGCCCAAGCTTGATTGATAACTATTTTTATAATTAAATTCGGTGAATGGAAGACATCTCTCCCAATTCATACCAAAGGATATAACACAAGCTCTGAGCATGTCTTCCGAAATTTGATTGACTCACTCAACTTGATCACTTGACTGCAGATGGAAAGCAGTGCTAAAGGATAGATGAGTCCCCATAGTATTTTGGAAGCTTTCCCATAATCGGGAAGTAAAGATACTTCCACGGTCTGAGTTAATCTCCAAAGGAACGCCATGAAGAGAAACTATTCGAGAAACATATAACTCCGCTAGCTGGCTAGCAGTTATACTCTCCCGAACAGGAAGAAAATGAGCCACTTTGGAAAGACAGTCAATGACCACAAAAATAGCATTATTCCCTCTCTTGGTCCTAGGAAATCCGGTGATGAAATCCACACTAACCTTATCCTATTTCTATTCAGGAATAGCTAAGGGTTGAAGGGTGCTAGCAGGCCTTTGATGTTCTGCCTTAACGCGATGACAAACGTTGCAGTTAGCAACGAACTGAGCAATTTCTCTCTTCATCCTAGTCCACCAGAACCTCTAGCGTAGGTCCTGATACATCTTGGTACTACCAGGATGAATCGTGAGAGGAGAATCATTATCCACCTTAAGGATCAGCTGCCGAAGATGTTGGTTCTTGGGAAACACCAAAAGGTTCTGGAAGAACACTACACCTTGATCATCGATAGAGAAATCCTTAGCGATAACGCTAACGAGGTTCTGTTTGATCCGGGATATACCCTTATCATGCTTTTGGCCAGCTATGATTTTATCCTTAAGGGTAGGTTTCGCCACCAGGTTGGAAAGGAATCCCTGAGCAACAATGTGAAGGTTCAACTTCCGAAATTCCTCATAGAGAAGTGGTTGACTTTGTTGTAACATCAGGTTGTTACAATAAGACTTACGACTTAGTGCATCAGCCATGACATTGGCTTTCCCCGGGGTGTAAGTTATCCCTAAGTCGTAATCTGTAATCAACTCAACCCACCGTCTTCGCCTGAGATTCAAATCTGGCTAGGTGAAAATATATTTCAGACTTTGGTGATCAGTGTAAATTTTGCAACGATTACCCAGAAGGTAATGTCACCAAGTTTTCAGTGCATGGACTACAACTGCAAGCTCAAGATCATGTGTTGGATAATTATCCTTATGTGGACACAACTGTCAAGATGCGTATGCAATCACATGATGATCTTGCATGAGAATGCAACCTAATCCTTGTCGCGAGGCGTCGCAATAGATAACAAAGTCCTTTGAGAAGTCTGGTGGCAACAAAACGGGAGCAGAGGTCAGGCGTCTTTTCAGTTCCTGAAAACTGTGCTCACATTGTGGGGCCCACTCGAACTTTTTATATTTCTTGAGGAGTTCAGTCAGAGGCTTCACAACCTTGGAGAAGTTTTCGACAAAGCGGCGACAATAGCTCGCTAGGCCAAGGAAACTCTGAACTTGCTTAACCGATTCAGGTTAAGTCCAATCAAGGATGGCCTGAACTCTATCGGGATTGACATCAATACCTTTACCAGAAATCATGTGGCCTAGATAGGTCACTTTTGGTAACCAAAATTCACACTTTGAGAATTTGGCGTACAAACAATGCTCTCGAAGTTTCATCAATACCAGCCTTAAATGCTTGGCATGTTCCTGTTCGTTCTTCGAGTAGATGAATATATCGTTGAGTTAAACCATGAAGAATTTATCCAGGTACTCCATGAAGATCGAATTCATCAAGCGAGAGAAAGTGGCTGGTGCATTGGTTAAACCGAAGGACATGACAGTGTACTTGTATTGGCCATAACGAGTAACGAAAGCCGTTTTTGGAATGTCCCCGTTTCTAATTCTGATTTGATGGTATCCCAACCTCAAATCCATCTTGGAAAAGACAGAGGATCCAGCGAGTTGGTCATACAAATCATTGATCCTGGGGAGCGGATACTTGTTCTTTATGGTGACCAGATTCACTGGTCGATAATCCACAACCATCCGGTCTGATCCATCCTTCTTCTTAACAAAGAGGACGGGGCAAGCCCAAGGAGAATAACTAGGATGGATGAAACCTTTCTTCAAGGCCTCATCAAGTTGTTTCTTAAGTTCGGCTAGTTCTAAGGGTGCCATCTTATAGGGTCTTCTGGCTATTGGGACAGTCCCTAGAATGAGCTCAATCACAAACTCCACATCTCCGACAGGTGGAATTCCTGTCAGTTCTTCTAGAAAGACATCTGGAAAGTCATGGACTACCGGAATATCTTCTAGTTCTGGAAGAGGGCTAGCATTGAGAGAATAGAGTTGGCGCTTGACAGCTCGAGTGGAGACATTAACTATCTCACCCGATGGATGTGTAAGCTGAACATTCCTAGTATGAGTATCAATCTTAGCATAATGGGCTTTCATCCAATCCATGCCTAAGATGATATTGACGTCCGAAGACTTGAGGGCTATCAAAGATGCTAGGAAGACTAGCCTATCCACAAGAATCTCATTGTCATGGCTCACTCTACAAGTTTGCCATTTTGAACCAGGAGTCTGAACTACTAAAGGAGTAGGCATATCACAAAAAGATATGTTATGCAACTGTGCATAACTTTCTGAGATGAATGAATGAGATGCTCTAGTATCAAACATAACGGATGCTAGATGACTATTGACTAGGAGCGTACCTAGGATAACATCAGGGGTGCTCAAGGGCTTCTTCAGCAGAAACATAATTCACTCGCCCACGAGCAAGAGCTGGCTTCACATAGAAGGCTTTTCCCGGCTTCCCACGTCCAGCAGGCTTGGCATTGTTCTGGGGACACTCACAAGAATAGTGTCCTGGTTCTCCACATTTGTAGCAGACAACGGTGGCACGGGGAGCAACATTGACAGGGGGACGTCCAAATGTCCTGGCTAGAGGGTTGGGCTGAGCTGGGCGAGGCGCCTAGAAGGATGGCCTCGCGGTGTACCTTGGTGGCAGAGCTGTGTTGGGCACCGACACCCGACGTTTGTTGGAGCCTGAGCCAGATGTAGGGCTGAAGTCACGGGTGTGCTTCTTAGTTGCGTCGTAGTCAATCTGTCCAGTTTCGGCGTTGATAGCCTTGTTGACGCGGGCCTGGAAGGTAGTGCACTCATGCACACGCAGGTCTCGACGGAGCTCAGGATTAATTCCCTTACGGAACCTAGCCTGTTTCTTGGCATCAGTCGACACTTCCTCCGGTGCATAACAAGCAAGGTTGCCGAACTCACGGCTATAGGCATCCACTATCAGTCTGCCCTAAGTAAAGGCACATAATTCCTCTCTCTTGCGATCCATCAGCCCTTCCGAGATGTGATGGGTACGGAATGCCTCACTGAAATCTGCCCAAGTTGTTGTGGGGCCTACGGGGCGCATGGCTTCATAATTTTCCCACCACAGGTTGGCGGGCCCTTCCAGAAAATATAGAGCAAAGGTCACCTTGTTGGCCTCAGATACATTGGCAGCTCGGATTTTGCGGGACATGCTGGTCATCTAGTCATCAGCGTTGAGGGGTCGACCGAGTGATGAAACTTAGGTGGCACAACTTGACGAAGTCATTGAGGGACACATTATCATTACGCTCATTGCGGGGAGGATGTGCTGTATTCTGATCAATACGTTCCAACAACCTGTTGGTCTCCCTTTTATTCCGCTCAGCTTCGAGCATCACCTCCGCCAAGGAGGGCGCCTGCGGCAGGTTCTCTTGCCTTGGCTGGCTTCCCTCGCCCTACTCGGAGGCAGGCACGGGGTTATTCCTAGTTGACACCATCCTGGGAAAACAAACTCACAGCTTAGACAAGGAAGACATAACCTCTAAGACATGAGATGAGGAATGTACTGGACAACATGGCATGCATGGGTAAACACCCGATCAACATGGTAATAAACAAACTGCCATATGAACACCATGATTCATACACACCATGACATAGTTCAGTACAAGCCCAAGCTGAAGTACAAACTACTGAAAGATGATACAACTCATCAAAGGCATTATAGGCTTCCTATACATTATCTATCTACACCTCCGGAACTCAACTCACACCTCAGTCATATCCCACAAGACACGCAGAACTGTGGCAATACGACTACTACAATACTAGTACTAACATACACGTACTCAAGCATCGCCATAGAACACCTCATATAGGTTACCCCGTGACCCAGGAGCTGATCCTGAGGATCTGGAACCACCCTGGCGTGCGATCCCTGGAAACCATAAGGACACAGATGTGGCCTCGGTCCCCTGGTTGGTGGCAACAACGGTCCTCGAAGAGGAGTGATGCCTCCAACATCGGGTCAGTCTACGCGAGCTGGCAGATGAGTCTGCCATGGGATCAGCATCTCCAAATCTCCATAGCCTGTCTGCACGATAGGTGCTAGCTGCGCCAGGGCTGTCCAAAGGCGTGCACGGGTAGTGTTGGGGATATGACCCGCCGGAGAGGCTCCGGGTCATGTTATTGGCTCGTGAACCGGCCCAAAGGTGAGTCGTAATATTAAGTGGCCCAAGAGGATAGGCGGCTCACGGTGTGGGCCATAAGATGGCCCGGACTAAGAAGACCCGGGCGTGCAGGCCGACTCACAGACGGCTTGGACAAGAAGATAGAGAGAGACTCGGTTAACAATTGTAATGACTCGGATGTTCTGACCTCCTATATAAAGGCAGACCCGGGGCGACTTAGGGGGCAGGCAATCGAGAACTAGGTCAAGCTTTAGCTCCTTGTAATCGATACGCAAGTAATACAAACACAAGCAAGACGTAGGCTGTTACCTCGATTTGAGGGGCCGAACCTGGGTAAACCCGTGTCTTTCGTCCCGACTAACCCCTTTGAGTCCACCCCGTTAGCGATGGCCTCGAACCAAAGTCCGTTCACCCGGACATCTGCCATGATAAAACCACGACAGTTGGCGCCCACCGTGGGGCTAGCGCTTGGTGGTGTTGAGTTCTCAAAGGGCTCTCTCCCAGGGCTCAAAGGACACGTGGTTGGAAGGATGAGCAAGAGTCGCCGCGGCCGGCTCTACATCGACGCCGCCGGCTGGGGGCTTGATGTTGGTTCCGTGGAATATGGATTCCGAGTTCCGTTCGGTGGGATCCAGGTTTTCATCGGAAAGGTTGATGGATCTACACCCGGGCCGGACGTCTGCACCAATATCGTCGAGCCGGCTTGGCGTCTCCAATCTACGCATGTTACGCAGTTTGCCCGTGCCCATCTAGGTCAAAAGCACGTTCTCGTGGGCTTCACTCAAGGCATGGACCTGGAAGCATCCGAATCACAGGGAACTCTCGTTTTCTCGGAAGATGAGTCTTCCAGTGGGGAGACAGAATCAGTGTATCGGCTCAGCAACGGTGGCCTTGGGGGCTACAACAACGACTATTCTGAGGTAGAGGGCGTTGAGGCGGATGCTATGAGCCCCCCGGTGCACGCAGCGGTGTCCATGGCAGGATCGGCTTCAGCCCTCGGTGACACGGCTGCGGGAGCCGCCTCAGCAGGGGATAGCCCGTCACCGCCGGCTCAGGTTCTAGTGGAATTGATGGACGAACTCACAGCTCTCATGGCCACAGAGGTAACCCCGGATAATCAAGCAACTAGGAATCTAGAGGTGGCACGGATCAAGGGCCGGATGGCAGAGGAACGACAAAGGATGGACGAGCTGAAAGCCCAGATGGAGGAAGAAGCGGAGCGTATCAAGGCAGACGCTTTCCGACTGGAGCTAGAGCAGAGGTCAGCAGCTGTGGTGCACCGGAGGAGGCATCTGTCCCGTCTGCCAGAACGTTACGAAGCGAGGAACCTTTTAAACACCCCTGGAGCGGGGCGGGTTACGGGTGTGCCGGAGAGCCGCCCGATGGAGCGCCCAGTGACTCGTCCGCCCCAGCATAACCAAATCTCACCCAGGGCTTTTCCAACACCGGTGGGTCATTATTCTAACCCAGCCAAGAACATGGTAGCAGCGGCCGCCCGGCTTGAAACAATCCCCATCCCAGATGAGGCACCCTTTGCGGAGGAAGTACAAAATGCCATTGGATATTTACAGACGACCATGGCCCAGCAAGAGAAGTATATGCACAGCCGGAGTCGGGTTCACTCTACCCCCCTCCCCAGTCGAAGTTTCAGCCGACGTTATGAGTCTCCAGCGGGTTCCAGCAGTCACCCGCGCCGCGGACCCCCGGAGGATAATAGGGCAGCTCTAGATGCACAAGCCGTCATGGACCAGGCGGGGGACGGGCGAGAGGCGGAGATAGCTGTAGCCCGTCCAGAGCCGGCGCTTTCCGTTTCAATGGGAGTAGTTAGTACCAGAGCCGTAGGGGTACCATGTTTAACTCCGACTCTGAGGAGTGAAGGGCTGCCCAAAGATTTTAAGGGGCCTCGAAAGGTTCCGAACTACACAACTGATCTACCCCCGGAGGCGTGGGTTGAAAGTTATGAACTGGCCATGGAGATGCTGGATGTCAGTGAGGCGGTCTACGCAAAATACTTCATCATGATGCTGGAGGGTCCGACCCGTACATGGCTGAAAGGTCTGCCGCCTAACACGATAAGCTCATGGGCGGAGCTGAGAGCAAAGTTTATTAAGAATTTCCAGGGGACCTGTAAGCAGCCTATGACTATTGTCGATCTGGACCACTGTGTTCAACAGGAGAATGAGTCGGCCCATCATTGGGTCCGGCGGGTGTCGACCATTATTCACTCTTCAGAGCAGATCACGGCGGCTCAAGCAGTGCTTATCTTAGAGAAGAATTGTCATTTTGTTCCATTGAAGCAGAAGCTCGGCCGGCTCAAGCGCACATGTCAGGATATGGGAGAGCTCATGACGGCCTTGACGAAGTATGCCGACTCAGATAACACCAAGGATCCGGGTTCGGATGATGAGAAAGCCAATCAAACGAAGAAAAACAATCAAGGAAAAGGTTTTGCGAACAATGGGAATCAGAATAAGCGGAAGAACGCTGATGGCGGATCCGAGCTAGTGGCAAATACCAACACAGGACAAAATCATCCCAAGGGGGGTGGAAGATTCCGGCCAAGGAACAGGGGCACCTTTAATTTAGAGGAGGCGCTTAGGAAGCCCTGTCCGGAGCACATCATGCCTGACAAGCCGGCGTTGCATGTGTGGGGTGATTGCTGTATCATGTAGAGGTTCAAAAACCAGCATTCCCAACCGCGTAATAACCAGGGCGGTGGCCCGCCCAGCGGCTCAAGGCACGGCGGGTCAGGGGCTGGATTCGGCGCTGGCGGTTCAGGAAACGGGCATCCAGGTCAGAATAACCAAGGGGGGCACCAACAGCCTCCCGGCAACAACGACAATAACAACAGTCAGCAGCAGCGCAATCAGTCCGGGTTTCAGAGTAACCCGAAGCAGCTCAGTTCTGGGCAGTATCACGTATTTACGATCAGTCACAGTAAGCGAGATGAGAAGTTGTGGAGGCGAGCGGTTAATACGGTTGCTCTAGCTCTCCCGCGATATTTGCCGTGGTCTGAATATGATATAATGTGGAGCCAGGAGGATCACCCGCCGCGGGTGGATGACCCGGGCCGTCTGGCTCTAGTGGTAGCCCCTCAGGTGAATGGCTATATGGTGAATAGAGTGCTCATGGATGGAGGTAGCAGCATCAACATCCTTTACTATGACACTTTCCGGCGGATGAAGTTGCTTGACAAGGATCTTAAACCTTCCTCCACTGTCTTTCATGGTGTGGTCCCAGGTAAATCAGCATACCCGGTGGGCCGGATATCATTGGAAGTAGCTTTTGGTGATGAGCATAATTACAGGGTGGAGTCTTTGTGGTTCGAAGTGGTTAAAATCAAAAGTCCCTATAATGCGTTATTTGGGAGGCCGGCCTATGCTAAATTTATGGCTAGGCCTTGTTATGTTTATCTACAACTCAAAATGCCCGGCTTAAATGGCATAATTACCATTCACGGTAACAGGAAAACGGCTCTTGAGTGTGAAGAAGGAGATGCGGCTTATGCAGAATCTAGTTGTGCTCAGGAGGAGCTGAAATTTTACAAGGAGAACGTTGATCCAGAGGATATGACCCCGCTCAAGAAGCCTACAACAAAAGTTGAGCCGCCACTCAAGTTTTCAGCGGATGATACCAAGGAAGTAGATTTCAATCCGGGTAATTCATCTAAGCAGTTCATCATTGGGGCTCACATGGATCCCAAATAGGAAAGCGCGCTCATCGAATTCATCCGTGAGAATCTGGACATCTTTGCATGGAAACCTTCTGACATGCTGGGTGTACCGAGAGAGTTCGCTGAGCACAATCTTAATGTGGATCCAAAGTTTAAGCCGATCAAATAGTTTCTACGGCGGTTCAACAAAGAGAGACGTAAAGCTATTGGGGAGGAAGTTGCTCGGCTCTTGGCCGCAGGTTTTATAGTGGAAGTTTTTCACCCGGAGTGGTTGGCTAACCCGGTGCTAGTACTAAAAAAGAACGGCATGTGGCGTATGTGCATAGATTACACGGAACTTAACAAGGCTTGTCCGACTAATCCTTTTGTGCTCCCTCGTATCGATCAAATTATTGATACAACAGCCGGATGCAAAAGTTTATGCTTCCTGGACACTTATTCAGGGTATCATCAGATCAAAATGGCAATGAAGGATCAGGAGAAGACGGCGTTATTACACCTTTTGGGGCGTTCTGCTATGTCTCCATGCCTTTCGGGCTCAAGAGTGCCCATGCGACTTACCAACGTTGTGTGCAGAATTGCCTCCACAGTCAGATTGGCCGAAATGTCCATGCTTACGTAGACGACATCGTGGTTAAGTCCAGAAAGAAGGAAACTCTTTTAGAGGATTTGAAAGAAACCTTTGATAATCTCCGGGTCTATAAGATGATGCTTAACCCGACGAAGTGTGTCTTTGGTGTTCCAGCAGGAAAGCTTTTGGGTTTCTTGGTCTCTGAGCGGGGCATTGAGGCTAACCCGGATAAGATCAAGGCCATCACTTCTTTGGGTGAGCGACGTGTATTAATGATGTTCAGCGCCTTGCAGGACGGATTGCTGCGTTGAGCCGCTTCATAAGCCGGCTTGGGGGGAAAGCTATTCCTTTATACCAGATGATGAAGAAGACAGACAAGTTTAAATGGAGCGCAGCAGCGGCCGAAGCACTTGAAGCTCTTAAAAAGCAGTTGACTGAGCCGCCAGTGTTAGCCGCTCCAGTTGAGAAAGAGCCTTTGCTTCTTTATGTGGCGGCTAACAACAGAGCGGTCAGTGTAGCAATTGTGGTTGAGCGCAAGGAGGCAGGGAAATAGTATCCTGTGCAAAGGCCAGCTTATTACATCAGTGAAGTTTTGGCAGAATCTAAATAGAGGTATCCTCATTGGCAGAAGTTGGTATACGGAGTTTTCATGGCCAATCGCAAGTTAAAACATTACTTTTTGGGGCACCAAATAACAGTGGTCAGTTCTGCCCCGTTGGGGGATATCATTCAAAATAGAGAGGCTACAGGGAGGATTGCCAAGTGGGCCTTAGAGCTGAGTCCTTTTGGCATCAAGTATGTTCCTCGTACATCAATTAAGACTCAAGCTTTGGTGGATTTCATAAATGATTGGACTGAATGTCAAGCCTCGGAAGAGAAGCCGGATAACACGTATTGGACTATACACTTTGATGGATCCAAGCAACTAGAAGGGTCCGGGGCAGGAGTTGTTCGCACCTCCCCCAAGGGTGACAAGTTTTTTTATGTGCTCCGGTTAATGTTCCCTTGTACTAATAATGCAGCTGAGTATGAAGCGCTACTCCATGGTCTCAGAGTTGCTAAAGAGATGAGTTTAAGCCGGGTCAGGTGTCTAGGCGACTCAGATTTGGTGGCTCAGCAAGTTTCAGGCACTTGGGACTCCGTAGATCCGCGGATGGCGGCTTATCGACAGGCGGTTGATGTCATTGCCGGTCATTTCAAGGGGTACTAGGTGGATCACATTGATCGTTGCAGGAATGAGGCGGCTGATACCTTGTCACGGTTAGGTTCTCAACGAAAGCCGGTACCACCTAATGTCTTTCTGGATGTATTGCATCATCCGACTGTCAAGTTACCTTCTGAGGAGGATCAGGCTATTCCTGACCCGGAGACGGAACTGGTGGCGGCTCTGCGTGCTACCCCAGACTAGACTATTCCTTATTTGGCGTATCTGACACGCGGCGAGTTACCTCAAGAGGAGGATCTGACTAGGAAGGTCACTCGGCATTCTAAGTCTATGACGATTATCAATGGTGAGTTACATAAGTGCAGTGTGACGGGTGTCTTTCAGCGCTGCATCTCACCAAATGAGGGCCGTCAAATATTAAGTGAAATTCATGCTGGCGACTGTGGGCATCACGCCGGGTCAAAATCTTTGGTGGCTAAAGCTTTCCGACATGGGTTTTTCTGGTTGACGGCTCACAAGGATGCAGAGGACTTAGTTCGCAAGTGTGATGGCTGTCAGAAATTCGGCCGACGTGCTCACGTTCCGGATTAAGAGTTGAGGATGATACCAATCACTTGGCCGTTTGTGGTCTGGGGGCTTGGTATGGTAGGACCTTTCAAGCGATCTAAGGATAAGAAAACGCACCTTCTGGTGGCGGTTGATAAATTTACTAAGTGGGTAGAAGCAGAGCCGGTCAGTAAATGTGACGCAGCTATGGCGGTTCGATTTATTAAGAAGCTGATTTATTGCTTTGGTTACCCACATAGTATTATTACAGACAATGGGACAAATTTATCCAAAGGAGCTATGAAAACGTTCTGTGAGAAAGAGCATATCCGGCTTGATGTTTCAGCTGTGGCACATCCACAGTCTAATGGTCAAGCAGAGCGAGCCAATCAGGAAATTTTGAGAGGTGTCAAGCCACGACTCATGGTTCCTTTGAAACGGACACCCGGATGTTGGGTTGAGGAGTTGCCTTCCATCTTATGGAGCATCAGAACTACACCTAACAGATCTACAGGTTTTACACCTTTCTTCATGGTGTACGGTGCTGAGGCGGTTCTACCCAGTGACATCCGGCACGACTCACCAAGGGTGGCGGCTTATGTTGAGACGGACAATGAGGTAGCTTGCCAAGATGCGTTGGACGCCTTGGATGAAGCACGAGAGTTAGCAGCAGCCAGGTCGGCCATTTATCAACAAGACCTACGACGCTATCATAGCCGCAGGGTAAAGACCCGGACGTTCCAGGAAGGTGACCTGGTGCTCCGGTTGACTCAAGACCAATCTGGAATGCATAAGTTATCTCCACCATGAGAGGGGCCTTTTGTGGTCAGCAGGAACCTTAACAATGGGTCATATTACCTCATGGATATCAGAGATGAGTCGGAAACCGCGGGACAAGAGACATTGCAACCCTGGAATATCGCACATCTGCGACCATACTTTACATAACAGGGGTTGAAAGCCGCTTCATTGTATATATCATGAGCACATGTGTAAAATCTAGCATCCTCGCACAAGTCTGAGGCCTCTGCTCATATGTACACCTTTGTACAATCAAGATAAAATCTTCCGGTTCAAAATTTTTGAGTTGAAGAGGGTCGTTCGCCGTCAAAACGGCTGACCTACCTTTCGGCTTTATGCCTTATTAAACGCGGTTGCAAAGAGGCTTCTTGCCTTCGGGTATAGCTTACTTCTCCTTTGCACAACCAGCTGTCATTAAACCGTTGCAAGGAGGCTTCTTGCCTCCGGGTATAGCTTACTTCTCCCTTGCACAGTTGGCTTTATGCCTAGTTTGGTTACATTAAGCGCTGATTGTTAACGGAGGCTTCTTACCTTTTGGTATAGCTTACAGTGCCCTAAGACAACGACGTGTATACCAAATTCTAGTTGCTTATCAACTGCAGCCATCAAAGGGGGCTTCTTACCAACGGGTATCGCTTATCTCACCCTAATGGCCGGCTTTATGCCACTTCCGGCTACTTATTAACCGCGGTTGTCGAAGGGGGCTTCTTACCGACGGGTTCGCTTATCTCACTCTAACAACCGGCGTTTACGCCAAAATTCAGTTGCTTATCAACTGTAGCTATTGAAAGAGGCTTCTTACCTTCAGGTATAGCTTACTTCTCCTTTCAAATAGCCGGTTTTATGCCGTCTCAGGCTAATTTTTAGCCGCGGTTGTCGATGGAGGCTTCTTACCTTGGGGTATAGCTTACATCTCCCATTGACAGCCGGTGTTCACTATACTCTTACCAGTCAATCTCGCCTAGAGACCCTGAGCTGGTTCAAGAAATTGACGGCCAATCTCGCCTAGAGACCCTGAGCCGGTTCAAATAATTGACGACCAACCTCGACAGAGACCCTGAACTGGTATGAGTTTAACCGTTCGGATCCACGCAGAAGAGCCATCATACGAGTTTTTAAGGAAGGAAAAATCATCATCGCATATGGTATCATGCCGGCTTATCAAAGCCGGGCAATTATAAGTCCCGGGTTGCCGTAGGCAAAACTACCCGGCACTTGGGGGCTGCACAACCAAACTCTCCTCAAAGGTTCCGGTTCATCAATAGCCGCAATTGTTGATAGAGGCTTCTTACCATCAGGTATAGCTTACATTATCCTAAAGACAACCGGCTCTTTAATAACTCCGTCTGATGAAAGCCGGAGCCATGTGGCTTCGGTCAACAAAATTTAAGGTCTCAAAGAGATTGTCTGGCTTTAATATTCTGGAGAAAGGAATGGCGTCTTAAAAGACAGGACCCTCGTCAGAAAAAATTCAAAGGTATATCTCTGAAGAGCCGGCAACACATTAAAACATAGAGAGGTGCAAATATATATGGCCACCAAGTGGCAGAGTCATGGTTACTCTATTACAAAAGATACTCTCAGAAAGAGCAAAAGCATTGTCAGCCACCCACGGCGGGTCATTACATAAGTCTGTGTTCAGAAAGGCTAAGAGATTACAATTCAGTTGTTGGCGGCTCATCCTGCTCTGGGTCTTCTGTTGGCTTTATCTGAAGATTGCCCAAGTCCCAGTTACAGTCAGCCAGAGCAGCAAATGACCCCTCAAGGAATGGAGACGCGTCAAGCTCACAAGGAAAGAGATCCTTACTGCGGGCGGGTGTCAGGTCTTTCCACTCGTAGAGCGGCCCGAAGATTCTCTTCTCCTCTGCGTCGTAAGCCGCTTGATAGGTGCTCAAATCAGCTTCATCCGCCAGAACAGAGGACAAGTAGCGCGACTCTTTGACGCACCGGGTATAGTCTTCCTTGGTGAAATCTGAGCCGTCATCTCTTTTAGATGGATAGCCATCCATCATTTTGGCCGGCGTTAGCTCGGGAGCAAAGGCAAGAGCCGGGCTCAAACCGGCAACGGCTCCTTGGCGGAAGGCGGACTTCTTGAGCTCTTCAATCTGCTTAGGCATGGTAGAGAAGAGTTCCAAGACCCCTTTCAGAGCAGTGGGGATCTTCTCCTCTGCGTCGTAAGCCGCTTGATAGGTGCTCAAATCAGCTTCATCCGCCAGAACAGAGGACAAGTAGCGCGACTCTTTGACGCACCGGGTATAGTCTTCCTTGGTGAAATCTGAGCCGTCATCTCTTTTAGATGGATAGCCATCCATCATTTTGGCCGGCGTTAGCTCGGGAGCAAAGGCAAGAGCCGGGCTCAAACCGGCAACGGCTCCTTGGCGGAAGGCGGACTTCTTGAGCTCTTCAATCTGCTTAGGCATGGTAGAGAAGAGTTCCAAGACCCCTTTCAGAGCAGTGGGGATCTTCTCCTTGTACTGCACGCTCTTGATGGTGAAGATGGCGCCACAGTATAACTGCTCTGCAAAAGTATAAAGGGCCTTTAGTGGCAGAAGGCTATCAGAAGCCAACTGCCGGCTCCTGGGACCTGGATGAGTCGGATAAAAATTAATGAGCCGCCAGTTTTCTTACTAGCAATGCTAAAAAGGACAAAGTGAACAAGAAAGCTTACCAAATAGGGCAGCTGACATCTTCGCAATATGCTGTTTCAGACCTTGAAGCTCATCCGCCACGGTTGTAAGCCGCTGTTCAGCATCGTCCGCTCGTTTGGTTAAGGCGGCCTTTTCAGATTCAGCCGTCTCTTTTAAACAGGTGAGCTCATCGGTAACACTGACCAGTTCTTCTGCGAGAAGCCGACATTTTTCATCCGCGATACTTCGAGCTTCTTGCTGAGCTGCCAAGTTGGCCTTCAGATCCGTCAGCTGAGACCCGGCTTTATTCAAAGCTTCCTATAAATGCAGGATAAGCCGCCAAAATGCAGGACGGGTGTTAAAAGCAAATATAAGTCTCAAACAGATTGCAAGCAATATATTTGACACTTGGGGGCTAATGTATATTTGATCTTGCAAGTATGTAGTTCCGGTTCATTTCCTTCGAAGTTGATCCGGAACTTGGGGGCTATATAATGGCTCTTCAATGTGCTAATAATGGAAGCATCGACTCAACTTGATCAAGTTTGAGCCGGCCCTTGGGGGCTATGATTGGTAGTTAAATTTACTTATAGTACAAAGCTAAAGCAATTTTAACGAAGTTTGACATGGCAATCTCTGCAAGAGGTCACAGAAAGACCCGGCTCAACGATTCAATACGTTAAGCCGGATCTTGGGGGCTAAGAAAGGATATAGTAAAGAAGGAAAAGTATCTCATATTTTGGCTTCATGGAAGAGATCAACCGAAGTTCCAAGTCCCGACTGGTGGTAACCCGGTTTATCTACCCAGCGTGTAGCTCTTCAACGGTCATCTTCTCGCATGAAGAATCGAAGTTTAGTTTCTTTGAAGCTTCAGCCGGCTCTGTATGTTTGGTCAACACATGAGCCGGAGGCGTTTGATGACCAGACCCGGTGATAACAACATCTGGGGTGTCAGGGGTCTTGGTAGGAGTTGCCGGCTTAGAAGGAGTCCTTGGAGGGCTCTCCATGATAACATCTTCAGCGGCCAGCTCAGCGGAGGCAGCCGGCGGGTTTTCTTCCGGTTGCTCGGGCTCCGGTTCTTCAATAACTGGGCCGGAGGAGGGTTTGTTGGCCTTGTGACGTTTAGCTTGAGCACTGCAAAAAAGAAGAAGAATCAGCAGTTGAAGATATTGCTATCATAGTAACAACCGGATGTCTATATGCTTACAGCGGATTAATCTTGGGCGGTGGTATGATTGACTCCGAAGAGTCGCCGGAGGAAGGAGATTTCTGCAAAAATAAAATAGAAAGGTGAAGAAAATATCAAGTTTGCAAAGGAAAGAATAAGGAAAAGAAGGGGTTTAAACCTCGGCGGGGCGTTTCTTGGGAGCCGGAGAATTTGGCAACCCGGACATGAGCTCGGTAGAGCTGGTGCTTCGAGTCTGTCGACGCTCGATTGGCTGTTGCTTTTTAAGAGGAAATTGGGAGCCAGATAAGCAAGAGGGTGAGAATGGGGAACTTTTCTGATAACCCACCGCGGCTTTCGGGGGATGGAACATTCTGAGCCGGAGGAAAAGTAATTTACCTCAGGGGCATTGGCACGGCTAGTCTACACTTCATCCTGTGAGTAAAGTAAGTGTTAAAATAGGAAAGTAAAAGATCAAGCAAGAGAGTTGAAACTTTACCTTTGAGCTGGACGATGGTGGCGGGTCAAACAAATTGTCTTGCGGGACATGTTTTTTAGCCTTCTTGGTTGGGACCTTCTTCCTGGATTTCTTCGGAGGGGCAACATATTCCCTCTTCCAGAAGTCTGAGTCATCCTATAAGAGTAACCCGGAGAGTGAATATCAAATCAGCAAAGTGCAAACAACATCTAAGAGACGGAAGAGAAGAGATTAAACTTACATCTAAGAGACGGAGAGTGAATTTCGCTGCATGATCCGAAAGCTTCATGAACACGGCTCCGGATGGAGAGGGTGATGTCATTCTCTGTCAACGTGGATCGGCTGAAGCATAATGAGCTATCATACTTGCCTTTATACTCGCACATGAGCCGACTTCTATGGCTCAAAGGCATAATCCGCCACGAAATCCAGCAGCGGATCAGGTCCAGCCCGATTAAGCGTTGGCCATGACAGCCTTGATTTTGGCATGGGCCGGCTCATATCTTGCGCGTTCTGAAGCTGATAGCCAGCCAGGAAGCTCTGATGTTGTTGCGAGCTGGGAAGGACGATAACCCGGCAAAGGACGCTCGTTTTCAGGAGAGGTGTCCTTACAATAGAACCACGTCTTGTTCCAGTCCTTGGGGTGACTCGTCATCTGTGTAGCTGGAAAGATGATATCCCTACGTCGTTGGATGGATATGCCTCCAAGTTCTAGGCTCGGGCCGGCTTTCACTTCAGTCTTCCGGTTAGCATAAAAGAACTCCCGAAAAATCCCACCGACGACTTGATTTGAAGGTAAGCCTCACAGAGCACTTGGAACTTGCATATGTTTGAGACGGAATTGGGGGCCAAGTCTTGCGGGTGAAGCTTATAAAAGTGAAGGACGTCCCGAAACAATTTGGAGCCGGGGGGCACGAACCCTCGTTCAATATGGTCAGATAACACCACCACTTTGCCTTCTTGAGGTTTGGGCCGCATCTCATCAACTGGGACCCGCCAGCTAATGACTTCCTTAGGAGGAAGAGTACCAGCGTGAACAAAATCCGACAAAAAGACCTCCGTAATGCATGACCCGACCCAGTTGCATGAGTTGGACGCACGAGACATGTTGGCGGCTTAAGTGATGTGCAAGATAAAGGCGCGATGAGTCGAAGCGCAAACAAATATTTTTGACGGCTTAAAAGTTTAAGGGCTCTACGGATAAAGCAGAAGACCCGGCTGATAAGAGCCGAAAGAGCTTGGTGACTCAACAGGGAAAGGGAAAAATCGACTAAGTCCCAAAAAACAGATTCCGCAAGATGTCACTATATCTACGGATCTACAAAAGCAGAGAAAATAAATTTTATTTCTGACCTAGCGATGAGCAGCGGAGGAGAAAGAAACGGACTGGGGCCATCATGGCCCGTGCATTACGCGCGACCGGCCCGCGTGCGGCGGCGGAGCAAGAACACATCCTAAAGACATTAGCGGCGGCGAGATGCACTAGCGATAACGGTGCTGGAGCCCAAACGACGGCGGCGGAGCACCGGTGAAAACCCTACTACGGCAGCGACCATCTAGGGAGCAGGAAAACATACCGGAGACGGCGCGGCAGAGGCGGACGGATCTCTGGTACGTTCAGGGTGATGCAGCGGCCAAGGTCGGTGACGATGTACGGACGGCGTCGGCGCAGAGCTCGAAGGCGCTGGGGCGGCGACAGGAAGAAGACAAAGAAACAGAGGCACGGGCGGGAGAATGGAAACCCCGACCCGCACGGGTCATATTTAAAAGGGGGTTAAGGAAGGCGCGAAAATCCAGGTGATGACACCGTTCGACCGAGGCGGACGCCTCGAATCTCGGGACGACAGTTAAGTGAAAGATTTGGTGACACGTCAGCAGATCTCATGACATCACGCCGGATCATTTCCGAGCGACTCGCCAAAAGTGAAAGAGATGGATGAAGTGAGCAAGCTCAGTTCAACCTGGGAGAAGAAGATAGAGAGAGACGGCTTGGACAAGAAGATAGAGAGAGACTCGGTTAACAATTGTAACGACCCGGATGTTCTGACCTCTTATATAAAGGCAGACCCGGGACGACTTAGGGGGCAGGCAATCGAGAACTAGGTCAAGCTTTAGCTCCTTGTAATCGATACGCAAGTAATACAAACACAAGCAGGACGTAGGCTGTTACCTCGATTTGAGGGGCCGAACCTGGGTAAACCCGTGTCTTTCGTCCCGACTAACCCCTTTGAGTCCACCCCGTTAGCGATGGCCTCGAACCGAAGTCCGTTCACCCGGACATCTGCCGTGATAAAACCACGACAGGTAGCATATAGCTCCATGCAAAGGGCACGTGCATCACGATCCCTGTTCTCCAACAACTGAGCGGTCACCTGAAGCCTAGGGTCCTCATGAGAATGATCATAATAGGCTACACTAAGATAACCATCCTCTCCTCCTAGAGTAGCAGGAACATAGCAGAACTTAGTGTTCTGTAGCAGTCCATGGTGAGATCTCATAATAGTCAACATGGTATAGGCGGCCTCTTGAACTTCCATGTCTATGGTGACACCTAACCCATATGTCCAATGGAGCAGCTTTGCAGCTCTAGGATATGATGGATATATCCTAACAGTACACATGTACTGGCCCTGGTTGAAGTCTCGATACTCCTCCTCCATTGTATACTCTGGGTACCAATGGTAACTAGTCTCCCTCATAACTCTAACCAACATGTCCGTGTGCCCTGGTACATCGATGCACCTAGTAAGACGGACCACCTGACGATAAGGACAAGGGGGAATCTAAAACAGAAAATGATGCAAAGGCAAAAGAGATCCTAGCAGAAATTGGACATCATAACGGCTATAATTGCTCAAAAAGATTTTGAGACAACTGCAAAAAGATTGGATAGCATAACCACTCGACTTTCTAGAATCAACTTTCTAATCCAACTGATTGTCACACCAAACAACACTTGAGTACCAGAGTTCACTTGTGAACAAGCTAGCTACTAGTCCATGGTTAGTAACTCGTCATCCTAAGAAATAGATAAGAAGCCTAGATCTTAACCCCGTAGAAAAGATGAGGGTGACTCAGAATAGAATAACTCGGGAAGAGGAATAAAAAGAACCTTACGTTCCCTTCCACAATCAATTCCCTTACATTTCTATAGTGTTTCTAGACTCAACTTCGACCGGTTTGGCTTGGTAGTCTTACAGTCAGTCAAGCTCTGATACCAACGCTGTTGGGACCCCGATCCTAAGTCATAAGAATCCAGCCTGTAACACATCACATCACTTTGCGGCCTCACACACGGTAACTCCACGACTGCAGCCTTACCTTAGCCGGGACTGTTTGCGTCTTTTGGCTCACGTATGTGAATATGTCGCTAGCATTCAAACGACAGAGAACCCGGGCTGACATGACTAGTCATAGAACCCAAGTGGCACATCTGTATGGGAACATGCATACATAACCCAGTAATGTAGGTGTTGGTCTCAAGCGTGTGTAGACGAGTCATAGCAAGCTACAAGGACTCCATTACGTCATGGGACATAAATGTCATCACTGCACGTAGACGAGTCGTAGCAGGCTATAGGGACTCCATTACACTGCGAGACATTTCCCCAAAGGGACAGACACAAAACAAAGAAGGATACATGTCGGTCAATCAATGTGTCCGGAGTAGTAGCAAGCTACCAAGGCTCGGTGGAAGCACAAAGAGGCAGTTCCCCATAAAGAGTACTACTAAAGGCACATGGCTAGGTGTCGGATCCCATACATACCGTTGCACGTCACACGTACGCACGACATGCCCGGTATGCATAGATACAACTATGGCAACTTTTATTTAAGAGGCTCAGAGGAGCCTTGCATAATATGTTCTTACAGGTAGGGGTCACATGACCCGACACTCAAGTCATACAAGCAAGTTCATACAAACCAAGCAGAAGCATAAAGCTGTCTGAGTACAGACAGTTGAAAGGGCAAAAAGGCACATGGCCTGACTATCTACAGCCCGCCACAGGGCGTAAGGTCATAGCTGGGACACCAGCTATTCAGCGTCGTCGACATCTAGGTAGAACCCACCTGATGGGCCCTGAGTCTCATCTACAACATTTATTAAGCAAACGTGAGTACAAATGTACTCATCAAGTCTTTAAAACAGGCCTAGTCTATTCATGCTCATGTATCAATAAGGGGAGTGGTGGAGTTTATGCAGCAATGTCAGCTTTGACTCTTGGCTAACCTATACTACACATATTAATTCTTTGTTCTAGTTTTAGATATCGCACACGAGTCCACTAACTCCACATCAATACACCACCATGGATTCACTTCCGTCATGTACGAGAGTGCCATCCACGATACTCACACTTGTCTTGAGATTTTTATGAGTATCCATCAAGTTATCTATGAACAACATAAGTTCTCCAAGTAGTCCATATCCGAGGACGCGGCTATTCGAACAGATTCATACCCTGCAGGGGTGTACTCCTTCACACACGCTCTCGCCACTTATCGTTGTGTGCTCATAAAACCATGCACCTCGGCAACCTTCAAGCGGAAGCCTAGCGAGGGAGTCGGCCACGACCGTCAATCACACAAGACCTCTAGTCCAGGCTATCGCCTATTTGAGACTGAACTCGCACGGAAGTCCGGCCAAAGTTTCCGCTACGGCCCCGAACGATGTGCGCAGGGTTCCCAAGTCCACCATTCGGGTGACCCTTGGTACACCGTGCCACTGCCTATCGCGTCGTAACCCACCCCTAGGGTCAGCGCTACGCACAGCCTCCAGCATACTATAAATACCAGAAACTACTTGCAACTCCTGGACAAAGGACTAAGCGATTTATAAGTCGAGCGGGGTCATATTTCAGGGCCCAGCATGTGGTAGTAACTAGACTTGGATCACAAACACGGAACTCAGTTCCTAAGAATGGTCCCAATGAGACAACCCGCTATGTACTCCTACATAGCCTCTCATCGCTACCTTTACCAAATCGGGTTCATCATTTAGCTCATCACATCAGAACAATACTGTTTCACTCCAGTTCATCAACTAGATGAATCAGACCTGACACAACTCTAAGCATAGCAAGCAAGTAGTTAAAGCACATCATGGCTCAAGCATCTACCAGGTATGCTAGGTTGCAAGGTTTAGCTATTTACTGTGACAATGACAGGTCATGTAGAGGAATGGGTTCATGTACCGCATATGGCATGCAGTTGAAAGTTTGTCCTAATGCAATAAACAAGAGCAGGAGCGAGAGAATGGGATGAATCGGAATGATAGATGGGGTTGCTTGCCTTGCTGGGAAGCGGGAAGGTACTCTCCTTCGTTAGGATACTCGAGGGTATCCTCGGAAGTAGGGCCTACCGCAATGCAGATAGATAACAATCAATACACGGCAAGTGCAACAATATGATGCATGATCATAACATTGCAACATGAATGGATGAGCTAATGCAACTATTATTCAAGTTGGATGGAGTGGATTTGAATATAGGTTCAAAGTCGTTCTCCAATTCATATTCCATATATTGTCCTATTACTAAATGTCAATGTTCATCTACATAGGTTGCTCTAACATGCATGATAACAACACCGTTGGATTCATTGGATTTTTCTGATAAATTTCCATATATAAATTATTTCAATCTCAGTTACAGATTAATTTCTATGATTTTTGTAAGTTTTAACTATTTTCTGGAATTAATTTAAATTAGAAATTCCTTTAATGCATCAGCATGATGTCAGCTGGTCAACAGCCCATTGAAAGGTCAAACCTGACCAGTGGGGCCCACTGGTTAGTGACTCAGTCACTAACAGAGGTTAATTAATTCACTAACCACTAATTAACTAGAAGGGGGCCCACTATCAGTGGGTCATTAGGTTAATTAATTTAATTATTTATTTTTTAAACTAATCTTGATTAACAGGGTCGGGGCCCACCTGCCAGTTGACCCAGGGGTCAAACCCCGTGGTTAAACGAGTTGAGTTGCCGGCGTTGAGCCGCCGGCAACGTCAGGGATGATGGAGGGAACTGGCCCAAATGGACGACAAAGGGCACCGATCGACCCTGCGTGCTTGTGCGCGTCGAACCCGACACTTCCCAGGGGCTGGGATGGCCAGAGTCGACAGCGGCATTGAGCGTGGCAGCTACCGGAGCTCGGGCGAGCACGGGCTCGTCGAGCCGGAGCTCGAACGGGCTGACTAATGGCTCCTAAGGCTACCCGGGGCCCTCCTGAGCATGCCTACGTGCTCAGGTGCGAGCTTGGGCCACCGCAGCGATGGCCACGTTCTCGCCGGCGGCAAGAAGCTTTCGGACCCGAGGTGAATTGGCATTAGAGTGCGCTAGCAAGGAGGAGAAGAGGGGCAAATGGGCCAGGGGCTCACGGCGGTTGCAGAGGCGTAGAGAGCGGGCTCGGGGGAGGCCTGGAGTAGCGGCGAGCTTCACTTCTTCGCCGACGGCCGGAGGTTGAAGATGATGATGATGTGGCAACGGGGAGCTCCTGGCGACGCGTGGCTCGGCGAGGAGGAAGAGGACGTCGAGGCGGAGTGATTTGGGGGCTCAGGAGCGAGGGGGAGCGGCTAGGGTGACGGCGCTACAATGGCAGAGCTTCGGCGTCCATGGCGACAGAGGGGGAGAGAGGGAGAAACAGGCGAGAGCGAGAGGGAGAGAGCGATGGGGATGACTCTGCGAGCTTATCCCCGTCGCATTGGCAAGGGGAAGGCAGGCAGGCAGTTGTCGGCATGGCAGCACGGCCATGCGTGCGCGACGGCTACACGCCCATCCTCGTGGCCGCTAGGACGACGATGACCTCCCTAGGCCAGGTGGACCGGCCTGGCCTGGGCCTGAGGTAAACTTCCTTTCATTTTTTCTTATTCCTGTTTCTGTTTTCTTTTCTGACATTTTTTCCAGGCCTCAAATCCTAGTTCAAAATATGATGAAATATTTTGCTAGACTGGTTTGAATATTTCAAACCCATATAAAAAGTTTCAGAATATTTTGAATGGCTAAACTAATTATAATGCTTTATTTGACATTTTCAGAAGCTTTATTATTTATTTTAAAATGACACATATGTTCTAAAAATTAGAATGTCCCTTGATATATTAATGTCAGCATTTATCAGACATGGGGGGCATTTTTGATGGGCATTTTGGATTTGTTGATTTTTCACCACAGTTGAATTTGTTTTATTTAGGTGAGGTGCTAGGGTTTATGTTAATCCCCATTTAAAGTTGATGCAAAATGAAAACATGATGCACACACATGCTGACCTGAGCAAAGCTAACTAGGGATGTGACAAACACTTTGTCCCTAGTGTGCCTTTAGTAGACTAGCTCATTGATCAAAAATTGTCAAGGTTTCCTAACGATTGAAATAAGATGTCATTTGATAACGGGATCACATCATTAGGAGAATGATGGGATGGACAAGACCCAAACTATAAACGTAGCATATGATTGTGTGAGTTTATTGCTACAGTTTTCTGCATGTCAAGTATATGTTCCTATGACCATGAGATCATGCAACTCATGGACACCGGAGGAGTGCCTTGTGTGTATCAAATGTCGCAACATAAGTGGGTGACTATAAAGGTGCTCTACAGGTATCTCCGAGGGTGTCTGTTGGGTTGTCATGGATCAACATTAGGATTTGTTACTCCGTGTGATGGAGAGGTATCTGAGGGCCCACTCGGTAATACAACATCACAACAAGCCTTGCAATCAATGTGACTAAGTGTTAGTCATGGGATCTTGTATTATAGAAACGAGTAAAGAGACTTGCCGGTAACGAGGTTGAACTAGGTATCAAGATACCGATGATCGAATCTCGGGCAAGTAACATACCGAAGAACAAAGGGAACATCATACGGGATTACCTGAATCCTTGACATAGAGGTTCGACCAATAAAGATCTTCATAGAATATGTAGGAATCAATATGGGCATCTAGGTGCCGCTATTGGTTATTGACCATAGAGGTGTCTCGGTCATGTCTACATAGTTCTCGAACCCGCAGGGTCTGCACACTTAAGGCTTGGTAACGTTTCGGTAGTATAGAGTTATGCATGGTGGTGACTGAAGGTTGTTCGGAGTCCCGGATGAGATCCCGGACATCACGAGGATCTCCGGAATGGTCGGAAGGTAAAGATTGATATATAGGAAGTCCTGTTTTGGTCACCGGAAAAGTTTCGGGCTCATCGATAGTGTACTAGGAGTGTCGGGAGGGTACTGGGGGACCATCGGGAGGGGTATTTCGACCCAAGAGGCTAGATGGGTTGTGGGAGAAGGAATACCAGACCTTAGTGGGCTGGCCGAAGGCCCACAGGAAGCCCATGCAGCTAGGGAAGAAACCCAAGGTGGAAAAAAAAGGCAAAAGTGGAAAATAAGGAAGGAGTCCTAATCCTACTAGGAGTGGAGGAGGAGGACTCCTCCCTCCACTTTGGCCGAACCAGATTTAGCTCCTTGGGAGCCAAGTCTCCTCCCTCCCCTCCTCCTATATATACTAGAGGTTTTGAGGGTTTTTGACACAGAAAAACAGCCACGTGCAACCTCTCCTCTAGATCGTAGTTTCTCCTCTAGATCGGTTTTCAGCGGTGCTTAGGCGAAGCCCTGATGGAATTACTCCACCACCATTGCCGCAATGCCGTTGCACTGCTGGAGAACTCATCTACCTTTCTGCTCCATCTTGATGTATCAAGAAGGTGAAGATCGTCATCAAGCGGTACGTGTGCTGAACGCGGAGGTGTCGTTCGTTCGGCGCTAGATTGGGACGGATCGTGATTGGATCGTGGGACGCTCGGTGATTCAGATCGTGAAGACGTTCAACTACATCAACCATGTTTCTTAACGCTTCCCGCTTAGCGATCTACAAGGGTATGTAGATCCACTCTGCCCTCTCGTAGATTCTCATCTCCTAAATTGATCTTGATGAAGGGTAGGAATTTTTTTGTTTCCAATGCAACGTTCCCCAACAGTGGCATCATGAGCTAGGTCTATGTGTAGATGAGATCTCGAGTAGAACACAAAGGGTTTGTGGGCGTTGATGCTTAGATTTCTTCCTCCCTTGGTCATGTTTTGGTTCAGTGGTATTGTGGGATGAAGCGGCCCGGACCAACCTTACTCGTAGGCTTATGAGAGACCGGTTCCATCGACTGACATGTAACTTCGTTGCACAAAAATGGCTGGCGGGTGTTTGTTTCTCCTACTTTAGTTGGATCGGATTCGATAAAGGTGGTCCTTGAGAAGGTTGAAAAGAAACTTGTGTAGCACCGTTGTGGTTTTGCATAGGTGAGAATTGTTCTTGCTACATACCCATAGCAGTCACGTAAAACTTGCAACAACAATTAGAGGACGTCTAATTTGTTTTTGCAGGGTATGTTGTGATGTGATATGGCCAATTACATGATAAGATATATGTGATGTATGATATGATCATGTGATGTATAGAATATCACGACTTGCATGTCGATGAGTACGGCAATCGGCAGGAGCCATAGGGTTGTCTTTGATTATTGTATGACCCACGTGTCAATCATTAAGCGCTATGTAATGCTTTACTTTATCGCTAAACGGTAGCAATATTAGTATGAGCATGGTGGGCACGACATCCCCGATGGCGACACAATGATGGAGATCATGATGATGGAGATCATGGTGTTATGCCGGTGACGATGAAGATCATGCCGGTGCTTTCAAGATGAAGATCAAAAGCACAAGTTCATGGCCATATCATGTCACTTATGATTTGCATGTGATGTTAATCCTTTTATGCACCTTGTTTTGCTTAGGACGATGGTTGCATTATAAGGTGATCCCTCACTTAAATTTCAAGGTAAAATTGTGTTCTCCCCGAGTGTGCACCATTGCAAAAGTTCGTCGTGTCGAGACAGCACGTGATGATCGGGTGTGATAGACTCTACGTTCACATACAACGGGTGCAAGCCAGTGTTGCACTTGCGGAACACTCGGGTTAAACTTGACGAGCCTAGCATGTACATACATGTCCTCGGAACACAAGAGGCCGAAAGGTTGAACATGAGTCATATAGTAGATATGATCAACATGATGATGTTCACCATTGAAACCACCTCAACTCATGTGATGATCGGACTTGAGTTGGAGAATTTGGATCATGTATCACTCAGATGACCTAAGGGATGTCGATTTGAGTGGGAGCTTTAGTAATTTGATTAACTAGACTCATTATATTGAACAATATTCTTATTAACCTTTGCATATTTATGTTGTAGATCAATGGCTCGCGTAGTAGCACCCCTGAATTTTAATGCGTTCCTAGAGAAAGCTAAGTTGAAAGATGATGGAAGTAACTTTGTGGACTGGGCCCATAATCTGAGGATTATCCTCACGGCTTCCTAGAAGGCATATGTCCTTGATGCACCGCTTGGTAACCAACTCGCAGACTTGTCATCCGAAGACGTTAAGAGTGCTTGGGAGGCACGTTCTAGAGATTACTCAATAATTCAGTGTGCAATATTGTATGGCTTGGAACTGGGACTTCAAAGACGTTTTGAATGTCATGGAGCATATGAGATGTTCCAGGAGTTGGAGTTTATCTTTAAGAAGAATACCTGGATCGAGAGGTATGAGACCTTCGATAAGAGGAGAACAGGTCTATCAGTGAACATATACTCAGAATGTCTGGGTATTCGACTCGTCTGGCGGAGTTAGGGATGCCCGTTCCGCCAGAGGCGATCACAGACAGAGTTCTTCAATCATTGCCACCAAGCTACAAGAGCTTCGTGCTGAACTTTAACATGCACGGGATGAACAAGTTAGTTGCCGAGCTGTTTGCGATGCTAAAAGTCGCTGAGTCTGAAATCCAGAAAGAACATCAAGTGTTGATGGTTAATAAAACCACTAGTTTCAAGAATAATGGCAAGGGCAAGAAGGGTAACTCCAAAAAGGGTGGCAAAGCAGTTTCTCCTCCCGTGAAGAAACCCAAGGCTGGACCCGAGCCAGAAACTGAGTGCTTTCATTGCAAGGGAACTAGTCACTGGAAGCAGAACTACCCCAAGTATCTAGCTGACAAGAAGGCGACAAACAACAAACAAGGTATATATGATATACATGTTATTGATGTGTACCTTACTAGCTCTTGTTGTAGTGCCTGGGTATTTGATACCGGTTCGGTTGCTCACATTTGCAACTCAAAACAGGAGCTACAGAATAGATGAAGGCTGGCGAAGGACGAAATGATGATTCGCGTGGGAAATGGTTCCAAGGTTGATGTGATCGCCGTCAGCACGCTCTCTCTTCGAACACCATCGGGATTAGTGACGAACCTGAATAATTGTTATTTAGTGCCAGCGTTAAGCATGAGCATTATATCTGGATCTTGTTTATTGCGAGATGGTTACTCATTTAAATCAGAGAATAATGGTTGTTCTATTTATATGAGTAATATCTTTTATAGTCATGCACCCAATGTGAGGGGTTTATTCATATTGAATCTTGATAGTGATGATACACGTGTTCATAACATTGATGCCAAAAGATGTAGAGTTGATAGTGATAGTACCAATTTCTTGTGGCACTGCCGTTTAGGTCATATTGGTGTAAAACGCATGAAGAAGCTCCATGCTGATGGACTCTTGGAGTCACTTGATTTTGAATCACTTGACACATGTGAACCATGCCTCATGGGCAAGATGACTAATACGCCGTTCTCTGGAACAATGGAATAGGCAAGTGACTTGTTGGAAATCATACATACTGATGTGTGTGGTCCAATGAATGTTGAAGTACAAGGTGGATATCATTATTTTCTCACCTTCACTGATGACTTAAGTAGATATGGGTATATTTACTTAATGAAACACAAGTCTGAAACGTTTGGAAAGTTCAAGAAATTTCAAAGTGAAGTTGAGAATCATCATAACAAGAAGATTAAATTCCCGAGATTTGATCGAGGAGGAGAATATCTGAGTTATGAATTTGGTAGTCACCTAAGACAGTGTGGAATTGTTTCACAATTGACACTGCCTGGAACACCACATCGTAATGGTGTGTCCGAACATCGTAATTGAACCTTATTATATATGGTGCGTTCTATGATGTCTCTTGCCGATTTGCCACTATCGTTCTGGGGTTATGCATTAGAGACAGCTACATCCACTTTAAACAGGGCACCATCGAAATCCATTGAGATGATGCGATATGAACTGTGGTTTGGCAAGAAGCCAAAGTTGTCGTTTCTTAAAGTTTGGGGATGTAATGCTTATGTCAAAAAGCTTCAGCCTAAAAAGCTGGAACCCAAAGCGGAGAAATGAGTCTTCATAGGATACCCGAAAGAGACGGTTGGGTATACCTTCTATCTCAGATCCGAAGGCAAAGTGTTTGTCGCTAAAAACAAAACATTTCTTGAGAAAGAGTTTCTCTCGAAAGAATTAAGTGGGAGGAAAATAGAGCTTGATGGGGTTATTGAACCTTTACTTCAACCAGAGAGTAGCACAACACAGAAAGATGTTTCTGTGGAGCCTACGACAGTTGAATAGGAAGTTAATGATAATGATCATGAAGCTTCAGATCAAGTTACTATTAAACCTCATAGGTCAACAAGGGCGCGTACTGCTCCTGAGTGGTACGGCAACCCTGTCTTGGAGGTCATGTTGTTGGACAACAATGAACCTACGAGCTATGGAGGAGTGATGATGGGCCCGGATTCTGAGAAATGTTTAGAGGCCATGAAATCCGAGATGGGATCCATGTATGAAAACATAGTATGTACTTTGGAAGTATTACCCGAAGGGCGAAAGGCCATTCAGAACAAATGGATCTTTAAGAAGAAGACAGACACGGACGGTAATATCACCTTCTATAAAGCTCGACTTGTGGCAAAGGTTTTTTCACAAGGTCAAGGAGTTGACTATGATGAGACCTTCTCACCTATAATGATGCTTAAGTCCATCAGAATCATGTTAGCAATAGCTGCATATTTCGACTATGAAATTTGGCAGATGGATGTCAAAACGACGTTCTTCAACGGTTTCCTTGAGGAAGAGTTGTATATGATGCAACCAGAAGGTTTTGTCGATCCAGATAATGCTGACAAAGTTTGCAAACTCTAGCGATCCATTTATGGACTGGTGCAAGCATCTCGGAGTTGGAATAAGTGCTTTGATGAGGTGATCAAAGCATTTGGGTTTATACAAGTTTGTGGAGAAGCTTGTATTTACAAAAAAGTGAGTGGGAGATCTATAGCATTTCTAATATTATATGTGGATGACATATTGCTGATTGGAAACAATATAGAATACTAGAAAGCGTGAAGGAGTATTTGAACAAGTGTTTTTCAATGAAGGACCCGGGAGAAGCTGCTTTCATATTAGGCATTAAGATCTATAGAGATAGATCGAGACGCTTGATAGCACTTCCACAAAGCACATACCTTGATAAAGTTTTGAAGAAGTTCAAAAAGGTTCAATCCAAGAAGGGGTTCTTGCCTGTGTTACAAGGCGTGAAGTTGAGTAAGACTCAATGCCTAGTGACTACAGAAGATAGAGAGAAGATGAGTGTCATCCCCTATGCTTCAGCCATAGGCTCTATCATGTATGCAATGCTGTGCACAAGACCCGATGTCAGCCTTGCCATAAGTATGGCCGGAAGGTTTCAAAGTGATCCTGGAATGGAGCACTGGACGACTGTCAAGAATATCCTTAAGTACATGAAAAGGACCATGGAAATGTTTCTCGTTTATGGAGGTGATCAAGAGCTCGTCGTAAAGGGTTACGTCAGTGCAAGCTTTGACACAGATCCAGATGACTCTAAGTCCCAAACCGGATACGTATTTATTCTCAACGAGGGAGCGGTACAGTGGTGCAGTTCCAAGCAAAGCGGAGTACATCGCAGCCTTGGAGGCAATGAAAGAAGGTGTCTGGATCAAGCAGTTCATGACAGATGTTGGAGTAGTGCCCAGTGCACTGAATCCAATGACTCTATTCTGTGACAACACTGGTGCTATTGCTTTGGCCAAGGAACCAAGGTTTCACAAGAGGACCAGACACATAAAGGGACACTTCAATTCCATCCGCGATTACATCAAGGAGGAGGACATAAATATTTGCAAAGTGCATACGGATCTGAATGTCGTAGACCCATTGACTAAACCTCTTCCAAGGGTTAAACATGATCAACATCAGAACTGCATGGGTGTTCGATTCCCTACAATGTAAACCACATAGTGATGTGAACTAGATTATTGACTCTAGTGCAAGTGGGAGACTGCTAGAAATATGCCCTAGAGGCAATAAATAAAGTGTTTATTATTATATTTCCTTGTTCATGATAATTGTTTATTATCCATGCTATAATGGTATTGATTGGAAACACATTGCATGTGTGGATATATAGACAACACTTTGTCCCTAGTGTGCCTCTAGTAGACTAGCTCGTTGATCAAAGATGGTCAAGGTTTCCTAACCATTAACATAAGATGTCATTTGATAACGGGATCACATTATTAGGAGAATGATGGGATGGACAAGACAGAAACTATAAATGTAGCATATGATCGTGTCAGTTTATTGCTACTATTTACTGCATGTGAAGTATATGTTCCTATGACCGTGAGATCACGCAACTCACGGACACCGGAGGAGTGCCTTGTTTGTATCAAATGTCGCAACTTAACTGGGTGACTATAAAGGTGCTCTACAGGTATCTCTGAGGGTCTCTATTGGGTTGGCATGGATCAACACTGGGATTTGTTACTCCGTGTGACGGAGAGGTATCTCAGGGCCCACTCGGTAATACAACATCACAACAAGCCTTGCAAGCAATGTGACTAAGCGTTAGTCATGGGATCTTGTATTATGGAAATGAGCAAAGAGACTTGCCGGTAACGAGGTTGAACTAGGTATGGAGATACCAACGACCGAATCTTGTGCAAGTAACATACCGAAGAACAAAAGGAACATCATACGGGATTAACTGAATCCTTGACATAGAGGTTCGACCGATAAAGATATTCATAGAATATGTAGGAATCAATATGGGCATCTAGGTCCTGCTAATGGTTATTGACCGTAGAGGTGTCTCGGTCATGTCTACATAGTTCTCGAACCTGCAGGGTCTGCACACTTAAGATTTGGTGATGTTTCTATAGTATAGAGTTATGCATGGTGGTGACCAAAGGTTCTTCGGAGTCCCATATGAGATCCCGGACATCACGAGGAGCTCCGGAATGGTCTAGAGGTAAAGATTGATATATAGGAAGTCCTGTTTTTGTCACCGGAAAAGTTGGGGGCTCATCGATAGTGTACCGGGAGTGCCGGGAGGGTACCGGGGGACCATCGGGAGGGGTATTTCGACCCAAGAGGCTACATGGTCTGTGGGAGAAGGAATACCAGCCCTTAGTGGGCTGGCCAAAGGCCCACAAGAATCCCATGTGGCTAGGGAAGAAACCCAACGTGGAAAAAAAGGCAAGAGTGGAAAATAAGGAAGGAGTCCTAATCCTACTAGGAGTGGAGGAGGAGGACTCCTCCCTCCACTTCGGCCGAACCAGATTTGGATCCCTGGGAGCCAAGTCTCCTCCCTCCCCTCCTCCTATATATACTAGAGGTTTTGAGGGATTTTGACACAGAAAAACAGCCACGTGCTACCTCTCCTTTAGATCGTAGTTTCTCCTCTAGATCGGTTTTTAGCGGTGCTTAGGCGAAGCCCTGCTGGAATTACTCCACCACCATCGCCGCAATGCCGTCACGCTATCGGAGAACTCATCTACCTCTCCGCTCCCTCTTGCTATATCAAGAAGGCGGAGATTGTCATCAAGCCATACGTGCGCTGAACGCGGAGGTGCCGTCCGTTCGACGCTAGATCGGGACGGATCGTGATTGGATCGCGAGATGCTCGGCGATTCGGAGCACGAAGACGTTCGACTACATCAACTGTGTTTCTTAACGCTTCCTGCTTAGCAGTCTACAAGGGTATGTGGATCCACTCCCCCCTCTCGTAGATGCTCATCTCCTAGATTAATCTTGGTGAAGCATAGGAAATTTTTGTTTCCCATGCAACGTTCCCCAACAAACCCTAGGCCTCCTTGGCATCTATATAGGCTGGAGGGTTTTAGGGTATTGAGGGAGAACAACTCATCTAGGGTTAGACATACGATATCGTGGTAGATCAACTCTATAACCCCTTACACCATCAATACAATCAAGCAGGACGTAGGGTATTACCTCCATTGGAGGGCCCGAACCTGGGTAAACTCGTGTCCCCTTCGTCTCCTGTTACTGTCGATCCTAGTCTCACAGTTCGGGACCCCCTACCCGAGATCCGTCGGTTTTGACACCGACATCAACTTTTCAACAAACATAATTATCCCCTTGTACAAATCCATTGTATTATAGAAATAATGTGCCAAGAATTACCTTTAGGATGTTTGAATTGTTTGTTCGATATGTGTTGTGTAAAAACAATTTTTTTGCTATAGTGTTTGAATTTTCATATTTTTTTGGAGCGTGAAAAATTCTGAAATTTCTACACAATACTTCTATGCAAATTTTATATTATGTCCTAATTGTACAAAAAAATGAGTTACAAAAGTATGGTAACTAAACATATCTGTACAGATTGTCCTATTTTTCACATATTGGTGTCATAGTTGCTTTGCGTGCTTATCTTTGAATTATTGTTGATCCCAAATGACTTGGGAGACATTGAATTGTGATAGTATACAATGGGTAATATTATATTATAATTATGCAATAATGTGATGGCAGGACTGTTGGGGAACATTGCATGGGAAACAAAAAAATTCCTACGCACGCGCAAGATCTATCCATGGTGATGAGCATCTACAAGAGGGAGAGTGGATCTACATACCCTTGTAGATCGCTAATCGGGAAGCATTAAGGAACGTGGTTGATGTAGTCGAACTTCTTCACGATCCAAATCGCTAGCCGTCCCGCGATCCAATCATGATCCGTCCTGATCTAGCGCCGAACGGACGGCACCACCGCGTTCAGCAGGAGTACAGCTCGATAACGATCTCCACCTTTTTGATCCAGCAAGAGGGGGAGGAGATGTATATGACAATTCTGGCAGTGCAATGGCGCGGCGGCGGCGGTGGTGGAACTATTCCGGTAGGGCTTCGCCTAAGCATTGCTGAAAACTAGGGGAGACGATCTAGTGGGAAGAGAGGATTGCATCGTGGCTTAGGGTTGGATGCGACTTCCCTCTCTCCCGTCCAATATATATAGGAGGGAGGGGAGGGGCCGGCACCCCTAGGGTTTCCCCTAGGAGTCGGCTGAACAGGAGGTGGAGGAGTCCACCTCCAATCCTACTCCAAGTAGGATGCCAATCCTACTTGGATTTTCTTCCCCCACTTAGGTTTTTTTCCTTTCCCACACCTCTAGCTGCATGCCCCCTTAGGGTCTAGCTTGCCAAGCCCACTAAGGGATGGTGCACCACCCCTAAGGCACATGTGGCTTCCCTGCGTGGGTGGCCCTCCCGATGCCCCCCGGGAACCCTTCCGACACCCCCGGTACACTACCGGTAATACCCGAAACTTTTCCGGAGACCAAAATGGGACTTCCTATATATCAATCTTTACCTTCGGACCAATCCTGAGCTCCTCATGACGTACGGGATCTCATCCGGGACTCTGAACAACCGTCGGTCACCAACACATATATCTCAATACTACCAAAACGTCACCGAACGTTAAGTGTGCGGACCTTGCGGGTTCGAGAACTATGTAGACATGATCGAGATACCTCTACGGTCAATAACTAATAGCAGGACCTGGATGCCCATATTGGTTCCTACATATTCTAAAAATATCTTTATCAATTGAACCTCTATGTCAATGATTCAGTTAATCATGTATGCCGTTCCCTTTGTTCCTCGGTATATTACTTGCCCGAGATTCGATCGTCGGTATCTCTATACCCAGTTCAATGTCGTTATCGGCAAGTATCTTTACTCGTTCCATAATACAAGATCCCATGGCTAACACTTTAGTCACTTTGCTTTCAAGGCTTGTTGTGATGTTGTATTACCGAGTGGGCCCTAAGATACCTCTCCGTCACACGGAGTAACAAATCCCAGTCTTAATACATGCCCACTCAACAGACACCTTCGGAGATACCTGTAGAGCATCTTTATAGTCACCCAATTATGTTGCAACGTTTGATACACACAAGGTATTCCTCCGGTGTCAATGAGTTGCATGATCTCATGGTCTTAGGAATAGATACTTGACATGCAGAAAACTATAGCAATAAACTGACACGATCATATGCTACGTTCATAGTTTGGGTCTTGTCCTAATGATGTGATCCCGTTATCAAATGACATATCATGTCAATGGCTAGGAAACCTTGCCCGTGTTTGATCAACGAGCTAGTATACTAGAGGCATACTAGGGACACAATGTTGTCTATGTATCCACACATGCATTTGAGTTTCCGATCAATACAATTATAGAATGGATAATAAACGACTATCACGAACAAGGAAAGATAATAATAACCACTTTATTATTGCCTCCACGGCATATTTCCAACAGTCTCCCACTTGCACTAGATTCAATGATCTAGCTCACATCACTATGCGCTTTACATTGTAATGAATCTAACACCCATACAGTTCTGGTGTTGATCATGTTTAGCCCTTGGAAGAGGTTTAGTCAACGGGTCTGCGACATTCAGATCCGTGTGCACTTTGCAAATATTTATGTCCTCCTTCTTGATGTAATCGCAGATGGAATTGACGCGTCGCTTTATGTGTCTGGTCCTCTTGTGAAACCTTGGTTCCTCGTCCAGAGCAATGGCACCAGTGTTGTCACAGAACAGAGTCATTGGGTTCAGTGCACTGGGCACTACTCCAAGATCTGTCATGAACTCCTTCATCCAGACACCTTACTTCGCCGCCTCCGAGGCAGTGATGTACTTCCTCCGTTCCTAAATATAAGTCTTTTTAGTCATTTCAATAGGGGACTGCATACGGAGCAAAATGAGTGAACCTGCACTCTAAAATATGTCTATATACATTCGTATGTAGTCAAATAGTGGAATCTCTAAAAAGACTTATATTTAGGAATGGAGGGAGTACTCCGCTTCGCATGTAGAATCAGCTACCATGCTCTACTTGGAACTACACCACCTTACCGCTCCCCCATTGAGAATAAAATGTATCCGGTTTGAGACTTAGAGTCATCCGGATCATTGTCAAAGCTTGCATCAACGCAACCCTTTACAACAAGCTCTTGATCACCTCCATAAACGAGAAACATTTCCTTAGTCTTTTCAGGTACTTAAGGATATTCTTAACCTCCATCCAGTGCTCCATTCCTGGATCACTTTGAAACCTTCTGGCCATACTTATGGCAAGGCTGACATCGGGCCTTGTGCACAACATTGCATACATGATAGAGGCTATGGCTGAAGCATAGGGGATGACACTCATCTTTTCTCTATCTTTTGTAGTCTATGGGCATCGAGTCTTACTCAACTTCACACCTTGCAATACAGGCAAGAACCCCTTCTTGGACTGATCCATTTTGATCTTCTTCAAAACTTTGTGAAGGCGTGTGCTCTGTGAACGTCCTATTAAGCGTCTCGATCTATCTCTATAGATCTTGATGCCTAATATGAAAGCAGCTTCTCCTAGGTCCTTAATTGAAAAAATCTTGTTCAAATATTCCTTCATGCTTACCAACATTTCTATATTGTTTCTAGTCAGCAGTATGTCATCCACATATAATATTAGAAACGTTATAGAGCTCCCACTCACTTTCTTGTAAATACAAGCTTCTCCGTAAACTTGTATAAACCCGAACACTTTGATCACCTCATCAAAGCGAATATTCCAACTCCGAGATGCTTGCACCAGTCCATAAATGGATATTTGGAGTTTGCAAACTTTGTCAGCATTCTCTGGATCAACAAAACCTTCTGGTTGTATCATATACAACTCTTACTTAAGGAAACTATTAAGGAACGTTGTTTTGACATCCATCTATCAAATTTCATAATCAAAAAATGCAGCTATTGCTAACATGATTCTGACGGACTTAAGCATCTCTACGGGTGAGAAGGTCTCATCGTAGCCAACTCCCTGAACTTGTGAAAAATTGTTTACCACAAGTCGAGCTTTATAGACGGTGACATTATCGTTCGCGTCCGTCTTCTTCTTAAAGATCCAGTTGTTCTGAATGGCCTTTCGCCCTTCAGGTAATACTTCCAAAGTCCATACTTCGTTTTCATACATGGATCCCATCTCGGATTTCATGGCATCTAACCATTTGTTGGAATTCGGGCCCGTCATCACTTCTCCATAGCTTGTAGGTTCATCGTTGTCCAACAACATGACCTCTGAGACAGGGTTACCGTTCCACTCAAGAGCAGTACGTGCCCTTGTCAACTTACGAGGTTCGATAGTAACTTGACCCGAAGCTTCATGATCATCATCATTAACTTCCTCTTCAACTGATGTAGGCTCCACATAAACATCTTTCTGTGTTGTGCTACTCTCTGCTTGAAACAAAGGTTGAACAACCTCATCAAGTTCTATCTTCCTCCCACTCAATTCTTTCGAGAGAAACTCTTTCTGAAGAAATGTTCCATCTTTAGCGACAAACACTTTGCCTTTGGATTTGAGATAGAAGGTATACCCAACTAACTCTTTTGGGTATCCTATTAAGACACATTTCTCCGCTTTGGGTTCTAGCTTTTCAGGCTGAAGCTTTTTGACATAAGCATCACATCCCCAAACTTAAGAACAACAACTTTGGTTTCTTGCCAAACCACAGTTCATATGGCGTCATCTCAACGGATTTCGATGGTGCCCTATTTAAAGTGAATGCAGCTGTCTCTAATGCATAACCCCAAATGATAGTGGCAAATCGGCAAGAGACATCATAGAACGACCATATCGAACAAGGTTCGATTACGATGTTTGGACACACCATT
Organism: Hordeum marinum; assembly: GCA_022496015.1. Lineage (NCBI taxonomy): Eukaryota > Viridiplantae > Streptophyta > Magnoliopsida > Poales > Poaceae > Hordeum > Hordeum marinum. The sequence goes on from CM039675.1 coordinate 68,407,459, forward strand.
ACGCTATTGTGTTCTAGGTGGTGTCAATTGTGAAACAATTCCACATTGTCTTAAGTGACATCCAAACTCATAACTCAGATATTCTCCTCCTCGATCAGATCGTAGGAATTTAATCTTCTTGTTATGATGATTCTCAACTTCACTCTGAAATTGCTTGAACTTTTCAAACGTTCCAGACTTGTGTTTAATTCAGTAAATATACCCATATCTACTTAAGTCATCAGTGAAGGTGAGAAAGTAATGATATCCACCGCACGGCTTGCTACCACTTGAGCGTGCGTTGGTTTTCCCTTGTAGAGGAAAGGCTGATGCAGCGAAGTAGATAAGTATTTCCCTCAATTGTTGAGAATCAAGGTATCAATCTAGTAGGAGGAACAATCAAGTCACCAATGGTTGCACCTACACAAACAATCAAACTGTTGCACCCAACGCTATAAAGGGGTTGTCAATCCCTTCAGGATTATTTGCAAGGATTAGATCTAATAGATATAGATGTAAACAAGAACGGAAAGTAAAAGGTAAATAAATTGGAGTGAAGTATTTTTGGTATTTTTGGTTTATAGATCTAAAAGTATATTATGGAAAGTAGACCCGGGAGCATAGGTTTCACTAGAGGCTTCTCTCTTGAAGGAAAATATCATGGTGGGTAAAGTAATTACTATCAAGCAATTGATAGAAAAGTGAATAATCATGTAGTTATCCAAGGAAATGATAATGCATATAGGCATCATGTCCGTGTCAAGTAGACCGACATGATTCTGCATCTCCTACTATTAGTCCACACATCGACCGACTCCTGCCTGCATCTAGAGTATTAAGTTCATGAAGGACAGAGTAAAGCATTAAGAAAGATGACATGATGTAGAGGGATAAACTCAAGCAATATGATGAAAACCCCATCTTGTTACCCTTGATGGCAACAATACAATACGGGCCTCGCTACCCCTACTTGTCACTGGGTGAGAACACCACAAGATTGAACCCAAAACCAAGCACTTCCCCCATTGCAAGAATTACCAATCTAGTTGGCCAAACCAAACCAATAACTCGAAGAGACTTGCAAGGATATGAAATCATGCAAATAAGAATTCAAAGGAGATTCAAATAAGATTCATGGATAGTCTGAACATAAACTCACAATTCATCGGATCTTGACAAACACACCACAAAAGAGGATTACATCAGATAGATCTCCATGAAGATCATGACGAACATGGTATTGAAGATCAAAGAGAGAGAAGAAGCCATCTAGCTACTAGCTATGGACCCATAGGTCTGTGGTGGACTACTCACGCATCATCGGAGGGGCAATGGAGTTGATGTAGATGCCCTCCATGATCGAAACCCCCTCCGGCAGATTACCGGAAAAGGCTCCAAGATTGGATCTCTCGGGAACGGAGTCTTTCGGCGACGAAAAAGTATTTGCGTGGCTCCCTTTGGTGTTGGGAGAATATTTGGGAATTTATAGGCCAAGAATTAGGGTTAGGAACCCTGCCGGGAGGCGACAAGCCTGCTAGGTGCGGTCAGGGGGGTGCCTAGAAGGATTGTGGCTCCCTGGCACCTCCCCTGTTGTGCACTCCAAGCTTGATCGATTTGTTTCCTTCCAAAAAATTCCCTCCGAAGGTGTTATTCCGTTTGGACTCCGTTTAATATTCCATATCTGCAAAACTCAAAAACAAGGAAAAAACAGAAACTGGCACTAGGCTTTAGATTAATATGTTAGTCCCAAAAATAATATAAAATAGCATATCAATGCATATAAAACATACAAAACAGATAATATAATTGCATGCCATCATCAAAAATTATAGATACGTTGGAGACATATCATGCCTCAATGCTCATTGGACCGCACACATGAGTATGTATGATTTCCAACAAGTCACTTGCCCGTTCCATTGTTCCATAGAATGTGGTCTTAGTCATCTTTCCCATGAGGCATGGTTCACATGTGTCAAGTGATTCGAAATCAAGTGACTCCAAAAGTCCATCAACATGGAGCTTCTTCATGCGTTTTACACCAATATGACCTAAGCGGTAGTGCCACAATAAAGTGGTACTGTCATTATCAACTCTACATCTTTTGGCATCAATGTTATGAACATGTGTATCATCACTATCGAGATTCAATAAGAATAAACCCCTCACATTGGATGCATGACCATAAAAGATATTACTCATATAAATAGAACAACCATTATTATCTGATTTAAATGAGTAACCATCTCGCAATAAAAAAGATCCATATATAATGTTCATGCTTAACGCAGGCACCAAATAACAATTATTCAGGTTCATCACTAATCCCGATGGTAATCGAAGAGCGAGAGTGCCGACGGCAATCACATCAACCTTGGAACCATTTCCCACGTGCATCATCACTTTGTCCTTAGCCAGTCTTCATCTATTTCGCAGCTCCCGTTTTGAGTTGCAAATGTGAGCAACCGAACCGGTATCAAATACCCAGGCACTACAATGAGGGTTGGTAAGGTACACATCAATAACATGTATATCATATATACCTTGTTTGGTGTCGTCCGTCATCTTATCGGACAGATACTTGGGTCAGTTCCGCCTCCACTGACCAGTTCCCTTGCAATGAAAGCACTCAGTTTCTGGCTTGGGTCTAGCCTTGGGTTTCTTCACAAGAGGGGCAACTGCTTTGCCACTCTTCTTGGAGTTACCCTTCTTACCCTTTCCATTTTTCTTGAAACTAGTGGTTTTATTGGCCATCAACACTTGATGCTCCATCTGGATTTTAGACTTAGTGACTTTCAGCATCGCAGACAGCTCAACAACTGACTTGTTCATCCCTTGCATGTTATAGTTCATCACGAAGCTCTTGTAGATAGGTGGCAATTATTGAAGAACTCTGTCAGTGATCGCCTCCGGCGGAAGGGGCATCCCTGACTCAGCCAGACAGTTCAAATACCCAAACATTCTGAGTATATGTTCACTGACAGACCCGTTCTCCTCCATCTTGCAAGCATAGAACTTATCGGAGGTCTCATACCTCTCGATCTGGGCATTCTTCTCAAAGATAAACTTCAACTCCTGGAACATCTCATATGCTCCATGACGTTCAAAATGTCTTCTAAGTCCTGGTTCTAAGCCATACAACATTGCAATTGAACTATTGAGTAATCTCCAGAATGTGCCTCCCAGGCGTTCACAACATCTTCAGACGACACCGGAGCGGGTGGATCACCAAGCGGTGCATCAAGGACATAAGACTTTTGGGAAGCCGTGAGGATAATCCTTATATTACGGGCCCAATCTACAAAATTACTTCCATCATCTTTCAACTTGGCTTCTCTAGGAAAGCGTTGAAATTCAAGGGAACTACTACGCGAGCCAATGATCTACAACATAAATTTGCAAAGTTTACTAAGACTATTATTCAAGATAACAAGTTTAGTTAATCAAATTACTTAAAAACTACCACTCAAATTGACATCCCTCCGGTCATCCAAGTGATACATGATGAAAATTCACCAACCCAAGTCTGATCATCACGTGAGATGAGGTGGTTTCAATGGTGAACATCTTCATGTTGATCATATCTACTATATGACTCATGTTCAACCTTTCGGTCTCTTGTGTTCTGAGGCCATGCTTTTACATGCTAGGCTCATCAAGTTTAAACCGAGTGTTCCGCATGTGCAACACTGGCTTGCACTCGTTGTATGTGAACATAGAGTCTATCACTCCCGATCATCACGTGGTGTCTCAAAACGATGAACTTTCACAATAGTGCACACTCGGGAGAACAAAAAATTTATCTTGAAATTTTAGTGCGGGATCACCTTATAATGCTACCATCGTCCTAAGCAAAACAAGGTGCATAAAAGGATTAACATCACATGCAAATCATAAGTGACATGATATGGCCATGAACTTGTGCTTTTGATCTCCATCTCCAAAGCACCGTCATGATCTCCATCATCACCAACATTGCACCATGATCTCCATCAATGTGTCGCCTTGAGGTTGTTGCACCAACTGTTGCTTCTACCACTATTGCTAACTCATAGCGATAAAGTAAAGCAAAAAATGGAGAAAATAAATTAAAGTCAACCCTATGTCTTCTGCCGGTTGTCGTACTCATCGACATGCAAGTCAGGATATTCTATACGAAACATGATCATCTCATACATCACATATATCTCATCATGTAATTGGCCATATCACATCACAACTAACCCTGCAAAAACAAGTTAGATGCCCTCTAATTGTTGTTGCATGTTTTACGTGGCTGCTACTGGTATCTAGCAAGAACGATTCTTACCAACGCAAAAACCACAACAGTGATACACAAATTGCTATTCAATCTTCTCAAGGACCGCCTTTGTAGAATCCGATACAACTAGAGTAGGAGAGACAGACACCCACCAACCATCTTTATCCAACAAAGTCACATGTCAGTTGATGGACTCGGTCTCTTGTAATACGAGTAAGGTTGGTTTGGGCCGCTTCATCCCACAATACCGCCGAATCAAGAAAAGACCAAGGGAGGAAGCAATCTGGGCATCAACACCCAAAAAATCCTTTGTGTTCTACTCATGATATCATCTACATTTAGACCTAGCTCATGATGCCACTGTTGGGGAATGTTGCATGGGAAACAAAAAATTTCTTACGCACACACAAGATATATCCATGGTGATGAGCATCTACGAGAGGGAGAGTGGATCTACATACCCTTGTAGATCGGTAAGCGGGAAGTGTTAAGAAACGCGATTGACGTAGTCGAACATCTTCAAGATCCAAATCGCTAGTCGTCCTGCGATCCAATCACGATCTGTCCCGATCTAGCCCCGAACGACGACACATCGGCGTTCAGCACACATACAACTCGATGAAGATCTCCACCTTCTTGATCCAGCATGAGCGAGTGGAGCGGTCGATGAGAACTCCAGCAGTGCGATGGCGCGGCGGCAACGGTGGTGGAACTATTCTAGCAGGGCTTTGCCTAAGCACCGCCTATAACTAGGGGATACGATCTAGTGGGGAGAGAGGGCTGCATCGTGGCTTAGGGTTGGGTGCGTCTGCCCTCTCTTCCCTCAAATATATATAGGAGGGAGGGGAGGGGCCAGTGCCCCTAGGGTTTCCCCTAGGAGTCAGCCAAACAGGAGGTGGAGGAGTCCACCTCCAATCCTACTCCACGTAGGATTCCAATCCTACTTGGATTTCCTTCCCCCACTTGGGTTTTTTTCCTTTCCCACACCTCTAGCCACATGGACCTTAGGGGCTGGCTTTGCCAGCCTACTAAGGGCTGATGCACCACCCCTAAGACCCATGTGACCTCCCGGTGTGGGTGGCCCCTCCTGATGGCCCCCTTGAACCCTTCCAGCACCCCCGGTACACTATCGATAATACCCGAAACTTTTCCAGAGACCAAAATGGTACTTCCTATATATCAATATTTACCTCCGGACCATTCTAGAGCTCCTCGTGACGTCCGGTATCTCATCTGGGACTCCTAAAAACCTTCGGTAACCAACACATATATCTCAATACCACCGAAACATTACCAAACGTTAAGTGTGCAGACCCTGGGGTTCGAGAACTATGTAAACATGACCGAGATACGTCTACGATCAATAACCAATAGCGGGACCTGGATGCCCATATTGGTTCCTACATATTATATGAAGATCTTTATTGGTTGAACCTCTATGTCAAGGATTTAGTTAATCCTGTATGTTGTTCCGTTTGTTCTTCGGTATATTACTTGCCCGAGATTCGATCGTCGGTATCTCTATACCTAGTTCAATCTTGTTACCAGCAAGTATCCTTACTCATTCCATAATACAAGATCCCATGGCTAACATTTTAGTCACTTTGCTTGCGAGGCTTGTTGTGATGTTGTATTACTGAGTGGTCCCTGAGATACCTCTCTGTCACACGGAGTAACAAATCCCAGTCTTGATCCATGCCCATTCAATAGACACCTTTGGAGATACTTGCAGAGCATATTTATAGTCACCCAGTTACATTGCGATGTTTGATACACACAAGGTATTCCTCCGATGTCAGTGAGTTGCATGATATCATGGTCATAGGAACAAATATTTGACATGGAGAAAGCTATAGCAATAACTGACACGATCATATCTACGTTCATAGTTTGGGTCTTGTCCATCAAATCATTCTCCTAATGATGTGATCCCGTTATCAAATGACATATCATGTCAATGGCTAGGAAACCTTGACCATCTTTGATCAACGAGCTAGTCTACTAGAGCCATACTAGGGACAAAGTGTTGCCTATGTATCCACACATGCATTTGAGTTTCCAATCAATATAATTATAGCATGGATAATAAACGATTATCATGAACAAGGAAATATAATAATAACCACTTTATTATTGCCTCTAGGGCATATTTCCAACAAGGACATGATGAGATTTGATGATTATGTACTAATGTTTCTAATGAAAGTTATGTCAAGTTTTGTGTGGATCAAGTGTTCGGAGATCGAGGAGGTATCGATATGAGAATAATAAGGAGAGACAAGAGTTCAAGCTTGTGGATGCCAAAGGAACCCCAAGTAAATATTCAAGGAGACTCAACCGTATAAGCTTGGGGATGCCCTGGAAGGCATCCCATCTTTCTTCTTCAACAACTATCGATATGTTTCGGTTTTTGTTTCGTTCATATGATATGCGTAAATTCTTGGAGCGCCATGTGCCTTGTATTTTCCTTTTAGAAATGCACCATGCTTGTATGGGAAAGTCCATGTTTTATTTATAGAATTCTCTTTGCACTTCACTTATATATTTTGAGTATGACTTTATAGAATGCTTCATGTGCTTCAGTTATATCATTTGAGGTTGGATGCCTGTTTCTCTGCATATAGAAAACCGTTATTTGTAGAATGCTCTTTTGCTTCACTTATATTTACTAGAGAATGTCCAGGTATTTTGTGGAAATAATTAAACTCTCATGCTTCACTTATGCCTATTTAGAGAGTCAACGGGAATTGGTCATTTACATGGTTAGTCATAAAATCCTACATAAAACTTGTTTATCACTGAATATGATATGTTTGATTCCTTGCAATAGTTTTGCGACATTAAGATAGTAATATGTGGTTGCACTAGTTGATGATTGTGGATTATTAAGAATATTGATGTTAAGGTTTGTGATTCCCGAAGCACACACATATAGTCTTTAGTTATGCATGAAATTGGAGCATAATTTATCCTTGATTGAAATCCTTTGTGCTGTTATAATCGGGGGCATGCGATGGTTAACTCCTCCCAACCTCGTCCCTAGGAGCATGCAAGTAGTACTTTGATTTGTGATAAAACTAATAAAACTTTGCAAAAATTATATGAGTTCTTTATGACTAATCTGAATCCATGGACATACGCAATCTCACCACCTCATATTTTGCTAGCCTATTCGGTTCCGTGCCTTGCCCATTCTCACCTCGAGGATCGGTGAAGATCTTTTCGGTGCATCCAAACCCCGTGACATGATACACTCTGTTGCACATAAGCCTTGTTATATCTTCCTCAATATATCCACCATACCTACCTATGATGGCATTTCCATAGCCATTCCGAGTTATATTGCCATGCAACTTCCACCGTCACTTCATATGACTTGTATTTCCATTGTCATATTGCTTTGCATGATCGTAAGATAGCATCCATGATATTTACATGGATTGTTCATTTTTTTATATATGTTGCTACGTTGGATCATTGCACATCCCGGTACACTGCCATAGGCATTCATAATCTTCCTATAAGTTTTACATATCGAGTTATAAGTAAATAAAAGTGTGATGATCATCATTATTAGAGCATTGTCCCAGTGAGGAAATGATGATGGAGAATATGAGTCCCTGATATGTCTCCATCTTATCTATAAATTTTGATTGTTTCATGCCAATATTATACAACTTTTACATACTGTTGGTAACAATTTATATGATTTATTGGACTAACCTATTGATATAGTGCCGAGTGCCAGTTCCTGTTTTTTGTGTGTTGTTGTTTCATAGAAAATACATATAAAATGAAGTCCAAACGCGATAAATTTATGGACATTTTTTCGGAATATTTATGAATTTTGAGAAGTGGAATCAACGCAAATGGAGTCCCACAACCTCCACCCTCCACCAGGGCGCGACCTAGAGCCCAAAAGCGGCTTGATGGACCGTGCCCACCTCCTATGTTGGTTGGAGCTCTCCTTCGGGCACAAGAAAGCTAATTTTTGGATAAAACCCCCTCAAAATTTCAGCCCGATCGGAGTTACGGATCTCCGGGAATATAAGAAATGGTTTTCGGCCAGAAACAGGAACGCGAAACAAAAGAGAATAGAGAGGGAGATCCAATCTCGGAGGGGCTCCCGCCCATCCGTCGCCATGGAGGCCATGGACTAGAGGGAACTCTCCTCCCATCTAGGGGAGGCCAAGGAAGATAAATAAGGAGGGGGGCTCTCTCCCCTCTCTCTCGGTGGCGCTAGAACGCCGCCGGGGCAATCATCGTGACAACAATCTACATCAACAATCTTGCCACCGTCAACACCAACTCTCTCCCCCTCTTGGAGCAGTGTAACACCTCTCTTCCCTGCTGTAATCTCTACTTAAACATGGTGCTCAACTCCATATATTATTTCCCAATAATATTTGGCTATCCTATGATGTTTGAGTAGATCTCTTTTGTCCAACGGGTTAATTGTGGTATGATGTTATGGATGTGGGTCGTATGTTGATATGGTGCTGTCCTATGGTGCCCTCTATGTCGCGCAAACGTGAGGAATACCTGCTATAGGGTGTTGCAATATGTTCATAATTTGCCTATGGTGGGTTGCTTGAGTGACAAAAGCATAAACCCGAGTAGGTGGGTTGTTGCATATGGGAGTAAAGAGGACTCGATACTTAATGCTATGGTTGGGTTTTACCTTAATGATCTTTAGTAGTTGTGGATGCTTGCTAGAGTTCCAACCATAAGTGCGTATGATCCAAGTAGAGAAAGTATGTTAGCTCCTGCCTCTCCCTCATTGCATATAATATAACAAATATCTATTGTATCATATTCAATTGCCTATGGACAATCATTCTCTTGTGTTACAAAAAGTCTTGCTACTTCACTACTAAGTTTATTTTCTTGCAAAGTACTTGTAGTTTTATTCCCGCTAAGTAGTTTCATCCTAGTTCTAGATAAAGCAAACGTTAAGTGTGCGTAGAGTTGTATCGGTGGTTGATAGAACTTGAGGGAATATTTGTTCTACCTTTAGCTCCTCGTTAGGATTCGACAATCTTACTTATCGAAAAAGGTTACACACAAACCCCTACACTTGTGGGTTTTCAAGACCTTTTTCTGGCACTGTTGCTGGGGAGCAATAGCGTGGGGTGAATATTCTTGTGTGCGCTTGTTTGCTTTATCACTAAGTAATTTTTATTTTCTGTTATTAGTTGTTATATATCTTTAGTTATGAATATGGAACATGAAACACAAAAAAATAGTGGTACTTCCTACTCATGGAGATGGGGAACCTCCTAAAACCCTCGATGCTAATTATGTGAAACACGTTAATAACTCCTTCGATAATCCCGAGAAATCCTCAAGGAACTTTATAACGGGATACACATTGGATCAACATGAGGACTTTAGGGATTATCGCTTATCTCAAAAAGGGAAATACTTATGGGATCAAATTAGAATATTGGAATGGTTTGCTTGGGATGCATGCTTGAAATGTGATTATACTTGTTGCTTTAGGATGAACACTTCACACCTTCCCTTTTCATGAAAGTTTAATGATAATGAAACCTTAGCTTCTTATGCGAATGGTATATATGATTACTATCATGTGGAACAAATAGAAGAATTTGTTGCTTTTAAGGATGCTTATGAAATAGCTTCTTTGATGGAAAAGTATGATGTTGTTTCTTACAAATCTGAAATTCTTGCCATACTTAAATATTGCTCTGATAATTATGAATACAATGTTGATATTGTTTAATTTATTGAGAAAATGTCCTCTTCCTTGGAAGAGACTAATATTTTGCAGGGACCTATGGAAGAGGAAGTTGCTAAAATATTGAGCTCATCTCATTCGATGAAAAAGATGAGGAGGAGATCAAAGAACAAAAGGAGGAAGAGCGGATTGATCACTCGTGCCCACCTTCTAATGAGAGTAACTCTTCAACCCATACATTGTTTAATTACCCGTCACACATACTGAAGGATGAATGCTATGATCCCTTGGATTCATTTGAAATATCCCTTTTTGATGAACTTGATTCTTGCTATTCTTGTGGCCAAGATGCCAATGTGAATTATGCTTATGGAGATGAACTTGCTATAGTTCATTATGTTCAGCATGAAATTGTTGCCATTGCACCCACATATGATAGTCCTATTTTTTTTTGAAATTTTCCAACTACACTATATTGGAGAAGTTTGCTCTTGTTAAGGATTATATTGATGGGTTGTGTTTGGCTACTACACATGATGATTTTGATGAATATAATATGCATGTGCTTTCTTCTCCTACTTGCGATTTTTATGAGATAGGAACCAAATCTTCACATCTCTATGTTTCCAATACGATAAAATTGCAGGGAACTACTTTGCTATGTATTAACCTTTACTTTGTGTGAATGAATTGTTATTTTATTACATGCCAATGCATAGGAAGAGAATTAGACTTTGTTTTTATATGCTACATATCACTTTGTGATCACTACTAAATTACAAATCATTTTTAATTAAAATTGGCTTTGATATACCTTGGGATCCGGGTGGATCAATTAGTTGAGTACTTTATGCCTAGCTTAATGGATTTAAAGAAAGCGCTGCCAGGGAGACAACCCGAAAGTTTTAGAGATTCATTTATTTCTGTTGTGTGATTATATAAAGTTTAAAGACAAATATATATATATATATATATATGGGATCCTAAAACTTCACAAAAGGAAAGGTGAAAGTGAGAGAGATGATGAGCATCGTTGAAGTGGGGGACGTCTTTGAACTTTTGTTCATGCCCATGGAAACTTTGTGAATCTTGAATCACAGAATCTTTTACAACAAAAATAATTATCCCCTTGTACAAATCCATTGTATTGTAAAAATAATGTGCCAAAATTTGCCTTTAGGATGATTAGATTGCCTGTAGGTATGTGTGGTGTAAAAACAGACACTTTGGCTGTAGTGCGTGAATTTTCATTTTTTACTGGAAGGTTCAAAGTTTCTGAAATGTGTGGAAAATATTTCTATACAATTTTTTTATTTCTTCCTAATGTTTCAGAATTTGTGGAGTTACAGAAGTATGGTCAAGGTTCAGATTACTACATACTGTCCTGTTTAAGACATATTCTGTTTTTGATGCATTGTTTTGCTTGTTTTGATGAAACTATCGATTTTATCGGTGGTGTAAGCCGTAGAAAAGTTTTAATACAGAAGGGATAATGAAAATATAAAATATGAATTGGTTTGCAATAGTACTTAAATTAGTATTTTTCTTTATTATACTAACGGATCTTATGAGTCTTCTGTTAAGTTTTGTGTGAATGAAGTGTTCGAAGATTGAGAAGGTCTCGATACGAAGAGAAGGATGAGAGGCAAGAGTTCAAGCTTGGGGATTACCAAGGAACCCCAAGTAAATATATAAGGATACTCAAGCGTCTAAGCTTGGGGAAGACCCGAAAGGCATCCCATATTTCTTCAACAAGTATCGGTATGTTTTCGGATTCGTTTCATTCAGGTGATATGTGCAAATCTTGGAGCGTATTTTGTGTTTAGTTTATGCACCATGCTGGTATGAGATAGTATATGGTTGATTTATAGAATGCTCATTGCTCTTAACTTATATCTTTTGAGTATGGCTTTATAGAATGCTTCATGTGCTTCACTTATATCATTTGAAGTTTGGTTTGCGTGTTTCTCTTCACATAGAAAACTGTTATTTGTTGAATGCTCTTTTGCTTCACTTATAGTTATTAGAGAATGGTATATTGTAGAAATAATTAAACTCTATTGCTTCACTTATATATATTTAGAGAGTCAACAGGAATTGGTCATTTGCATGGTTAGCCATAAAATCCTACATAAAACTTAGGGATCACTAAATATGATATGTTTGATTCCTTGCAATAGTTTTGCGATATAGAGATGATAATATGTGGGAGGTACTAGTGGATGAGCGTGTTTAGTAAGATATTGGTGTTAAGGTTTGTGATTCCCGAAGCATGCACATATAGTCTCCCATTCTGCCAGGAATTTGGAGCACAATTTATCCTTGATTGTCTATCTTTGTGTGAAGGTCGGGGCACGCGATGGTTAACTCCTACCAACCTCCCCCCTAGGGGCATGCGTAGTAATACTTTGCTTCGAGGGCTAATAAACTTTTGCAATAAGTATGTGAGTTCTTCATGACTAATGTGAGTCCATGGATTATACACACTCTTACCTTTCCGCAATTTGCTAGCCTCTACGGTACTGTGCATTGCCCATTCTGACATCGAGAGTCGGTGAAAACTTCATTGGTGCATCCAAACCCCGTGATATGATATGCTCTATCACACATAAGACTTATTGTATCTTCCTCAAAACAGCCACCATGCCTACCTATTATGGCATTTCCATAGCCATTTTGAGATATATTGCCATGCAACTTCCATCGCTTCCGTTTTGATGACTTGAGCATTCATTGTCATATTGCTTTACATGATCGTAAGATAGCTAGCATGATGTTTCCATGACTTGTACGTTTTTTGATATCTTTGCTACGCTAGATCATTGCACATCATTCATATAGAGTCATATTTTGTTCTAGGTATCAAGTTTTTAATCTTGAATTATAAGTAAATAGAAGTGTGATGATCATCATTATTCATTATTAGAGCATGTCTGAGTGAGGAACAGATGATGGAACCTATGATTCCCCCACAAGTCGGGATGAGGCTCCGGACAAATAAAAAAAGAGAGAAAGAAAAAAAGGAAAAAAGGAAAAGAAAGAAAAAGAAAAAATGATGAGAGACAAAGAGAGAAGGGGCATGCTAATTCCACACTTGTGCTTCAAAGTAGCACCATGTTTTTCATATAGAGAGTCTCCTATGTTGTCACTTTCATATACTAGTGGGAATTTTTCATTATAGAGTTAGATGCAAACCCACTTAGTTTCCATATTGAGCTTTCATACACTTATAGCTCTTAGTGCATCCGTTGCATGGCAATCCCTACTCCTCACATTGATATCTATTGATGGGCATCTCCATAGCTTGTTGATACGCTGAGTTGATGCGAGACTTTCTTCTCCACTTTTACCCCTTTGAAACCTATCACCGCATTCTATTCCACCCATAGTGCTATATCCATGGCTTGCGCTCATGTATTGCGTGACAGTTGAAAATGCTGAAGCGCGTTAAAAAGTATGAACAGATTGCTTGGCTGACACCGAGGTAGTACATGATTTATACTTTGTGTTAAGAAGACAGAGCATGACAAGTGTAAGGGCATATTTCTCCCTAAGGAGGTGTTTGGCTATAGAAATGGCAACGACACCGTTAACGTAATCAGATAATAGCGGTTAAGAAGGTGTAATGAGTTTCCCCCCAGCTTGTTTGGTTCATGTCCAGGTAAAGGAATTGATTACCATCGCTATCCTCTTGCTCCGTCAAGGATCTCTATCAGCACCGTCCATCTCCGAAATCAAGTGGCGCCTGCCATCTCCGAAACCAAATACCACCGGTGATCAGATCTAGTGCGCCAACGGCCGTCCCGAGCATGTGCACTATCGGCCGTATCCGATCTCAAGCGCCGCCGGCCCTTCTCGAACACCTCCACCGGCTCCTTCGACCTCCACATGGATTCAAAGGGGATAGGGGAGGCATCGTCGCTGGCTGCTCTGAGCTTCGCAGGGGATAAGGGAGGCACCGACGTTGGACTCAAAGAAGAATAGGGAGGCGGCGGACGAGCATGAGCGGTTAACGTACGCGGGGAGGAGGGTTCGTGCAGGGAGAAAGGGGCCGTGGACTCATGGGATCTATACCGTAACAATTACCGGTGGGATGTCGGCGGTATCGATCAATAACTGGGCTGGATCCGTTTACGGAGGGACTTGTTTATGGTGTTGAATTTCCAAACGCAGGGAACATTTTTCCTTTATGGTGTAAACAGGTGCGGGGCAGAATCCTCTTAAACAAACACCTCCTAAGTGGTTTGGGGATTGATGACAATGCTTATGCGGATTAATCGTGTGCATTGAGCATTTCAGATATCTCATGTCTAGGCACAAGACGATTCGGTGCCCCTCGGAGTTTATCGAAGATGATTGTTCTCTATGTTTCCTTTCGGTGGATTTGAGTCGTAGGAAAGCCGTACTATTAAGAGGGGGTGCGCATCGGAAAGGTTTGGGTGGAATCAACATGTACACGTCTGTTCTATTGCACCACCTTTCCTTCGCTTCAATGGAGCTCCAGTCCGTTTTCCTTGTCTGTGCAAAGTGAAGGCTGCATGGTGCTAGTTTTCAGTGGCAAGCTATAGTACCGCTCAAGGGAGCGGTAGTATCGCAGGTCCCCACAGTAGTACCGCTCGATGGAGTGGTAGTACCGCTGTCCCCATCCCTCATGCGTGCACCTACAGTAGTAGGCACGGATGTAATTTTTTACATCCGCCCTCGTGAGGTAGTACCGTGATGTATTTCCGGTACTACCACACCGGACTTTTGCGCTGCTCCGCCCTCAGCGGAGGTAGGCACGAAAGTAATTTTTACTTCCGTGCATCTCCTGTGCCAGTCGTTACCAACCATTCAGTAGTACTATATGGGCTTGCGGTAGTACCGCTCCGGCGGTTCTACCGCTCGTTGCCTTGTGCAATCGGCCTGCGTCTGGTCACTACCGTGCAAGCAGTAGTACCGCATCCTGCAGCGATAGTACCGCAACCCCTTGCGGTACTACCATGGCTCTTATGTGGTAGTACTGGAATGCGCGGGATGAGTGTGGGGATAACGGTTGGATCCCCCCACTATATAAAGGGGGTCTTCTTCCCCAAGAAGACCACCTATTCACTCCCCAAGCTCCATTGTTGCTCAAAGCTCCATTTTAGCCCGATCTCTCTCCCTAGCCAATCAAACTTGTTGATTTTCTAGGGATTGGTTGAGAATGCCCTAATCTACACTTCTAGCAAGAGAAATTTGATTCCCCCACTAATCCCTTGAGGATCTTGTTACTCTTGGGTGTTTGAGAACCCTAGACAGTTGAGGTCACCTCAGAGCCACATTCCATTGTGGTGAAGCTTCGTGGTGTCATTGGGAGCCTCCAATTAAGTTGTGGAGATAGCCCCAACCTTGTTTGTAAAGGTTCGGTCACCACCTTCAAGGGCACCAATAGTGGAATCACAGCATCTCGCATTGTGTGAGGGCTTGAGGAGAATACGGTGGCCCTAGTGGCTTCTTGGGGAGCATTGTGCCTCCACACCGCTCTAACGGAGACGTACCTCCTCACAAGGGAAGGAACTCCGGTAACACATCCTCATCTCCACCGTCTCCACTTTTGGTTATCTCTTACCTTTACTTCTTGCAAGCTATTATTGTGTTGTATCCTTGCTTGCTTGTGTGCTTGTTGTGATTAGCATCATATAGGTTGCTCACCTAGTTGCACATCTAGCCAACCTATTTGTTGCTAAGCCTAAATTGTTAAAGAAAAGTTAAAAAGTGTTAGTTGCCTATTCACCCCCCTCTAGTGAACCATATCGGTCCTTTCAATTGGTATTAGAGCCACGTATCTTTATTAAGGGTTTCACCACCTGAAGAGTATGGCTGGCGAAGAGGAGCGTGTGGGAGAACTTCCCGAGGCCGTGGGAATGAACACGGTCTCTTGCGAGGATTTGAACAAGGCCATGTCCTCTCTCAAATCTTCCATGACGACTGAGGTCAAATCCATGTTCAAAGAATTCCTTGATACTCTTAAACTTTCCACCGATGCGGTGCAAGTGGTTAATCCCACTAACTCGACATCGGATGTCAACTCCGGTAAGGAGGGGGCTAGTGCTTATAAGGATAATCATTCTCAAGGAATTAATGGGGCGGGGAGCTTTGCCTCGGTTCCCCCTCCCGTGGTCTATGGAGGACCGGTGCATCCACCTCATATAGTTAATCACAGTCCTCCTCCTAAACTTGTTCAGAATGATTTTGCTAACCAGGTTTTCAGTATCAAGTCTCATTTAGATCACAACTCAATTCATCTCATGAGAGTCATTCAATAAGGATACTATCCTCGTGATCCACGCAACCTTACTCCAAGAGAACAAGCGGATAAACAGCTAAATTCTTCCGCCTTGTTCATACTCCAAGCTGATGTTCCTACTGAACACCTACCTCATCTGCGTCCCTTCACTATTGCTAAAGAGTGTTGGGAACACATTGTCTCCATGTACAAGGGCAGCTCAAGCATTAAATGGTCAAACTACGAAGTTGTCCTTGATTAGTCAGATAAGTTTGTAATGGTAGAGGATGAGGAACCACGTGAGCTCTATAGAAGGGTGACCGCTCTCGCCGTTGCCCTCAAAGATCATGGCAACAAGGATGTGGATGATACTTGGATCAAGCATAAGTTTCTAGAGGCCATCATGCCCTACAACAAGGCCATGTCTGCTATCATCCGTCAAAGACCGGACTTTCACACCTTGTCTTCTGGTGATGTGTTGGATGAATTTATTGCAATGAACATCTTGAACACTATAGCTGACAATGCTCTCGCTCGCGTGCAACGGTCAAATAAATCATCCCCCAACCTTGCTTTGAAGGCCAAGGTCAGTTAAGAGGAGGAACAAGAAGAAGCGGAGGGTTGCCCCGAGGACACCAAATATGCTTACCATGAGCATATGGCTCTTGCGTCTAGGAAATTTTGGGGCAACAAGAGAAACACAAAGCCCAACTTCTCCAAGAACAACTCAAACGGGTCAAAGGGCAAGCAACATGTGAGAACCTGCTACAACTATGGTAATGTGAGTCACTTTGTGGTGGATTGCCCATATGAGAAGAGGGAACACAATGGTGGCAAGCCCATTCGCAAAGATAAGGACAAATCCTTCCCCAACAAGACCAACTTCACCAAGAAAGCTGCTCACAAAGTATTGGTGGTTCAAGAAGAGTATGTCTCGGATGATGATGTCGATGACGAAGACACAAGCAGTGAAGGAATTGCAATGGCATCTGTGTCAATTGCTTCCTCTACCCCAACAAAGGTGTCACTCTTCGACGCCCCCAATGAGAACCACATCGCTAGGTGCCTCATGGCAAAATGTATCACCAAGGTAACCTCTGCCAAAACCTCAAACATTAAGACTTCTATTTCTTCCACTCCATCTTTGTTAGATTGTGTGGATGAACATGAGGAGGCGAAAGAGGGTAAAAATGAGTTTGACAAGTTCTTGTGTAACTCAAGGGAGAATCCAAGAAGCACTTCGTTGCTCTCTTGGAACAACTTGGTGAGCCCAATGACACTATTAATAATCAAGAAGAATATATTGAGGAGTTGAGAGGCCATAATCATGATTATGCCAACGAGATAGCAGATCTATCTATTGCTCTCGAGGAAGAGCGAGGTCTTCGTATGACTCTTGAGGAGTCACTAAATGATCACCTAGCTAAATTATGTATAGATTATGATCATGCTATTGTTCTTAACCGTGTGCTCAAGTCTGAAATGGTTGCACTTGGGGGTGGCCATGATCGACTCAAGGTTGAGCTTGACACACTTGACAATACTCACAAGGCATTGAAGTGTGCTCATGCCTCTCTTAAGGAGTCGCATGATCAACTCCAAGTAAAACTCACTAAGGAAATTTCCACATGTCTTCCTTTTGTTCTAATTGATAATGCTTCTGCTACTAACCCATGTCATGAGCATGCACATCTTGTGGAGGAAAATGCTAAGCTAAAAGAGCAGCTTGAAAAGGGTTTGGTGATGTGAATCCAAGGTGAGAAGACTCTCAATGACCTTTTGAGTAATCAAAAGTAAGTTGTTGCAAAAGAAGGGGTTGGGTTTGCACCCAAAAACAACAAGAAGAAGAAGGTGAAAACAAAGGAAGTTCCGCCACTCAAGGAAACTTTTGTAAGGGCAGGAGATGGTCCTCATGAGAACAAGAAAGAAAAGGTTGTGGTTGGTAATGCCAAGAAGGGCAAGACCACCCACCCCAACAAGACCGACGACTTCAACCCCTCTTATGTTTTATGTCATGCCAGTGATGGGCATGTTTATGCCAAATATGGTTGTTATTCTTATGAGTACATTGAATGGTGTATTTGGGTTCCTAAGACCCTTGTTGCTAACATGAAAGGACCCATTAAAGAATGGGTATCTAAAACCAAACATTGATCTCTTATAGGGGTTTGCTTCTGAAGGAGTGTCTTGGTTGCTCGATAGTGGAGCGACAAATCATATGACCGAAATCAAGGACTTGGTGGTGGACGTTCATCCTAACCCATATGTGGCCACCCAAGTCTCATTTGGTGATGATGCAATTTCAAAGGTATCGGGTCTTGGCAAGGTGATAATCTCTCCGGAACTCTCCATAGAGAATGTTATGCTTGTTGAGACCCTCACATACAATTTACTTTATGTTCATCAACTCACACTCATGGGTTTTAGTACCTTCTTTGGTATTGACTCTGTGGCCCTTTTGTGGAGCAAGACTCTTAAAGTATATTTTGTTGGGCATGTCGAGAACGTTCTCTATGTGGTTAACTTCTCGGAGTGACCCACTTAGCCGTGTCTTGCCTAATGGCTAAAGTTGATGTGGGATGGCTCTGGCATCGCCGGCTAGCCCATGTCAATATGATATCTTTGCAAAGTCTCCTCAAAGGGGATCACTTCCTTGTACTAACAAATGCAAGTTTTGCCAAAGATCGTGCTTGTAGTGCTTGTATTGAAGGAAAGCTACATGGGACTGCTCACCACCCCACGACTACCATTTACTCGAAGAGGCCCTTGGAGCTCCTCCACATGGATCTCTTTGGTCCTCCATCTTTTGATATCCTTGGGGGAAGAAAGTATTGTTTCGTGATCATGGATGACTACTCAAGACACACTTGGGTATATTTCTTCAAGAGGAAGAGTGAAACTCAAAAAATTATCATCGACTTTGCAAATGAAGCTCAATAACAACATGATGCAAAGATTTTGATGATAAGAAGTGACAATGGCACCGAGTTCAAGAACTACACCTTGAATGAGTTCCTTAGTGATGAGGGGATCAAGCATCAATACTACGCACCTTATACCCTCAACAAAATGGTGTTGCCGAGAGAAAGAACCGGACATTGATGGACAAAACAAGAACCATTATGTCGGAATTCAAATCTTTGTACAATTTCTGGGATGAAGCCATCAACACAGCTTGCCATGCATACAATCGGTTCTATCTCCGAAAAGGCTTGAACAAGACTCCTTATGAAATTCTTACCGGTAACAAGCCCAATCTCAAGTACTTCGGGGTGTTCGGGTGTAAGTGTTTCATTCTCAAAAGGGTGTTCGTTTGTCTAAATTCGAACCTAGAGCTCAAGAGGGATATTTGTTGGTTATGATACAGACTCTCACGCTTACCATGTCCTCAATAAGTCCAACAGACTCATTGAGGAGATGTGTAACATAGAGTTTGATGAAAATAATGGCTCCCAAGTGGAGCAAAGTGGTCTTTGTGATGTAGGTGATGAAATTCCTCCCCAAGCCATAAGAAGAATGGGTGTGGGACACTTCCTACCCATTGAGGAACCCCTTGTGGCCGAAGGAGAAGGACAATGTTCCACTCAAGTGGAACCATCACCGACACAAGACCCACACGCTTCCGAAGAACAAAATGAAGGTCCTCTACCACATGGACAAGTCAAGGGCAAGATCAATCTACTAATGATGGTGTCTCACCAAGTGATGCCCAAGATCAAGTCCACGTCCCCGAGCAAGCTCAAGGTAAAGATCTTCTTCAAGATCAAGAGCAAGCTCACGAAGGCGCTCAAGATCATCAAGAAGATGCTCCTCAGAATGTTGTTCCTCAACTTTCCATGGAGGAAATCTTAGAGAGACGAGCCGCCAAGAATGCTGCCAACCTTGAACATAAACACCATTTGATGGAAAACGTCTATGACAGCTTGAAAAGAGGGATAACCACTCGTAGACAATTAACAAACTTTTGTGAACATCACGCGTTTGTTTCTTGCATTGAGCCCCTCAAGGTACAAGATTCCCTTGAGGACATGGAGTGGGTTGAAGCCATGCACGATGAACTCAATAACTTCAAGCGCAACCAAGTGTGGCGATTGGTGCCAAGACCTAAGGAGAACCACAATGTTATTGGAACTAAATGGATCTTCAAAAATAGGCAAGATGCAAACGATGTCATCATTCACAACAAGGCAAGATTGGTGACACAAGGCTACTCCCAAGTCGAGGGTATCGACTACAGCGAAACCTTTGCTCCTATTGCTTGCCTTCAATCTATTCGCATGTTGCTTGCATATGCTTCTCATAATAACTTTAAATTATATCAAATGGATGTTAAAAGTGCATTTCTTAATGGTCCTCTTAAGGAGTGGGTATATGTTAAGCAACTCCCCGGGTTCGAGGATCCCAAGTTCCCCAATCATGTATACGTTATCGATAAGGCTCTCTATGGCCTTAAACAAGCCCCACGAGCGTGGTATGAGCACCTTACCGAGATGTTGCAAGACCATGGGTTTGAAATTGTGAAAATCGATCCCACTCTTTTCACAAAGAGGGTCAACGGGAACTTGTTCATATGCCAACTATATGTTGATGATATTATCTTTGGTTCTCCTAACAAACCTTTCAATGAAGAATTTGCCACTCTGATGACAAATAAGTTTGAGATGTCTATGATGGGAGAGTTGAAGTTTTTCCTTGGTTTCAAAGCCAAGCAACGAAGTCAAGGTACCTTCACCAATCAAGCTAAATACACTCAAGACATTCTCAAGAGGTTCAAGATGGATGAGCTCAATCCTCCCAAGGGCAACACTCCTATGCCACTCAAATGCCATCTTGACAGTGATCCCAATGGTAAAGCTGTGGATCAAAAGGTATATCGCTCCATGATTGGATCCTTGCTTTACCTTTGTGCATCTAGACCGGATGTCATGTTAAGTGTGGGAATTTGTGCACGATTTCAATCCGCACCTAAGAAGAGTCACCATGTAACTATCAAGAAAATCTTTTGATATTTGGCTCATACCCTAAAATTTGTCTTATGGTATCCCAAGGGTGCTTCATTTGATCTCATTGGATATACTGACTCGGATTGGGCGGGAGACCGTGTGGATAGGAATTCCACTTCTGGAGGCTGCCAATTTCTTGGCCGGTCTTTGGTAAGTTGGTCTTCAAAAAACAAAAATGTATTTCTCTCTCGTCCACCGAGGTCGAGTATGTAGTTGCTGCTAGTTGCTGTGCACAGATTCTTTGGATGAGGCAAACTTTAAAGGATTATGGTGTCAATTGTGACAAAGTGCCTCTTTACTGTGATAATGAAAGTGCCATTATGATCTCCAGCAACCAGGTTCAACATTGCAAGACGAAGCACCTTGATATTCGTCATCACTTCCTCCGGGAACACGTCAAGCGAGGAGATATCAATCTTATCCTTCTCAACACTAATGAGCAACTTGCATATTTTTTTATGAATCCATTGGATGAAGCAAGATTTCGCGAGTTAAGGCATGAGCTAAATATCATTGATTCAAGCAATGTGGTTTTACTTAGTGCACACCCCACCACACTCATCATTATGTCTTGTCTAGGTGTAGGCATGGATTTAGGGGGTGTCTAGTTCTCTCAATGAATTATCCCTCCCCTTATTATGCATAAACTAATCAAAGTATTTCACATCCGTCATTTTTTTGATGGTTACTGTGCCTCAAAGACGCTTCTTGGTCATGGGCCCAAGGATAATTTTTCGCGGTGCCATACCAATTGACTCAAACATAGTGGCTCCAAGCCACCACCCTCTCTTCATGAGAGGTAGTGGTTCAATGTTTGGTCCTTGTTTCTCCTCTCTAATATTTTGGACCATGTTCTTGTTTTGATTCACTTCTTTTTGTGCTTTTTCGTATGTATCCTTGTTGCATGAAGCCTATCGACTTATCTTCGTGCCTTTTTGTCTTTCATATTTCCTTTGAATTTGTGCGCAAAGGTTTTTTCTTACAAAACCTGCATTTTGTGGGCAGCATGGTACTACCATGGTATGCCACGGTACTACCGCTGGAGTTGGGTTGCTCCTGTGCTCGCATAGTAGTGGCTCCGGCATGGTACTACCGCCTCCAGTATGGAAGCAAAAAATTACTTCCGCTCGAGGAGCGGTACTACCATAATGACCCGCAGTACTACCATGCCGTCAGTTCTGCGTGTGTGTGTGTGTGTGGGGGGTTAAGAGCAGGCAGGGGGAGTTCAAACTCCCCCATACCCATTCATCTCTTCCCCTCATGTCTCTCTCTCCTCCCTACAAACGATGCTGGAGGACCTCGTCGGATCTCCGTCTCCGGCCACTCTCCTCTCATTCCAACCAGTGGGATCGTTCCCCACCTCGTCCTCTTGCCATGGACCCCGGTATTTCCCCTAGTCTTCTCTCTTTGCCTCTCTATTTTGAATCTAGGTTTAGGAGGAAATATGAGTTGTTCTTGTGATTTTTGGCCAAATATGTGCATGAGGTGATGGTTGGAGAGTGTGTGTGCGGTAGAATTGCTAATTGGTAGGATACAACGTGGTAGCTTTGATCCACGGTAGTTCCGATCCGTTGTTCTTGTGAAATGCGCCCCGTGCGGTACTACCGCACCTCCTTGTACGGTACTACCGCTCGTTGGGCGGATGTAAAAAATTTCTTCCGTGGTCTGCCCCGGTACTACCGCCCACAGTGGTACTACCGTAGTCGGCGTGGTAGTAAAATTTTACTACCGCAAGACCTGCGGTACTAACGCTCGATCTCAAACAACCCCGTTTTGTCCTGCCAATTCTCACTTATATATGGTTTTCTTGCTTGCCTTGGTCTTTGCAATGACTCCTTTTCGTTCGTCTCTTGTGTTTGCGTTGTGTGTCATAGGTGGTGGCTCCGGTTTCGGTTCAAGACGCTCGAATCCCTCTCGCGACACAAGTTCAAAGCGTCTACGCAATCAAGATACACCTGAGGGGTCCAATGCCCCGCATCGCAACTTCAAGAGAACCGCAACCAAGTTTAAGGAGCCAGTGAACAACTAGGAATATATGCCTCAAGCATAGTTTCAGTCTCGCTGGATGATCGACCCCTATATCAAACCTAGGGAACATTCCAAGGGCAATGACTTGTTTTGGACCAAGCAACAAAATCTAATCCATATTGAGGTAATCAAGGGAAAGAAAAATATCTATGTTCCTGTCCAGTGGATTGAAATGGCTCATGTGAGGAAGAACCAGGCATATTTTGGTGAGCCTCTGAATATGGTGGAGCAGTTTGCTATCGAGAATATCATCTTGTTCCATCTTGACTATGATCCCGAGATTGTGGCTCAGTTCTTTGCTTCCGTCCACTTCCACTCGGATGTGAAGCGGAGCATGACTTGGATGACCAATGGAGAGAGGATGACTGCTGACTGGAAGGAGTTCATGGATCTGTTACACGTTCGTGATGAGGGGCTTGATGAGCCCGTTGGTTTGCGCCCACATGCCAACCCACATCCTGAACGCAAGGAGAAGCTTATACCATACTATGTTGAGAAGTCTTTACCCTCTGGTGAGAAAAATTTTGTGCTCAACCCATTCCTCGATGTCATGCACCGGATGTTTCGCAACACTCTCTTTCCTCGCATGGGAGACAAGGACAAGGTGAATTCCTATCTCTTGGATATGCTGCTCCTCTATGAGAAAGGGTGGCTTCAAATTCTTGACCCACTTGATGTTTCCCACATTATGTGGAGTGAGCTTCGGACTGCTGTGTTCCATCATAAGGTTCCCATTTATGGACCCTACTTGTTGCTCTTGATTCGAACAACGTGGGAGAAGACCTTTCCGGGTGGGGGCCTCGATGCTCCCAACTGGACCCGTCATGAGCCCGTTCGGCTGCGTCAGAAGGACAAGTGGGCTAACACTACCACTAGGACTAGGCCTACTGCTACTCACATGGATGTTGATGAGGATGCGATCGAAGAGGAGGAGGAGGACAATTCAGATATGTATGAGCTACCGTCTACTAATCCATCTTGGGCCAAGAAGCTCAAACACAAGATGAAGACATTGTTCTGCATGCAAGCCAAGGGACAGTATCAGACTCACGTTGCTCAGAAGGAGAGTCGTCAGCGTGACAAGCGAATTCTGAGGAATCTTGGCGAGACCATCTCGAGTGGGTCTGAGAAGGACATCACTCCTGAGGCTACTTGGATGGAGAAGCAGAGCTACCAGTGGGCTGATTCAGATGAGGAGTCTATTCCAGCTGCATCAGAGGAGGAGCTTGATGAATGATCTTTCTGCATGGGAGCTACCACCTGTGTCTTAGGTGTCCTCTCTTCCTTTTTGGCGTCTCGATGCCAAAGGGGGAGAGAGTGTAGGATTTGCGAGTGTTCGCGTTTGTTTTTTGTCATCTCCTTGCTTTCATTGAACTTTGGTTTATGTTCTTCTTCTATCATATGGTGTGAGACATATGCTATCATCACTCTTATATTATTCTTGTCCAATATGATTAGTAGCTTGTGAGTTTATCTGTTATGTGCCCTTATCTTCATGCTCACATGCTATGCCTTGTTTCCGTGCTTAGTGTTATTCATTCTGTTACAAAGGATTGCCTTGTCTATCAAATATAGGGGGAGTGTTGATCCTAGTGTGTGTGTGCTTTGAAATCCAAAGCATATCTATAGAGTGCACACATCTAGGGGGGCCTGTATATATTTTATAGATTTTGGGTTTGCATATGCTCATTATATATCTTTATGTGCAAATCCCGTATTGTCTTCAATCCACCAAAAAAGGAGATATTGTAAGGGCATATTTCTCCCTAAGTGGTTTTGGTGATTGATGACAATGCTTATGCGGACTAATCGTGTGCATTGAGCATTTCAGATATCTCATGTCTAGGCACAAGACAATTCGGTGCCCCTTAGAGTTTATCGAAGACGGTTGTTCTCTATGTTTCCTTTCGGTGGATTTGAGTCATAGGAAAGCCGTACTATTAAGAGGGGGTCCGCTTTGAAAAGGTTTGGGTGCAATCAACATCAATTGTTCTATTGCACCACCTTTCCTTTGCTTCAATGGAGCTCCAATCCGTTTTCCTTGTCTGTGCAAAGTGAAGTCTGCATGGTGCTAATTTTCAGTGGTTAGCTATAGTACTGCTCAAGGGAGCGGTAGTACCGCACGTGCCCGCGGTAGTACCACTCGAAGGAGCAGTAGTACCGCTGTCCCCAGCCCTGGTGCGTGCGCCTGCAATAGTAGGCGCAGATGTAATTTTTTACATCCGCCCTCGTGTGGTAGTACCGTGATGTATTTTCGGTACTACCATGCCAGACTTTTGCACAGCTCCGCCCTCAGGGGAGGTAGGCACGGAAGTAATTTTTTACTTCCGTGCATCTCCTGTGCCAGTCATTATCGACCATGCTGTAGTACCGTATGGGTTCGTGGTAGTACCGCTCCGGTGGTTCTACCGCTCGTTGCCTTGTGCAATCGGCCCGCATCTGGTCACTACCATGCAAGCGCTAGTAGCGCATCCTGCAACGGTAATACCAGAACCCCTTGCGGTAGTACCGTGGCTCTTATGCGGTAGTACCGCAATGCACGGGCTGAGTGTGGGGATAACGGTTGGATCCTTCCCCCCACTATATAATGGGGGTCTTCTTCCCCAAGAGGACCACCTCTTCCCTCCCCAAGCTCCATTTTATCCCGATCTCTCTCCCTAGCTAGACAAACTTGTTGATTTTCTAGGGATTGGTTGAGAAGGCCCCGATCTACACTTCCACCAAGAGAAATTTGATCCCCCCACTAATCCCTTGCGAATCTTGTTACTTTTGGGTGTTTGAACACCCTAGACAGTTGAGGCCACCTCGGAGCCACATTCCATATTGGTGAAGCTTCGTGGTGTCATTGGGAGCCTCCAATTAAGTTGTGGAGATAGCCCCAACCTTGTTTGTAAAGGTTCGGTCACCGCCTTCAAGGGCCCCAATAGTGGAATCACGACATCTTGCATTGTGTGAGGGCGTGAGGAGAATATAGTGGCCCTAGTGGCTTCTTGGGGAGCATTGTGCCTTCACACCGCTCTAACGAAGACGTACTTCCTGACAAGGGAAGGAACTCCGGTAACACATCCTCGTCTCCACCGGCTCCACTTTTGGTTATCTCTTACCTTTACTTCTTGCAAGCTATTATTGTGTTGTATCCCTTGCTTGCTTGTGTGCTTGTTGTGATTAGCATCATATAGGTTGCTCACCTAGTTGCACATCTATCCAACCTATTTGTTGCTAAGCCTAAATTGTTAAAGAAAAGTTAAAAAGTGTTAGTTGCCTATTCACCCCCCTCTAGTCAACCATATCAATCCTTTCAACAAGGCTATATGATTTTGTAGGGATAGTATTCGTTAGCCTTGATATTGTGAAAGACATGATTGTTTGTTGGGATGCCTGAGTATTAAAGTCTTCATGTCAAAACTATACCATTTCTTTGAATCTCTCAAGTCTTAATATTCATGCCATGATTAGATATATGATCAAGATTATGCAAGGTAGCATTCCACATCAAAAAATATCTTTTTTATCATTTACCTACTTGAGGACAAGCATGAATTAAGCTTTGGGATGCTCATATGTCTCTGTCATATCTATAATTTTTGATTGTTTCATGCCAATATTATACAACTTTTACATACTTTTGGCAACAATTTATATGATTTATTGGACTAACCTATTGATCCAGTGCCCAGTGCGAGTTCCTGTTTTTTATGCGTTTTTTGTTTCGCAGAAATTCCATATCAAACAATGTCCAAACACGGTAAAAACTTACGGAGATTTTTTTGGAATATTTATGAATTTTGAGAAGTGGAATCAACATAAACGGAGTCCCACAGCCTCCACCCTCCACGAGGGCGCGACCTAGAGCCCAAACATGGCTTGGTGGACCGCGCCCACATCCTATGTCGGTTTGAGCTCTCCTTCGGGTGCAGGAAAGCTAATTTTTGGATAAAAACTCCCTCAAAATTTCAGCCCAATCGGAGTTATGGATCTGCGGGAATATAAGAAACGGTTCTCGGCCAGAAATAGGAACGCGAAACAAAAGAGAACAGAGAGGGAGATCCAATCTAGGAGGGGCTCCTGCCCCTCCACCACCATGGAGGCCATGGACCAGAGGGGGAACTCTCCTCCCATCTAGGGGAGGCCAAGGAATAAGAAGAAGTAGGGGGGATCTCTCCCCCTCTCCCTCGGTGGCACCGAAACATTGCGGGGGAAATCATCGTGACAGCGATCTACATGAATAATCTTGCCACCATCAACACCAACTCTCTCCCCCTCTTGGAGCGGTGTAGAACCTCTCTTCCCCATTGTAATCTCTACTTCTAAACCTGGTGCTCAACTCCATATATTATTTCCCAATAATATTTGGCTATCCTATGATGTTTGAGTAGATCTCTTTTGTCTAACGGGTTAACTGTGGCATGATGTTATGGATGTGAGTCGTATGTTGATATGGTGTTGTCCTATGGTGCCCTCCATGTCGCACAAGGATGAGGGATACTCACTATAGGGTGTTGAAGTATGTTCATGATTTGCCTATGGAGGGTTTCTTTAGTGACAGAAGCATAAACCCGAGTAGGTGGGTTGTTGCGTATGGGAGTAAAGATGACTCGATACTTAATGCTATGGTTGGGTTTTACCTTAATGATCTTTAGTAGTTGCGGATGCTTGCTAGAGTTCCAATCATAAGTGCATATGATCCAAGTAGAGAAAGTATGTTAGCTCATGCCTCTCCCTCATTGCATATAACAAGTATCTATCGTATCATATTCAATTGCCTATGGACAATCTTTCTCTTGTGTTATAAAAAGGCTTGCTACTTCACTACTAAGTTAATTTCTTGCAAAGTACTCGTAGTTTTATTCACGCTAAGTAGTTTCATCCTAGTTCTAGATAAAGCAAACGTTAAGTGTGCATAGAGTTGTATTGGTGGTCGATAGAACTTGAGGGAATATTTGTTCTACCTATAGCTCCTCGTTGGGATTCAACACTCTTACTTATCGAAAAGGTCTACAAACGATCACCTACACTTGTAGGTTATCACCCCCACAAGTCGGGATGAGACTCCGGATGAAAAATGAAAAATGGGGGAGGCCAAATGAGCCCACCACAAAAAAAAGAAATGAAGGAGGTGAAAAAAAGGAAAAACACCACCACAAAAAAGGGATAAAAATTAAATGTGAGAAAAATAGAGAAGGGACTTTGCTACTATCCTTTACCACACTTGTGCCTCAAAGTGGTACCTTGTTCTTCATATAGAGAGTCTCTTGTTTTGTCACTTCCATATGCTAGTGGGAATTTTTCATTATAGAACTTGGCTCGTATATTCTGATGACGGGTGTCCTCAAATGCCCAAGCTCTTCATGAGCAAGCAAGTTGGATGCACACCCACTTAGCTTTAGTCGAGCTTTCTTATACTTATAGCTCTAGTGCATCCGTTGCACAGCAATCCCTACTCCTCGCATTGATATCTATTGATGGGCATCTCCATAGCCCATTGATATGCCGAGTTGATGCGACACTTTCTTCTCCACTTTCAACCCTTTTGATATCTACCATCATATTCTATTCCACCCTTAAGCTATGTCCATGGTACATGCTCATGTATTGCGTGAAGAATAAAAAGTTTATCCACATTGAAAAAGTATGATCCAATGCTTGGTTTGACACCGGGGTGCTCATGATATATACTTTATGCTAGGAAGACCAAGCATGACAGGCTGTATGATTTTGTAGGGATAACATTCTTTGGCATTGTTATATTGAACAAACCTGGTTGTTGCTAGTAAACCTAAGTATGTATATCTTTTGTCAGACTTTTTCCTTGAATTACTTGTATCTTAATATTCATGCCATGATTAGACATTTGTTATAGATTATGCTAGGTAGCATTCCACATCAAAAATTATTATTTTCTATCATTTACCTACTCGAGGACGAGCATGAATTAAGCTTGGGGATGCTGATACATCTCCGTCGTATCTATAATTTTTGATTGCTTCATGCCAATATTCTACAAATTTCATATACTTTTGGCAACATTTTATATTATTTTTGGGACTAACTTACTTATCCAGTGCCTAGTGCTAGTTCATATTTTTTCGTGTTTTTTGTTTCATAGAAATTCCATATCAAACAAAGTCCAAACGCGATAAAAATTTAAGGAGATTTTCTTTTGTAATATATGTGAATTTTGGGAGTCAGAATTAACGCAAGATGGTGCCCGAGGGAGGCACAAGCAAATAGGGCGCGACCCAGGGGGGTGCCCTGATGGCTTGTCCCTCCCCCTTAAGTCGGTTTGGGGCTCTCCTTCTGTTGCAAGAAAGATATTTTCGCGATAACAATTCTCTCAAAATTCATCCCGATCGGAGTACGGATCTTCGGATATTTAAGAAACGGTGAAGGGGTTAGAAAACAATCGCGAAAATAGGAGAGAAACACACAGGGAGAGATCCAGTCTCGGAGGGGCTCTTGCCCTCGAGGATCCATCACGGCCATGGACCAGAGGGGAAACCCTCCTCCCACCTAGGGAGAAGGCCAAGGAAGAAGAAGGAGGGGGCTCTCTCCCCTATCTCCCAATGGCGTTGTAGCGCCGCCGGGGCATCCATCATGATGACGATCTACACCAACAACTTTGCTGCCGTCACTACCAACCCTTTCTCCCTGTATGTAGCGGTGTAAAACCTCTTCTCCCTACTGTAATCTCTACTTGCATATGGTGCTTAATGCTATATATTATTATCCAATGATGTTTGGCTATCCTATGATGTTTGGGTATATTTCTTTTGTCCTATGGGTTGATTGATGACCATGATTGGTTTGAGTTGTATGTTCTATTTTGGTGTTGTCCTAAGGTGCCTTCCATGAGGTGCACATGTGAAGGAATCCCACTGGAGGTTTTACAATATGTTTATGGTTCCCTTATAGTGGGTGGCTAGAGTGACGAAAGCTTACACTCGAGTAAGGGGATTGTTTACATATGGGATAAAGGGGACCTGATGTGTTAGTGTTATGGACGGGTTTACCTTAATGAATTTCTAGTAGTTGTGGATGATTGCTAGAATTCCAACATAAGTGCATATGATCCAAGTACGGAAAGAACGTTAGTGTATGCCTCTCCCTCATATAAAATTGCAACAATGATACCGGTCTAGTTATCGATTGTTTAGGGACAAATCTTTCTCTTGCGTTATGCAAAAAGATTTCTACTAAACAATTTACTTTATTGTTCTTTATCTAAGAAGCCCCTAACTTTCATTTACTTGTCCTTTATTACCTTGCAAAACTATCTTTACACCTACTAGGTAGTTCTAATTTCTTTCCCACAAAGTAGTTTCATACTTGTTCTAGATAAATTAAGCATTAGCATGCGTAGAGTTGTATAGGTGGTCAATAGAACTTGAGAGAGTATTAATTCTACCTGTAGCTCCTCATTGGGTTCAACACTCTTACTTATCGAAAGAGGCTACAAATGACCCCCTACACTTGTGAGTTATCATCAGCCTATTAAGAAATCCTTTATACCTGGCTTTAAAAAGTTCAGTAGCTCCAACTATCAAAAACCTAAAACAAATTCAATACCCATTACAAGCAAACAATCAGAAGATGGGAACAATCAATCCAAGGTCAAAAAAACATGTATGGGGTTACTTGGGTACGTGGACACAAATGCAAACAAGTTCCAGTACTTAACTTTATTGAAAAACGGATACCCGGAGAAAAAATGGCACAAGAACAGTTTGCAGATGTGGTAGATGAGGTGCATGAACAACCACCAGATCAACAAGAGAACTGCATGCTAATTTCAACTCAGGCCATAGGAGATATTCAAAACATTAAGACACCCTTAGTAATTCTTTCTGTGGGTGGAAAAAGAGCAGTTGCACTACTGGATTCTGGCAGTAACTCAACTTTCATGGATCTGCAGTTTGCAATCAAAACAAATTGAAGTGTGACAGTAGAACCTGCTCAATCTGTGGGAGTACCTGGTGGAGGACTTCTGACATCAAATTCAATAGCTTAGAATTGTCAGTTTACAATGGCAAAACACACTTTTAGCAAAACATTCAGAATATTGATACTGCCCAATCAGGAAATAATTCTAGGATGTGATTGGATGGCAAAACTAAGTCCTTTCTCTTTCAACTTTCCAAAAGCAGAAGTCACACTGCATTTGGAAAATCAAACACAACTCATTATTCTGATTTGTTCTCCATTTTCTAAAATAGCAGAAGTAAATGCTACAGAAATGGAAAGATTAATGGAAAAATATTTTGTGGGATATGTCATTCCGTTGAACTTCATGTCATCTCTATCACCAATTCAACAAGAGACATTCTCTCTGTAGTAAACGATCTGCTCCAGAACTATAAGGATGTGTTTGAAGAACCTACTAAATTACCACCTCACAAAGTGTGTGACCACTCTATTCCTCTCAAACCCAATTCTATGACACATGTTGCTAGGCCGTACAGAGTACCACATAGGGAGAAGGAAGAGATAAACACACACATCACCAAGTTGCTTCAAAATATTATTATAAGACATAGTGATAGCCCATATGCAAGTCCAGCTATCTTAGTCGAAAAGAAAGACAATACATGGAGACTTTGTATTGATTATAGATAGCTCAATCCACAGACCATCGGAAACAAAATTCCCATTCCCATAATTGAGGATTTGTTATATGAATTACATGGCTACAAATATTTCTCCAAGATTGACTTGAGGCCAGGATACCAGCAAATCAAAATGAAGCTAGAGGACATTCCCAAAACAACATTTAGAACTTATAGTGGGCACTATGAGTTCCTAGTAATGCCTTTTGGCCTATCCAATGCTCCTGGTATGTTCTAGACCCTTATGAATGCAATGTTTGGGAAATACAAGAAGTTTGTACTGGTATTGTTTGATGACACCTTAGTCTTCAGTCTAGACCTGGATTCACACCTGCAAGACTTGAAAATAGTGTTGGATTTGCTCAGAGAAAATCAATTGTATGCCAAGGAAAGCAAGTGTGCTTTTGGAGTGCAACAAGTAGAATACGTAGGCCATGTTCTCACCAGGGAAGGGGTGGCTACTGATCTAGAAAAGATTGCAACAAACAGTAACTCAGTTGAGAAGTTTCCTAGGTCTTACTGGATATTACAAGAGATTTATCCAAAGATATGGAGTTATATGCAGGCCATTGTATGATCTCCTCAAGAAGGGACAATTTGAGTTGTCCACTACACATTACCATGCCTTTGTGAAGCTCAAACAAGCAATGACTATTACACCTGTATTAGCTCTCCCAGATTTTTCAACACCCTTCACCTTAGAAATAGATGCTTGTGGAACAGGGTTGGGTGGAATTTTAATGCAGCAGGGCAAACCAGTAGCATACTACAATACTGCTTTGGGACCAAGAAATGCAAGTCTTTCCATATATGAAAAATAAGCCATAGCTATCTTACAAACTCTAAAGAGGTAGAGACACTACTTCTTAGGAGGAAAAGCACACATCAAGTTAGACCAGAAGAGCTTAAAATTTCTATCAGACCAGAGAGTGACTGAAGACATTCAACACAAATTGATGTTGAAATTGCTGGAATTTGACTTTGCGGTTGAATATAAGGAAGGAAAATAGAATATTGCAGCAGATGCACTATCAAGAAAATTTTCCTCCCTCTCGTCCATGGTTTGCTACAGTATATCTATTGTCACACCCAAGTGGATACATGAGATTGCTGATAGTTACATCTCAGACCCAGCCACACACAAGTTAGTACAACAATACTCTTGCACCAAACCTATTAAAGAGGACCTACATTGCTTTACTAATGGAGTTCTAAGATACAAGGGTAGGATTATGATTGGCAACAATTTTGCCCTTAAAGCAAAGATCTTAACTGCTCCACATGCATCTGCTCTAGGAGGCCACTACAGAATGAGAGCTACCTATCATAGAGTTAACAAGTTGTTTTGTTGTCCTAGCTTGAAAAAGGATGTAGATGACATGATTACATAATGCCCATTTTGCCAAAGATCTAAGCATGAGAATTGTCACTATCCTGGGCTTATGAACCCTTTGCCTATAGCTGATATGGCTTGGACACATCTCTCCTTGGATTTCATTGGGTCCTTCCAAAATCACAAGGAAAAGATATGATACTAGTTGACTGTTTTGATAGACACGACAAGTTAACCAATGCTTTGCTCGTAAGTGTCCGACACAAACACACCACGTTAAGGAGAATTAGTAGCACCCTAATTTTATAGGCCTGCCACTAAAAATACTTAACATGTGATGGTGTAGCAATTGAGGAGGAAATTTTACTTGACACTCTTTGAGGGATCACCCTACTTAAAACATCTATCATGCAAAAGAAGGGCGCACAAAGGGGTAAACTTTCACATGCATTTTATATATGTGTGATATGGTATAGCCCCTTTCATTAACGCATGGTGATCTCCATCTCCATGTGCGTTGCATGCCCATGGTGATCTCCATCTCTATGCATGGTTGCCCTTGTGGTGATATCCATCTCCACACATGGTGTCAACCGCCAAGTGTTACATCAGATACTATGCTATTACAAACTAATAGCTATGAGAGTAAATTACATTACAAGGCATCTCATGTTGACATGCAAGTCATTAGTACAATAGGACAACCATATGGCTCCAGCCGGTTGCCACAATCATGACATACAAGCCATGATTTAGTAGTTTACAAGCAACATTCATGTGCTATTGTCGGTGCACTAGAGTTTTGGGCTCTCTAGTGCCCCTTACTCGTGCACGGGAAGTAGTAGCCATCCAGGCGGCCAGGCCCACCAGGGACATGCCAGATACCAGCACAGGAAAATCAAAATCACTGGCAAGGCCTCGCCAGGAGCGCTATGACCCACCAGAGAGGGAGCCCGGCCCCGGCAAGGCGAAGCCCTAGCAAGACCCCACCAGCGCATAGGGCAGGTGTCAATCCACCTGGACGCATGTCGCGGCGTCGACGTTGGAGGGAGCTAAGCGACACCGATGGGACGGGCTCCCGTCCCATCCCACTGACGGACAGAGATGCCTGACGATGCATTAAATGCGTCCGTCCTACTCCGTCAGTGTTAGGTATGATAACATTGTAGCTCTATACACCCCGTATATGCACTGTACGCCACTGTTGGGATACCCTTAGAGTATAAAAGGAGGCTCGGGGAGATACGGTAGTGGACTTTTGGACTTTGGACTTTTGGGACTTTTGAACCCTTGGGCTTTTGCAACTTCAAGGGCCCTCTAGCGCACACGCATGGCAGTAGCTCGCAACATCCATGTAGCAAGAACCCTAAGAACACTCTCAATACTACCAAGCAGGAGTAGGGTTTTACGCATCCATGCGGCTCGAACATGGGTAAAGATCCCCGCGTGCTTTTCATCAGACCAGCTCTTTGCGCAACCTACCCCCCGCCCGAACCGAAAGGGATCCCCATGATCCCATAGGTGCTCATTCCCACGACATCTTTGGCACGCCAGGTGGGGGGGGGCGAGAAGGTTCTGTGAACTCGTTCTGGTAATCAGTGTGCCAATTCCTTCGTGCTAATCATCGCCATGGCTCCCAAGATGAGGGCCCAACAGCAACTGGCCCATCCACTTCCACCATCCCTATATCCACACAGATAGGAGAGGGCATAGACGCGAGTGGAGGAGGAGGCAGAGGAGGTTCGAAACCTCCGTGATGCTCCGGTGATCAAGGCCAAACTAGCGGCGCCGCTCGCCGCAGAGACACCCATGACGGCAACGGGAACCCCCGCGCCCCTGGGTCTCAAGACAGAGCGGTGCCGCTTGTGGGTTGTACGACAAACTCCGGGGATGGAAGGGTATCCTCCAAGTCACCCACACTGGCCCCTATGCCGTGCCCTTCTCAGGACGCGTGTGGGGGACCGCGCGAAGGCGCCCGCAATTCTCAGCGTCCCCACGTGAAAGCTCCTGCGCATCCTTCCCAAGATGCGCGAGACCAGCTTCCTCACCAACATGCAGGCGGGAGTGGAGTACCGACGCTGGACCACGATGGTAATCCTTCTAACATGGTTAGGAGTCAGAGCACCTCGTGCTCCTCACGCCATTCATTACCAACCACGTTGGGGGAAGCGATGGCGCGGGCACAACTACTCCTAAACTTCCTGCCGGCTGCGGATAAGCTCGATGAATGGAGAAACACCATTCAGAGCCTCCCCAGCCTCGCGGATAACTTTCAGTCCACCGAGTTGGCTCGTGCCAGTGAAGAGAAGACTAGAGGCAGCGCGACCTCAACACATTCTCCTCCACAACAACGGCGCCGATCATCAACTCGACGGACCGATGCCCATGATGGCTACTCGATAGTGTCGTTCGACCCACTGACACACCGTGATCAACGTCAAGTTCTTTGAGAACGTGGCAAGGAAGACACTCGAACTGCAATCGAGCAGCAGCGGGAAGCGCGCCTCCAGTCAGATAGGCGCACGGGTCCCACCATAGACAAGTCTGCGCTGGGGTATCCTATCAACCTATCTTACGAGGTGGGTTGTCCAGCGTTTACCCGTGAGCTGTGGCAAGTCCAGTGGCCCAACTCTCACATGTTCAAGCCAGAAGTCCCAGAGAAGTATGATGGCAAGACTCACCCGTCAGAATTTCTGAGCATCTACACCATTGCGGTGCAAGCTGCCGGGGGTCGCAACGACAAGATACTCGCCAACTACTTCCCGTTGGTGCTTAAGCCCAACGTCAGGTCGTGGTTGATGGCGAAGACGTTGGTGCAAAGGTCAACTCCAAAGATGAAGACACCTCTGCCCTGGCAAAGAAGGGCCAACGGCAGAACAAGAACCGCAAGGGCAAGACCGTGCTAGCCGTCGAAGGATCTGGCAACCCCGGCACCGCCAGGAAGGGCAAGGTTGATGACCCCGACAATGATGTTGCTGGGTGCACCTCTTGCCTAGCCCTGGTGGCTGACGGCAAGCCAGAAGACTCCGGCAAGCAGTACTGCAAGATCCATCGCACCAAGGGCCACGATCTCCAAGACTATCGGCAAGTTGAACAGCTTGCCGAGAAGCAAAAGGCTGAATATGAGAGGCGAGACAAGGAGAAGGGCCAAGATGGTGCCAAGGGGTCCGGCAAGAAGAGTGTTGGCCGAGGAGGCTGCCGCGGCAAGCCCAA
The DNA here is from genome assembly GCA_022496015.1 of Hordeum marinum. Classification (NCBI taxonomy): domain Eukaryota; kingdom Viridiplantae; phylum Streptophyta; class Magnoliopsida; order Poales; family Poaceae; genus Hordeum; species Hordeum marinum. The sequence continues at coordinate 68,443,827 of CM039675.1, forward strand.
GCAACAAAAAGACTGACCAACCCGTGGCCGCGACAAGCAAGAGGGAGATGATGATGATATCAAAGAGGATGGTGAGTCTAGTGAGCATGAGTTTCAGAAGGCTACAGAGATGATGTGCATAGAAGGAGGAGCCTCGTTGCATTCCTCTCACCGCCAACTTAAACAGTGGGCGTGCAAGGTTAATGTGGCAGAGCCCTCTATCAGTGTGTAGAGACCTCTAAAGTGGTCCAACACTCCTATCATCTTCGATGGTGAGGACCACCCTGATCGCATAACTGCGGTCGGGTGCTTGTCGTTGTTGGTCTCGCCAACACCGCAACCTCAAGGTGATGAAGATGTTAGTCGACAATGGGGCCAGCCTGAACCTGATCTCGCCCAATGTCATTCAGAGGCTGCAAATTCCTCATGAAGATCTCGAGCCGACAGGCGCTTTCCAAGGGGTCAATTCGGGAAGGACTGAGCCGAAGGGCAAGGTCATGCTGTCGGTGACGTTTGGCGGCGATATCAATTTCAGAATGGAGAAGGTCCTTTTTGATGTCGCCAAGATCTCATTGCCATACAACGGCATTCTTGGCCGCCCGACACTGGCAAAGTTCATGGCGGCCACTCATTTCACTTACAACATGCTGAAGATGCCCGGGCCAATGAGCGTCATCACCATTAACTCCGACAAGAAAAGTGCACTTATCTATGCCAACCAACTCTACCAGGAGGCAGCTGCAACACCTACCGCCAAGGCACTTGCTCTTGCCGCTGAAGCTCCCGGGGGAAAGAAGACAGGCAACACCTCTGGCGCACATTCCGGCAAGCGCGCCCCCTCAGGGTGGTATGCTCCCATCGATGATGTGCCAGAGAGATCCACCAGCAAGAGAAAGAAGTCCAAGGTAGCTCCACCAGATACCAAGAAGCTGCCCACCAAGGACGATGGCACGGGGGGGGGGGGAGACTTTCACCATAAGTTCCACCGTTGACGACAAATAGGAAAGCGCGCTCGTCGCCTTCCTATGGGCGAATGTCGATGTGTTTGCATGGCAACCATCTGATATCCCCAGTGTTCCCAGGGAGGTGATTGAGCACCACCTCGCCGTTTGTCCGCATGCACGGCCCACCGAGCAAAAGGTTCGGAAGCAAGCTTTGGAGCGGCAACAGTTTATTTCATCCTATGTGGTTGGCCAATCCAGTCGTAGTGCGCAAGGCAAATGGGAAGTGGAGGCTATGCGTTGATTTCACGGACATTAACAAGGCCTGCCCCAAAGATCCTTTTCCCTTGCCGCGCATCGAGCAGATTGTGAACTCCATTGCCGGCTGTGACTTATTGTCTTTTCTTGACGCCTATTCAGGCATTCAGGCTATCATCAGATTTTCATGGCCAAGGAAGACGAGGAGAAGACCACATTTATCACCCCGTGTGATATGTATTGCTTTCTGCGTATGCCTTTCGGGTTGAAAAGTGTTGGTTCTACCTTTGCAAGAGCGGTCCATATTGGTTTTGAGACCTAGCTACATAGAAATATGGAAGCTTACATGGACGATATAGTGGTCAAAACCAAGGATAAGGCCACGCTCATATCGGACCTAGAAGAAACATTTGCAAATCTGCGCAAGATCAACATGCAACCCTAAGAAATGTGTGTTCGGCATCCCATCCGGCAAACTTCTCGGGTTTTTTGTATATCAATGAGGAATCAAAGCAAATCCCGACAAGATCAAAGCAATTCAGCAAATTGAAGCACCAAGACGAGTCAAGGACGTGCGACGCCTTGTCGACTGTGTTGCTGCTCTAAGTAGGTGCATCTCAAAATATGCTGAGCGCGCCCTGCCCTTTTTCAAAATCTTGAAGAAGGTAGGTCCAATGAAATAGACTCCTGAAGCGGAGGTAGTGCTGCAGGATTTAAAGAAGTACCTTTCCTCTCCACCAGTCCTAGTCGCGCCAAAACCACAAGAGTCGTTGCTGTTGTATCTGGTGGCAACAAATCAAGTGGTGAGTGCTGCACTAGTGGCTGAAAGGGAGGTTGATGAAGAAGCGGCAACAACGGTAGGACCGCCAAGTGACGAACCGGGACAGTCCCCGACTAGGTCTGGTGCCGGCAAAGAGGGATCTACGTAGTTGAAAGAGATAGTCCAAAAGAAGAAATTGGTGTGGCGACCAGTTTATTTTGTCAGTTCCTTGTTATAGGGGGCTCGGTCGAGATATTCTGGCATACAAAAATTGCTCTTCAGCCTTCTTATGGCCTTGAGGAAGCTATGCAATTACTTCCAAGCACATAAGATCACCCTTGTCACTCGCTTCCCGCTATAGCGGATATTGCGGAACCCAGAAGCTACCGACAGGATTGTGGAGTGGGCTTTGGAACTATCACGCTTTGGTCTTAAGTTTGTGAGCACTTCGACCATTTAGAGCAGGGCCTTGGTGGAGTTCACTGCAGACTAGACACCAATGCCCGACAAAGAGATTCCAGAGTCAACTCTCCCCGGCAAGGAAACTGATCGAGAATGGATCATGTATTTTGGTGGAGCTTTCTCGCTGCAAGGCGTTGGTGCCGGAGTGCTGCTTGTCGCACCCACCGGAGAGCACCTAAGATATGTGGTCTAGATGCACTTTCCCCGAGAGACATCAATGAACAACACTGCTGAGTATGAAGGGCTGCTTGCCGGTCTCAGGATCGCGGCAGACCTTGGGATCAAGAAACTTATTGTCAGGGGTGATTCTCAACTTGTCGTCAGGCAAGTGAACAAAGACTACCAGAGCCCATTGATGGAAGATTATGTAGATGAAGTGAGGAAGTTGGAAGAGTGTTTTGACGACCTGCAAATGGAGGATGTTCCAGGTGTAGAGAACAGCGTCGCCGATGGCCTGTCAAAGTGTGCTACCCTTAAGTTGCCTGTGGAACCAGGAACTTTCATGCTCCAGCTAACTCAACCCTCCATGACACCATAAACTGGACAAGAGAAGAGAAGAAAGTTGAGTTCTGGCAAGTATTTCCCGGTAGAGCTTCCTGAAGCCACTGACGAGGAGGTTGCCAGAGGGAACGACAGGCTTGTCGGTGAGTACTATGCTCTGGCAGGGCCCCCGGCTCTTGCTGTAGAAGCATACGCTCCCGCCAGGCTTGCCGGTGTGCGGCAGACTCCGGCAGGCCCTCAAGCCCTTGCCATCAAGACAGATGCTACCCCAGCAGAGGATAAGCCTTTGGTCCTTGTTGTCGAGCCACATGCTCTAGCATGGGCGAAGCACATAGTCCATTTCCTTCAGTCAGGAGAACTTCCCGTGGAACAAGAAGAAGCAGAGAGAGTAGCCCACCGGTCTAATATGTACCAGTTCATAGACAACGTCCTGTACAAAAAAAGACCGAACGGTGTGAAACTCAAATGCATTTCCCGGGAAGATGGACTAGGGTTGTTGGCAGAGATACATGGAGGCATTTGTGGCTCCCACATATGGTCAAGAGCCCTTGCTGGGAAAGCATTCCAGCAAGGCTTCTTTTGGCCCACCACTCCCCAGGATGCAACAACATTGGTAATCAAGTGTGAGGCATTGCAATCGGCAAGTTCACAAAGTGGTAGGAAGTGGAAACAGTGAGAAAGGTGACAGCATAGTGAGGCGTCAAGTTTTTTAAGGGACTAGTTCGTCGCTTTGGTGTTCCCAACAGGATCATCACTGACAATGACACACAGTTCACGAGCTGCACCTTCATGCAGTATGTCCAAGACCTTGGTAGCAAAATCTGTTTTGCTTCCGTTGCCCACCCAAGGAGCAACGGCCAAGCAGAAATTGCTAATGTTGAAGTGCTGCAAGGTCTCAAGACAAGAACTTTTGATAGGCTGCACAAGTGCGGAAGGAACTAGATTGATGAGTTGCCGGTGGTTCTTTGGTCAGGACGGCACCAAATCGAGCTACCGGCCAGACACCCCTCTCCCTTGTCTATGGGGCGGCAGCAGTTCTCCCCACGGAACTCATGTACGGGTTATAGGATATATGCCCTAGAGGCAATAATAAATGTTTTTGATTATCTCCCTGTTCATAATTATGTTTATGTTCCATGCTATAACTGCAATGATTCTCGAGTCTACAAATAAAATGAGGCTTGGAGGGAAACTCATGTGCACGCGTGGGATAATAAACGGTAAAATGTATTCCTAGTCTGGCCTCTAAGACTGGCTCAAGTATTGCATGATGATCCTGTTTTCCTGATCATGGGCATGGCTATGCCGGCAAATTGAGGGCATAATGTTAGAAGAACATTTGTGTTGAATCGACCCGAATTGATGTTATGCTATGAGATACATTCGTCATAAGTTAATGGTTAATAACACAGAGAAGTTAATGTTTGCATAATTCCTTAGACCATGAGAGTATCGAGTTTCTTCATGCTTGCTTCATGAACTTTGGGGTTTGTTAAACGTCATCTGTAAATGGGTGGCTATTACGGCGGCTTACGGGTTCATGGAAAAGTATGTGAAGTAACTTGATATCTCAAGATTGGGATTTTCTCCTCCGACAATGGAGAGATATCTCTGGGCCCTCTCGGTGTTACGGTATCCATCATCGTCTGGCCAGACACTTTGCGATTTGATCACGGGGATGCCGGAACACGGGAACGAGAAAAGAGAACAATACCGTTAACGAGGTAACTGGCATAGTGGACAAGTTGTTGATCCACGAGGATGCCAACATGTCTCACCTCGGGTATTTGTAACATATCGCGAAGCAACAGGAATAGCACACGGCAACTGGAGGTTCACTCCAATATTTATTCGTGTGGGTATAGGGATCGATATGGGAGTCCACGACTCTGATGTTGATCATTGATCGGAAGGGGTTCCAGGTCATGTCTATGCTTCACCGAACCTATAGGGTCACACGCTTAAGGGTCATCTATCTGTTGAATACTAGACAGGGAGTCTGAGAGAAAATCACCGAAAAGTTTAGGACACTGGAAAAGTTTCGGACAGTGGAAAAGTTCCGTAGACAGGTCACCGAAATAGTTTCGGTGAAACTAAAAAGTTGTTTCAAGGGATACCATTAAGTCAAATTGGTTTCGGCACATGCCTGATAATTCTTGGAGGGTGCCAGAATCATTCTGGAAACTTCTAGGAATTTTCCGGAAGAATAACCGGAAATGTTCCGGAGCTGCCGGAACTGCTTCAGATGCTTTTCGCAGATGAAAATCACTATTCCGGAATTGTTCCGGATCGCATTGAAAATTATTTTAGTGGGGTACTAGAATTGTTCTAAGCCCACATAAATATTTTCAGTTCGAGCGGACGCTAAAAAATGTCGCCATCAATAGTGAAACTGCTTTTTGGACTACTTTATGGAAAGCCACCTTTTGGGGCTTTGCTTCAAAAGATCTTGGGGATGACATGGATGGATTGGATCCATTTTTGGGGGCCCACATGAGGGTGTGTCCGGCCACATGGTGGACTCCTTCATGGAGTCCCTCTTGTTCCTTGGTTTCACTTTTATGCCCTTGTGGAAGGACTTCATTCATGTGCATTTTGGGTTTTATTGTAAAACCACCCTACCCCTTAGTTTTCCTATTAATAGAGGAGATGTGGGCTGCCATTTCTTCATCCTTGTGCTCTCATACACATGCTTTGCTTTGCAAGCTCTCTCTCCCTCCCAGCGAAATAGTTTCGTAGAGCCGAAAGGCTGTCTGGGTTCCGGCAGGAACTAGTTCTGGACGGCGAAGCCCTACCGGATAGATGACACCATATGTGTGCAACTCTGTAGAGAGATTGTAGTTTTGGTCTTAGTTCTAGAGTGCCTCCCTAAGGGCTGTCAATGTGACCGTCCGAGTTTTGGAGGTCCTCCCGAAGGGCTGTCTGAGTGACAGTCCGAGATTCGGAGGTCCTCCCGAAGGGCTGTCCGCGACACCGTCCGGGGGACTGTCCGACCGCCTCCCGGAGGGTTGTCCACGGGGCAGATGAGGGTATACATCCTCGCGGTTCGGAGGTTGTAAATCCTAGCTGCGGGGATCTGCACCGCCGATCGTCATCGACTGTACTTCCGCTGCGCTACGAGTCGGTAACGAAAAGATCAAACCTTGTATGCAGTCTTCATAGTGGTCCTGGGCTGGTGCGTAGGTCGGAAATTTTTTGTTTTCTGCTACGTTTCCCTACAGTGGCATCAAGAGCCGTGCTATGCGTAGATGCAGGTTGCGATCTAGAATACATGAAGATGTATGGGTGTTGCATAATATAATTAGGTAGTAGATGAGATGTATTACTGAAAATTATTTGTGCGGGTAGCAGATGAAATCTGTAACCCGATGTTCTTGTTGCTTCCCTAGAATTTGCGTAGTCCTGATCTTAACGGAATGGTGGAATCTCACAAAGTTCTGGCAATCCGTGATCCTTTCATGCTGCTCCTGAGTATGCTGATTGACAGATCAACGAAGTGCTAACAGTTCTTTGGGTTCCACCATAGTTGAGAAAGATGGATGTTTCGCAGACGAAAGGGCAATGCAGATGTGATCTGCACGGGGGTCACGCGTATGACGAAGTTTAGTATGGGGCTCGAGATTTAATTATCTCGTGTTTCATACACCCTGGATTGATAATCTAGCAACTTGAATTATCATACTTGATGATGGACGTTGGTAGCTTCGGTTTGTTTTGAAACCTTAGAAGCCACGAAAAACAAGTTTTTGCATGGACCGATTAGAGGCGTCTAACTTGGTTTTGCAGGATGGTTTGCATGTGCATGTGATGTGGTATAGCAGTGTTCATAATAATTTGATTATGTATGAGATGACTATATGATGTAAATTGATTAACATGACCTGCGTGTCATGATTCGGCATGATGGCTGGAGCCATATGATTGCACTTTAATGACCTACGTGTCAACCTTATGTAATGCACTTATTTTATTAAGCTATAGAGATAGCAATATTATTTGGTGCATTAAATAGGTGGTGGCAATCTTCGCAAAGGTGAACACCGATGCGAATGCCGAAGACGAAGAAATACTTGACTTCTCCGTCAGAAGGGGCTATACCATGTCATGCTAATTATGAATTGCCTGAGATGTTTATCCCTCTTGATGCACCCTTCTTGATTGCGCGGTAGTCGCTTTTTATTAGGGTGATATCTCACTTAGAATATCAAGTAGTTAGTGTTCTCCCAAGTGTAGCACCGTCACGACACCTATCTCTTCGGGGTATCACATGGTTACATGGGTACGAACGATTAGAGAAGTGTGAGGCGGGTGAGTTGAGACCTCGCAGCGAGATCAGTTGGTTGTCTTGACGTTCAGGCATGAAAGTCATGAGCTCGGAACACACGCATCGAAAGATGAACAAGAGTCACATAGAGATGTGATTGGCAAGTTGGCCTACCGATTACAATTCTCGTCACTTGAGATGGATACATCCTTGGCGTTGAATTGTAATTTGGATCTTGAATCACTCACAATCAATTACGAGAGATATTGATTTGAGTGGGAGCGCACTGTAGAATTAACTTGTTTTAATTCTCAGTGCAATTTATTTTGAACACTCTCTAAGTGTGGTTTGCAAAATAGTTGTACAATAATGGCTCGCGTTTCCACCTTCCCTATTAAAATTGAATAGCTGTTAAATATCTGGTTCAAACTTTACGGTTGGTAACGTAATGTGAGGATTGTCCTCAAGAGTGCCGAGAAGGACTTGTTCTATCGCATGTTTTCGGTATTCTCCCGCTAATGCTATGGATGATATGACTCTCGTCCTTCGATCCAAAAAGCTAAAATTCTGTTACGGTTAGGTCAAATATGTTTGCTTCCATTAGACCGAAACTTCGAAAGTTCGGATAGTTATGTGATATTCATGGAATCTGAAAGTCATTTTCAGAGACAGAAAAAAGGTAAAATATATGAGATATCCAAAGCAATGTTTGTTTGCAAACTATTAGTAAAGGAGTTTACTATGCATTAGACTGATAAGAGAGGGATCCAGGAGAACGCCTGTCATATGATGAAAGGTGAATAAAACAACAACTTAAAGAGAAAGGAAGTGTCCGAAGGGTGTTAGTAAGACTTTCATGCCTAGGAAGTCCGGGGCTAATGCCACTCTTAAGTTGGATGCTTCTTCCGAGAGTAGGAGAAATACTGAAAAGTTAAACTGTTAGAAATATAATGGCAAAAGGAAAGAAGACTGGAATATCCAGCTCATGTATGAATGTCATACAAGTTTTTGATGTATAGAAGGCTGGTCAAAGATATAGTTCTTGGGAATTATGGTTAAACATGTTAATCACTAATTCTTGGGTATTGTGAGTTGGTCACAAAGATACCCGCTCGATTGCATTCTGTTGCAACTCGATGTAAGAACTACTATGGCCTGAAAGACTAGCCAAGAATGAGGTTTAGATACACGTAGGGAACATAGTAAATGTTACTATGCCTTCCATCGGTGTATTCCCTATGTATTAAGTTTCATAATTCATTTTTGAGTTTCATACACTCTATCCCTTTGCATAAGGTATCTTGCAAGAAGGTTGTTCATAAGAGAACTTTTCATGTTCGGTGTTATGAATAACATAAGGGCCATACTTTCATCATGACTGAGACGTATGTTATGAATATTGATAATAATACATTACCTCTGGGTTTACTTTCATAATTCATTTTAGAGTTTCATACACTCTAGCCCATTAAACAATGTTTTTTGCAAAAGATTTGTTCATAAAAACAATAATTGTTGTTCAGTATTATGAATGACATGAAGGGCCATGATTCCATCCTAGATGAGATATATGTTATGAATATTGATGGAAATATGATACATCCATAACACTGGCGCTAAATGTCGCAAGACTAAAAGAATATCACATATGTGTGGCACTGCATTTGGTCACATTGGAGAAACCCGCATGGAAAATTCCATTATGATGGATTTTGAAGTCGTTTGATTTTGAATCATCTGACACTTGCGACTTTCCTCCAAAAGGTGAACTAACTAAAATACCGTTCACAGGCCATAAGGAACGAGCAAAGAACTTATTGGTAATCATACATTATGATGTGTGTAGTCAAATAAATGTTGTTGCAAACAGTGGATTTGTCTACCTTCAAAAATGACTCAAGTAGATATATGGATATTTACTTGATGAGACGTAAGTCTGGATCTTTTGAAATCATTCGAAAGGTTTTCAAAAATGAAGTAGAAGTTATTGTACCAAGAAAATTATGTTTCTGCAATTTGATTGCGGAAAGGAATATTTGAGTTACAAGTTTAGCGATTGTCTGATGAGTTGTGAAAAGAGTTTCATAACTTGCACCTCCCGAAACACCACTGCAAGTGGAAAGTCCGTGAAGATGTAATCGAACCATTTATGACATGGTAAGATCAAAGATGACATAAATAGATTTGCCATTATCCCTTTTATAGAGTGATGCTTTAGAGACTGCGGCTTTTACACTAAAAAGAGATCCATCAGGCCTGTTGAAATGACGCTATGGTATGGTACGCCCAACCATGTCAAATCTTTTGTTAACATTTGGAATATGGGGCTTGTGTAAAAGGTTACAAACCCATTCCAAATCAGACAAGTGCTATTTTGTATGGTTATCCCAAGTCATTGGGTATTCCCCCACCACTATACCGAGGCAAAGGGTTTTGCCACAAAACGGTATACTTTTAAAGAGAATAGTTCTTACAAAAGGTGAGTGGGAGGATAGTGCAACTCGACGAGATAACCAGTATCTTCATCATCAGTTCAAAGGAAAGAAACCTTGGAAGTGAATCTGTTGTTTCCTACTATGACTGATACGTAAGTCTCTACAATAAAATGTATGGACTTCAGTTGAACATGTAGCTGAACCACGTAGGCAAAGCTCATGCAAACCTATCAGGTGCGCAAACGAGATATTGTTGTTGGACAACAGTATACCTACAATACACAAGGAAGCGTTGATGGGCCCTGACTCCGGGATTGGCTAAATGCCAATACAATCCGAGATAGTTTCCATATAAGTGATTCAAGATTAAAACCTTGATACACCTTTCAGAGGACTTAGAGTCCAACGAATATTTATGGAACTGAAAACTGGTACAGATAAAAATGTTTTATCCATAAAGCTCGACTTGTTGAAATAAGAAGTTCAAGGAGTTGACTACGATGAGGTTGTTTCACCGTAGCGATGCTTAAGGTCGGTTCGGGTTGAACTAGCAATTAATACATATATCAATCATGAGATATGAAACATGGATGACAAAAGGATTTCCATCTGATGGAAATGAAACCTAGGACTTGTATGTGATAGAGTCCAAAGTAATTTGTCGATCCAGAGGATGCTAGTAAGTATGCAAACTTCAGAGTTCCAGCGATGGACAAAAGAGAGCAAAGCGGAGTTGGAATCTTCGTTTTTGATGGAATGGTCAAAGGAGTTTGACTTCATCAAATGGGTATCGAAGATGCTTATGATTCAAGAAAGTAAGTGGGAGCATAATACTATTTCTAAAAACCTTGTGTACTTGACACATTGTTAATTGGAAATAAATTTCTTGACACGAATTAGGACTTCATTTGAAAATAGTTTTTTTGATGAAGTGCTTAGGCTAAATAGCCTCAATATTAGACATGATGATCTATGGAGATAGGTTTACGTAATGGGGCTAAGCAATGAATACATATTGACAAGGTGCTAAAACCTTTTAGCATTTAAAACGCCAAGGAGTGATTCTTGCCGAAGTCACATGGAAAGAGTTCTTGCAAGACTTAGTGTCCCAAAACACTGATGAGTGAAATACATGATGGAGATTCCACACACTCTTGTGTTTGGATTAATCATGCATTCCATGGTATGTAAAACCACCAGATATGTCCGATACTCCAAAGTTGCTGCGAGTATGGATAACCAAAGTGATCAAAGTACTGATCATAGGACAACAGTGAAAGATGTCATTGAGTACTAGAGTAGTAGTGATGACATGTTTTCTCGCAAGCAGAAATCATGAAGAGTTCGGTGTAATATGTTACATCGATACAGTCTCCACCATTTCTCCATGTGATTTTCGATTTAATTGAGGTTTTTGTGTGATACGCAATATGGTGGCACGGTAGTTGGAAATTGTTCCAAAAAAGATACTGTGGTGAATTCTATAACAAAGGCTAAGTATGTTGACGCTTTGGAAGCGACAAAGAAGTTATTGAATCATATAGTTCATTCATGAACTTAGTATGGTTCCAAGATGGCTTTGGTCTATGAGACACTATTGCAGATAGTTGCTCCATAGCTCAGCCTAAGGAATCAGGTTTCGACCAATGATTCACACATATGCAAAGCCAAGTCACACAAAATACGAATTTTGTGACAGTGTGAAAACACGAGGATATGCAATGTTCCACACGGAGCTGAAGTTGTCAGATCCATTGGACATTAGGCTATACCACAAGCGAAGCATATTTTACACCAGTATGCCATAGGTGTAAAGTGGATTAGCATTGACTAGATTATTGACTCTAGTGCAAGTGGGAGTCTATAGGAGATATGCCCTAGAGGCAATAATAAATGTTTTTGATTATCTCCCTGTTCATAATTATGTTTATGTTCCATGCTATAACTGCAATGATTCTCGAGTCTACAAATAAAACGAGGCTTGGAGGGAAACTCATGTGCACGCATGGGATAATAAACGGTAAAATGTATTCCTAGTCTGGCCTCTAAGACTGGCTCAAGTATTGGATGATGATCCTGTTTTCCTGATAGTGGGCATGGCTATGCTGGCAATTTTGAGGGCATAATGTTAGAAGAACATTTGTGTTGAATCGACTCGAATTGATGTTATGCTATGAGATACATTCGTCATAAGTTAATGCTTAATAACACAGAGAAGTTAATGTTTGCATAATTCCTTAGACCATGAGAGTATCGAGTTTCTTCATGCTTGCTTCATGAACTTTGGGGTTTGTTAAACGTCATCCGTAAATGGGTGGCTATTACGGCGGCTTACGGGTTCATGGAAAAGTATGTGAAGTAACTTGATAGCTCAAGATTGGGATTTGCTCCTCCGACGATGGAGAGATATCTCTAGGCCCTCTCGGTGTTACGGTATCCATCATCGTCTGGCCAGACACTTTGCGATTTGATCACGGGGATGCCGGAACACGGGAACGAGAAAAGAGAACAATACCGTTAACGAGGTAACTGGCATAGTGGACAAGTTGTTGATCCACGAGGATGCCAACATGTCTCACCTCGGGTATTTGTAACATATCGCTAAGCAACAGGAATAGCACATGACAACTGGAGGTTCACTCCAATATTTATTCGTGTGGGTATAGGGATTGATATGGGTGTCCACGACTGCGATGTTGATCATTGATCGGAAGGGGTTCCGGGTCATGTATATGCTTCAGCGAACCTATAGGGTCACACGCTTAAGGGTCATCTATCTGTTGAATACTAGACAGGGAGTCTAAGAGAAAATCACCGAAAAGTTTAGGACACCGGAAAAGTTTCGGACAGTGGAAAAGTTCCGTAGATAGGTCACCGGAATAGTTTCGGTGAAACTGAAAAGTTTTTTCAAGGGATACCATTAAGTCAAATTGGTTTCGGCACATGCCTGATAATTCTTGGAGGGTGCCAGAATCATTCTGGAAACTTCTGGGAATTTTCCGGAAGAATAACCGGAAATGTTCCGGAGCTGCCAGAACTGCTTCAGATGCTTTTCACAGATGAAAATCACTATTCCGGAATTGTTCCGGATCGCATTGAAAATTATTTTAGTGGGGTACTAGAATTGTTCTAAGCCCACATAAATATTTTCAGTTCGAGCGGACGCTAAAAAATGTCGCCTTGAATAGTGAAACTGCTTTTTGGAGTACTTTATGGAAAGCCACCTTTTGGGGCTTTGCTTCAAAAGATCTTGGGGATGACATGGATGGATTGGAGCCATTTTTGGGGCCCCACATGAGGGTGTGTCCGGCCACATGGTGGAATCCTTCATGGAGTCCCTCTTGTTCCTTGGTTTCACTTTTATGCCCTTGTGGAAGGACTTCATTCATGTGCATTTTGGGTTTTATTGTAAAACCACCCTACCCCTTGGTTTTCCTATTAATAGAGGAGATGTGGGCTGCCATTTCTTCATCCTTGTGCTCTCATACACATGCTTTGCTTTGCAAGCTCTCTCTCCCTCCTAGCGAAATAGTTTCGTAGAGCCGAAAGGCTGTCTGGGTTCCGGCAGGAACTAGTTCTGGACGGCGAAGCCCTACCGGATAGATGACACCGTATGTGTGCAACTCTGTATAGAGATTTTAGTTTCGGTCTTAGTTCTAGAGTGCCTCCCGAAGGGCTGTCAATGTGACCGTCCGATTTTTGGAGGTCCTCCCGAAGGGCTGTCCGAGTGACAGTCCGAGATTCGGAGGTCGTCCCAAAGGGCTGTCCGCGACACCGTCCGGGGGACTGTCCGACCGCCTCCTGGAGGGCTGTCCACGGGGCAGATGAGGGTATACATCCTCGTGGTTGGGAGGTTGTAAATCCTAGCTGCGGGGATCTGCACCGCCGATCGTCATCGACTCTACTTCCGCTGCGCTAGGAGTCGGTAACGAAAAGATCAAACCTTGTATGCAGTCTTCATAGTGGTCCTGAGCTGGTGCGTAGGTCGGAAATTTTTTGTTTTCTGCTACGTTTCCCTATACGGGTCGCCTCGAGTGCTCGCTTATGATGAGCTTGAGCAAGAGTAGTTGCCGCAAGACGACGCGACGCTCCTTGAGTAAGACCGTCTTCAGGCTGCTATGAGAGCTGCAGGCTACCTGCAAGCTTTGCACCGCTACCACAGCCGCAAAGTTAATGCCAGAAGTCTTGAGGAAGGCAACCTTGTTCTTTGGTGAGTTCAGTTCGCCAAGAATTCCAACAAGTTGACGCCAAAGTGGGAAGGCCATTATCGGGTAGTACGAGTCACCAGGCCTGGCGCAGTCTGTCTGGAGACCGAAGATGACATCCCAGTGGGCAACTCCTAGAATATCAAACATCTTTGCAAGTTGCACCCATGAGGCGCGGTTGCCGCCCCCTGGAAACCACCTTTTGTAAAAGTCTTGCCGATGAAGCATGCAATCCTTAATATAAAGCCAGGCTCGGGCCCTGTCCGTAGTGAAATAAAGATAAGTGTTCCGCAATCCTGTTCGATTCTCATGTTTACTTATGTGCATGTTTGTTTGAGGTATTGCATTGCACTTAATCCCGACAAGGACAAATGGACCGCCAAGGTTCCATATCCATATTTTCTCTTCTTTCTTTTTCTCAAAGGACAGAAGGACCCCTCGCATGCAGCTTTGCCGGGGGGGGGGGGGGATGGTACGGATACCTATGAACGACGTCCCCCCCCAAAACAACTAGCCGGAGGGAAGACCACAACAAAAGATAAGTTGCAAAAACCCCAAGTAAATCCTTGTAGTAAGGTTATTTTCCTTGGGCGATCTCGACTCCTGTAAGGAAAACCTGCACGCGGAGGAACCTTGTTGCGATTGGTTGCACCCCTATTCTGTTTCGAGTCCGCTCAATAGCCTAGGTGACTGCGCTGGAAGCACTAGGGTCCCTTGCCGACAACAATTTCGCCAGCAGGCTGCTAAAGTCCCGCACCTAGCACTTGCGGCAGAGATATACGTGTCGGCAAGTTTCCAGTCAAGCGTAGGGTGAACACATATAGGGAGACATCAAACAAGGGAAATAACATAGCGATTGTTCAAAACATAATGAGCAATATTACATCAGCCTGGCCGAGGTTCTGACATGAAATAAATATTTCTTGACATATGCAACATGGAGGAGTGAGGCAGCTAATCCCGACGATCGCCTTTGACCCGCTCGACGATGGGCGCGACGAGTTCCTCAAGCGCCTTGACATCTGCGTCTTTTGGCAAGTGGCCGAGGACGTTGGTGAGGTTGAGGTTGGGGTTCTTATATGCCACCTTGACGAGCACCTTGCGAAGGATGGCCTGGCAGAGCTTACTCGATTCGATGGCCAAGTGGGATGCCCGGTCAGAGTGGAGCTTCTCCAAGGCTGCATGTAGGCTGTCGGCTGTCCAAGAACATGGTCACCTTGGTGCTCGTGGACACCCCGACATCGAGAGAATATGTGGGGCCTTCTAGGCCCATGGCGGTCAGCTGCTCGGCAAGCCTCTCCGCGACATCGACGAGCTTTTCGGTCTAGATCTCCACTCTATGGACATAGTCGTTGTGGGCGATGGTGGCGCTCTCAACCTGCTCCTTCTCGTTGTTGAGATCCCTGACCAGGGACCTCTCCTGGGCCTTGGCGGTCTCAAGGGTCTCGGTCAGCATGGCCAGCTTCAGGTTCAGGTCGCTGATGGACTCCTTGGCCAAACAGAGCTGCTTGGTCCTGTCAGAAATGGCGACTTGCGCCTCCAGCAAGCTGGCGACAGCCTGGTCCCTTTCATCCTCAAGCAACGAGACCTCCTTGCCAATATTTTCAAGATCAGCCTCCAATTTATTCACTTGCTCCTCCTGTAAGTTCTTGGTGGCCTCGGCAGCATCAGCTGCGTCGGCGGCCCCTTTTAGCTTGATGGCATGGTCCGCGGTTAGGGCCTCGAGTGCCTCCTTATGCTTCTGCTTCGGCTCCTGGGTCCTCCGTGTGACGAGATCCTCAAGCTCCACTTCCTTGTCATGGAGCTTCTCGACGAGCACCTTCTCACGAGCGGCGAGGTCCTCCTCATGGGCATCAAGCAGGACATGATGCTCCATCAAGCGAGCGTCCTCTACGGTGGCCCGTTGTTTGCCCTCTTCCTATGCTTGCTCGGCATCGGACTGCTGCATGAAGAGTTGGCTCTAGCCCTGACTCAACTGTGTCTGTCGAGTCTTCAGGTCGTGGGAGGCTTGGGTGAATCAGACCTGGGTTTCCTCGACGCGCTCTTGGAAGTTGGCCTCAGCCGCTTCCATGACGTCTGCCTGGAGTCCAGCTTCTCCTTTGTAACAGCCCGGGACCGACGCTCCAGAAGATTCCCCTTTTATTTCCATTCCAGTCTGTGTTTCGTTTGGTTGCTGCATTCATCATTGCATCATTCACATCATCTGCATTGCATTATCACTCGTTTTCGAAAACTTTAATTCGTTGTAGTTGCCGGTTCTCTCTGTTCGTGCCGTCATCCTTTCGAGACCAACCACACACGCCCGCACCCACGACATCGTTAAAAACCGTTTTTAAAGCGCGAAAAATATTCTTGGACTGGGTCGAAACCTGGCATGCGGTCTTATTATAGCGTAGGTAGACCACCTGCCAAAATTCGTCGCATTCCGAGTTTGTTTGATACCCCGTCGGTCAACCGTACAAGTGCGGTCATCGGTTACTCGTCGGACGTTTTTAGTGTTTTAAAACTCGTGTCACGGGCCCAAACCTCTCTCTCATCTCCCCCTAGCCCATCTACACAGCCACTAGCCCCTCTCACGACCGGAGCCGCCCGACCGAGATCCGGCCGTCGAAATTGGTGCAAAAATCCAAACCCTAGCCCCACATTGCTATATATAGACGCCCTAGCCATCCAAATCAGGAAAACCCTAGGCTTCCCTCGGGTTCCGCACCCCCCCAATCAGCTGCCGCCAACCCTAGCACCCTGTCTCCCTCCTCCCGCCGCCAAGGCCCGCCAGGCCCATCCGAGGCCCGTCTGGGCCCGAATCCCCGCCACTGCGAGCCCGTGTTGCCTTGTTGCCGTTCCTGCCGGGCCGCCCCACGCCATGGTTGTCGTCGCCTAGAGCTCGTCTGCCGCTACCTCCACTCAGATCCGGCGTTGGCCGACTGGATCCGGCCATCACCGGTCGCGCCCTCGCTGCTGGTGCCCCCCTGCCGACCGCCGCCGCCTCCTGTTCGCCGTTGCTCCTCGCCTCAGCTTCGTGGAGGAGGAAGGGATCGAGCGCTCGCCCGCCCACTCGCGATGACCGCAAGTGGGCCACTGATCTAGCCAGGCCCAGCTCGCCTCGCCTTGCCAGCCCAGCCAGCAACCGACCCATGAGGCCCATGGGTGCGTGCCCCCGTCGCCCGCTAAGCCCTGCCCATGCGCATGTTTAGTTATCCGTCGCCCATTGCTGCTTTTGGGCTACTCTAGATTCGGCCCGTAGACGTTTTTTTTCAGTTATGCGAATTTTCTAATTAACCTGTCAATTTCAGAATTACAGAAAACCCCCTAAACTCATGCATTTAATAACTTTTCAGCCGTGCATCATATGGAAAAACTTTATGTATGAAACTTGACTAGAACTTCGTGTAGATTCACAATATCCAACTTTCACATGTGATAGAAATGTTTAACATTGCTGTTTGCATTAATTTGCATAAATGGCATGTTAAAATGATTTATTTCATAACTAATTAACCGTAGTTCCGATAAAAATGTTCCACATATGTAACTTGACTAGAAAAATGTGTAGAATCTCATGCCACACTTTATTTCCATGTTTAATAAATATAAAAATGTGGTTAGTTCAGATCTGTACCAAATTCATATTATGCTTATGGGGATGTTTCGGAAATGCTATATGTTGCTTCTGGCCTCATTTAAAATGCCTAGATGATGTAGTTTGTTATTGCTTCACCTCTTGCCATGTTTAACAACATTTAATATTGATGAGTACCTAAATGGGAGTGAACTAAATAGATCGATTGTGGAGTTTCATCAACATGCAACTCGTTGCATATTGAGCTTCATTTAATGTGTATGAGCTGTTTGAGGTGCTTTGCCATGCCTTGCATATTTAAATCGGACATGCATCATATTTGTTTGTGCATCATGTCATGCATATGTTGTGGTGTATCATGTGTTGATTGTTTGTTCCGGATTGCTTCTTCTCGATAGAGTTCCGAAAGTGTTCGAGGTGTGAGGATTCGTTCGACTATGTTGGCTCGTCTTCTTCATGGAATCGTTCTTCTTCCAAGTGGGATTTGAGGCAAGATGGCACATTTCCCTAGATACCATTACTATCATTGCCATGCTAGATGTCTCGTTTTTTATTGCTATGTCTTGCTACCAACCACTTGTTTGACAAACCTCCCAAGATTGCCATGAAAGCCTCCAACCCTCCACCTTCCCAGGAAACCTTTGTTTGTCTATGTTACCGCTTGCTCAACCCTTCTTATAGCTTTTCTAGTTACAGGTGCAATTGCTTCCATGTGACAACATGGACATTCTTTTGTTATCACAATATTATTGCTATTTAATTTAATGCACTTATACACTTGGTAAAGGGTGGAAGGCTTGGCCTTTTGCTCGGTGTTTTGTTCCACTCTTGCCGCCCTAGTTACATGTGAACCGGTGTTATGTTCCATAATTGAGCGCTCCTAACATGCTCAGGGTTGTTATGGGGACCCCCTTGATTTTTGTTTTAGGATAAAGCTTGTCTAGCAAGGCCCAACTTTGGTACTACATTTGCTTAATAACTAATAAAATTGCATAGGGATCTGCCGGCACCTGCGGATAATTTAATCAACCCCCGGGCTAGTGCTCCTCATGAGCGTTGGTCCAAATTAGAGCACTATGCGGGGCCAACCCAGGGCAACTCGGGAGATTTCTATCAAGCCGCTGTACGCGTCGCTCATCTGCCGTGCCCTGAGAACGAGATACGCGGCTCCTATTGGGATTGTTGGCACGTCGGGCGGCCTTGCTGGATTTGTTTTAACTTTTTTGAATGACTTGAGCGAGGAATTCCAAAAATACTTCGGGCTATCTCGAGGTTGGGGATTTCCTATGGAATTGCCTCGGAAGATCACGAGATCCATGGTCGAGGTTATTCCCGCTACGTGTGGTTAATTTGTGATGGATGAGTTGGAGCACCCCTGCAGGGTTAAATCTTTCGGAAAGCCATGCCCGCGGTTATGTGGCAAACTTGGAAACTTTGTTGAACACCCAGTCATAGTAAACTTGAAGTAAACTCTAATAAAACACACCAACTGTGTGCATAATCGTGACTATCTCTTCTCGTGAGTCCTTATCCGAGAGAGAACACGGTGGGGTTATGTTTGACGTAATTAGGTGTCCAGGATCAGTTAGTGATCAATACTAGTTCACGTCCGTTATGCATAGACCACCATACTTTACTTTCTGTATTCGTAAGTTAGCCACTCAAATAAATGCTTAGTTGCTTGTTGCAGCCTCACCACTTAACCATAGCTCACCCATTAAGCTTTAATATTCTTGATACCCTTGGAAATGAGATTGCTGAGTCCCTATGGCTCATAGATTACTACAACAACATTTGCAGGTACAGGTAATGCGATGCGTTGACATGAGAGCGATGCTTGGTTGATTTGGAGTTCTTCTTCTTCTTCTTCTTCATCGATCTTGGATGGGTTCCAGGCGGCAGCCTGTGATAGCAAGGGTGGATGTCATTTTATCATTTGATTTCTTCCATAGTCGGACCCTGCTTTTCTGTATGATGTTTGAGTATGTTGTTGTATTGATGTGATATTGATGTAGCTTGTGGCGAGTGTAAGCCAATTCCATATACTCATCTCTTCTATACATGTACCTGTAATGATATCCATTCTTGCAACATGACGAGATGCGCTTCTATCCTTGTCGAGGCCCTCGTGCCGAAATAAGGAAAAGATCGCATCTTGGGCATGACAAGTTGGTACCAGAGCCTGTACCGACCTAGGAGCCCCCTTGATTAATCGAACTTGGCCGAGTCGAGTCTAGTGAAAAACTATTTTGACTGTAGTTATATCGGAGAGTAGGATTCTTTTTACTCCTCTTCTATGCTCTGGTGAGGAATTACGACTTAGGAATTTTGTTACTACTCCTCTTCTCGCTCAATTTTTTTTAGGATCACGCGAGTATTTTGGAAACTATATGATACCGATGTGACGGAGTTCTGTCTTGGTGCCTCCTGTCTGACTTGATTTCTTCCGGGGAGTTGAGCTCTAGGGAATTCTTGGCACATCTTTATCGTTCAGCTTCCTTAGTATCTCAGGACGGAGGGTGCTCGGAATTGCTTCAATACTTGACGTGGTGAGATAAGGTCGGAGTCACCCAGTACTAGGGAGGCGTCCGGGGTACCACCATGGTTAGTATCGTTGTGCTTTCGAGGATCCGAGTTAGATGGACTTGCAAAAGCCTCTGGTTATGTGTTGAAGGATGAATATAGTTGGGGTGTAGGTTTGTTAGTTGTGTGAGATATTTCCTCCTTGTATCCCCAACACCCGATTTCATAACGAAGAAAGTTTTCGGAAGTTCTTAGGTGGGAATTCAAGTAGTTACCTAGGCTATCTTCCAACAGATCGTGATGTGAGATTGGGGTTCAACATCTAGTGGATTTGTTTGTTCATGGTCTTTCTTACAGAGGTCAGTCTTGATTTATGCTTCATCAAGCCTTGTAGTTCGCTACACCCAGGGAGCGTATTCGAGCGTCATTTAAATATGACAATCCAATGTATGATCGAGCCCGTGCAAACCTTACCACGAAAATATCGAGCTGAATCTCTGCCATGAATTTGTTCTGGCTTGTTTTGTAAGCCTCATCCTTTGTTTTGTTTTGTATATGGTAATTCGAGTTGCTTCGATGTCAAGTGGTGATTTCATATCTTTCCAAAGTGGTGTTCTCATATTTCTATGGGATTGCTAATTCTGTTGCCAATCAAGTTGTCATATCAATTCTTTTCATCCGGTGTGCTTCTCTTCAAGATAATTCTATCCTCTTCAATATTTGCAAGATCAATCCTCTTATTATTTCCAGAGTTCATTTCATCCATCCCAAGTTTTCTTTGTTTTCCCCACCCTCCCGCCCTTTTTCTTCATCAATTAAGTCTCATCCAAGTGCCTTTGTTTTCATGAAATGCTTCTGCCATCTTTCTTCTGTATTGTATCCGGTGATTCGTTGTGAAGATGCTCAGTACTCAAGTGTATCATTTATTAGTATTCATCTTTGTTTTCCTTTCCGGTGGATTCAATTCAAGCTCTCAGTGTTCATCTTATCCTTTCTCATTAGTTCAATGGTTTCCATGTTGGAATTTCTTTTCCAAGCCTCTCTTGTTTATTCGTCTCTCTCTGTTCTATCCGAAGTGCTGAAGATATCTCAGAAGACTTTCATTTCCATTCATATCCTCTTAACTTATTTCGAGGTTCTCACCTCACCAAGTTTTCATTTGTACCTGTGAAATATCTCTTTCTAAGCAATTGTATCAATGGTGGTTCCTTTTTAGTGGGCCCATAACCCATAGGTTTTTCCCCAGGATCTTACCTGGCTCTTCTAATCTTTCTGGAGATGCCCCCAATTGCTTTTCAATATGAATAAGAATGAATTTCATCAGTCATATTCCTTCTCCATGGTCGCTTCAAATTATTTTCATCATTGACTCAACCTTTCCTTATTCATTGTTCCGGAGTGTCTCAGTAATTCATGGTGTTGCTTCTCGTCATTATTCTCAGTATTGAAGACCGAAGTAGAGTTTCTCTTAATCTTGGTCCATTCTCATTTGTCATCTCATCTTGATGCTTTCCTCTCAAATTGTTTTGACCATGAGTATTCCTTCCATATCTATCCAGTGCATTTCATAATTGTTTTCATTTCTCAATCCTCCCGAAGGCCATCTTTTCAGAAGATTTCTTCGTTCTCAGCTTGCAGCTTTCGTTCTCGAATTCTTCTCAAGTGTTGTTCCGTTGTTCGTATCTCAATTATTCCGGTGCTTTGTTCAAGTTTTCTTTTCGGTGGATCTTGCTCTCTTCGTTCTCATGTTATAACATTCATTTGTATTATCCTCTTTAGTTTCCAATTTCTTATCGGTGTTCTCGTTCAAGACTTCTGTAAGTTTGTGCTTTATCTCTCTTTCCTATCATTTTCAAAAGAATAAGTGGTGTGCGAAATCCGTTGCTTGTCATCAATTTAACTTGATGAAGGATAGGAATAACATAATTCTTATTCTAGTTTCATCCAGGTGATTTCAATCCTTCTTCTGGAGTTGTTCATGGTATCAATTCTCAATTCTAAGTTGCTTATCTTTTTCTTTCCGGAGTTCCATGTTTTTTTCCTCAAGTATCTCTTTGCAAAGCTTCAGATAAAGCATAGAAAGGCCCCATTCTTGTTCTTTTCCAACCTTCAATTCTTTTCTATCATCCTCTCATGTCCGGAGGTTCCTCATGGTGGTTTGTCAAGGATTTAATTCTTGTCGAAGTGTTCTCCAAGATTCTTGTTGGAGGTGCTGAAGTGTTCTTTATCTTGGATTTCTAAGTACAATTCCTTATCCATTGTCTTTTGAGATGGTCTTATTAAATTCTTGATTATGAGGAGTCTCAAAGAAAAAATTTCAAGAATGAGATAAGTAAACCCGTCTTGTATTCTCGGAGTTATCTTGGGTTGGATTTCACCTAAAGCATTTCCTAAGGATTGTTGCTATCATGGTGTCATAAATGATTCAAGTGTTTCCTACTCATCCTATTGGTGAAATAAGTTTTGCAAATCTTGTTGCTCTCAAGCAATCAATTGTTTTTGTTGTGGCAGGTTGTCACCTCATAATTTTGAGATGTTTTTCATAAGCCCATAACAAGCTAAATCTTTTCGTTGTTGATTCTCCATCAACTCCATTCAACCATGTTTTTCAAATTCAATGGTGGTAGAAGAGTCATTTTCTTCTCCGTTCTCTTCTCTCCAAAGATCTAGTTTCTATTCTTTTCTTCCGGAGGCGTTGTCATGTTGCTCTCTTTGAACCATCATCTTGTTATCAAGATCATGTTCTTTCCTTGCTTATTCTTTTTACCGGAGGTTGTGTTCTATGTAAAAGTTCTTTGCTTCTTAGCAAATTTTGCCCCGCTATCCTACTGAAGTGCTGTTGAAATTTCATTTGAATTCTTCCTCATGTCGTTCTTCGTCTCTTTGTGACCTTCATGTTTCATTGGTTTCACTAGTTTGTCAGAGAAGCAACTAAGTTTTACCTCTTGCTCTTTCTCTTCCCCTTCTCATTCTTAGATCTCGGGACGAGATCCTTGTGTAGTGGGGGAGAGTTGTAACAGCCCGGGACCGACGCTCCAGAAGATTCCCCTTTTATTTCCATTCTTGTCTGTGTTTCGTTTGGTTGCTACATTCATCATTGCATCATTCACATCATCTACATAGCATTGTCACTCGTTTTCAAAAACTTGCATTCTTCATAGTTGCCGGTTCTCTCTGTTCGTGCCGTCAACCTTTCGAGACCAACCACACACGCACGCGCCCGCGACATCGTTAAAAAACCATTTTTAAAGCACATGAAAAACATTCTTGGATTGGGTTGAAACCTGGCGTGTGGTCTTATTATAGCGTAGGTAGACCACCTTCCAAACTTTGACGCATTCCGAGTTCGTTTGATACCTCGTCGGTCAACCGTACCAGTGCGGTCATCGGTTATTTGTCAGACATTTTTAGTGTTTTAAAACTCGTGTCACGGGCCCAAACCTCCCTCTCATCTCCCCCTAGCCCATCTACACAGCCACTATCCCCTCCCGTGACCGGAGCCGCCCGATCAAGATTCGGCAATCGAAATCGGTGCAAAAATCCAAACCCTATCCCCCATTGCTATATATAGACGCCCTAGCCATCCAAATCAGGAAAACCCTAGGCTTCCCTCGGGTTCGGCACCCCTAATCAGCCGTCGCCAGCCCTAGCGCCCTGTCTCCCTCCTCCCGCCACCAGGGCCCGCCAGGCCCATCCGAGGCCCGTTCGGGCCCGAATCCCCGCCATCGAGAGCCCGTATTGCCTTGCCGCCGTTCCTGCCGGGCCGCCCCGCGCCATGGTTTCTGTCGCCCGGAGCTCGTCCGCCGCTTCCTCCGCTCAGATCCGGCGTTGGTCGACCGGATCCGGCCGTCACCGGTCGCGCCCTTGCCGCTGGTGCCCCCCTGCCAACCGCCGCCGCCTCTTGTTCGTCGTCGCTACTCGCCTCAGCTTCATGGAGGAGGACGGGATCGAGCGCTCGCTCGCTCGCTCGCGATGACCACAAGTGGGATGTCGATCCAGTCAGGCCCAGCTCGCCTCTCCTTGCCAGCCCAACCAGCAACCGGCCAACGAGGCCCATGGGTGAGCGCCCCCGTCGCCCGCTAAGCCCCGCCCATGCGCATGTTTAGTTATCCATCGCCCATTGCTACTATTGGGCTACTCCAGATTCGGCCCGTAGACATATTTTTTGAGATATGCGAATTTTCTAATTAACCTGTGAATTTCGGAATTGCAGAAAACCCCCTAAACTCATGCATTTAATAACTTTTCATCAGTGCATCATATGGAAAAACTTTATATATGAAACTTGACTAGAATTTCGTGTCGATTCACAATATCCAACTTTCACATGTGATAATTTTTTTTAAAATTTCTGTTTGCATTAATTTTCGTAAATGCCATGTTAAAATGATTTATTTCATAACTAATTAACCGTACATCCGATAAAAATGTTCCACATATGTAACTTGACTAGAAAAACGTGTAGAATCTCGTGCCACACTTCATTTCCATGTTTAATAAATATAAAAATGTGGTTAGTTCAGATATGGACCAAATTCATATTATGCTTATGGGGATGTTTCAGAAATGCTATATGTTGCTTCCGGCCTCATTTAAAATGCCTAGATGATGTAGTTTGTTATTGCTTCACCTCTTGCCATGGTTAACAAGATTTAATATTGATGAGTACCTAAACGGGAGTGAACTAAATAAATCGATCATGGAGTTTCGTCAACATGCAACTCATATAATATTGAGCTTCACTTAATGTGTAGGAGCTATTTGAGGTGCTTTGCCATGCCTTGCATATTTAAACTGGACATGCATCATATTTGTTTGCACATCATGTCATGCATATGTTGTGGTGTATCATGTGTTGATTGTTTTTTATAGATTGCTTCTTCTCGATAGAGTTCCGAAAGCGTTCAAAGTGTGAGGATTCGTTCGACTACGTTGGCTCGTCTTCTTCATGGAACCGTTCTTCTTCCAAGCGGGATCTCAGGCAAGATGTCACATTTCCCTGGATACCATTACTATCATTGCCATGCTAGATGTCTCGTTTTTTATGTCTTGCTACCTACCACTTGTTTGACAAGCCTCCCAACATTGCCATGAAAGCCTCTAACCCTCCATCTTCCTAGCAAACCTTTGTTTGGCTATGTTACCGCTTGCTCAGCCCTTCTTATCGCGTTTCTAGCTACAGGTGCAATTGCTTCCATGTGACAACATGGAAATTCTTTTGTTATCACAATATTATTGCTATTTAATTTAATGCACTTATACACTTGGTAAAGGGTGGAAGGCTTGGCCTTTTGCTTGGTGTTTTGTTCCACTCTTGCCGCCCTAGTTACTTGTGAACCGGTGTTATGTTCCATAATTGAGCGCTCGTAACATGCTCGGGGTTGTTATGGGGACCCCCTTGATTTTAGTTTTAGGATAAAGCTTGTCTGGCAAGGCCCAACTTTGGTACTACATTTTCTTAATAACTAATAAAATTGCATAGGGACCCGCCGGCACCCGTGGATAATTTAATCAACCTCCGAGCCAGTGCTCCTCATGAGCGTTGGTCCAAACTAGAGCATTGTGTGGGGCCAACCCGGGGAAACTCGGGAGATTTCTATCAGACCACTGTACGCGTCGCTCATCTGCCGTGCCCTGAGAACGAGATACGCGGATCCTATCGGGATTGTCGGCACGTCGGGCGGCCTTGCTAGATTTGTTTTACCTTTTTCGAATGTCTTGAGCAAGGAATGCCAAAAACACTTCGGGATATCTCGAGGTTGCGGATTTCCTGTGGAATTGCCTAGGAAGATCACGAGATCCATGGTTGAGGTTATTCCCGCTGCGTGTGGTTAATTTGTGATGGATGAGTTGGAGCACCCCTGCAGGGTTAAATCTTTCGGAAAGCCGTGCCCGCGGTTATGTGGCAAACTTGGAAACTTTGTTTAACACCCGATCATAGTAAACTTGAAGTAAACTCTAATAAAATACACCAACTGTGTGCATAACCGTGACTGTCTCTTCTCGTGAGTCCTTATCCAGGAGAGAAAATGGTGGGGTTATGTTTGACGTAAGTAGGTGTTCAGGATCAGTTAGTGATCAATACTAGTTCACGTCCGTTATGCGTAGACCACCATACTTTACTTTATGTATTCGTAAGTTAGCCACTCAAATAAATGCTTAGTCGCTTACTGCAGCCTCACGAGTTAACCATACCTCACCCATTAAGCTTAATAGTCTTGATAACCTTGGAAATGAGATTGCTGAGACCCTGTGGCTCATAGATTACTACAACAACAGTTTCAGGTACAGGTAATGCGATGCATTGATGTGAGATCAATGCTTGTTTGATTTGGAGTTCTTCTTCTTCTTCTTCATCAATCTATGATGGGTTCCACGCGGCAGCCTGGGATAGCAAGGGTGGATGTCATTTTATCACTTGATTTCGTCCGTAGTCGGACCCTACTCTTCTGTATGATGTTTGAGTATGTTGTTGTATTGATATGATATTGATGTAGCTTGTGGCGAGTGTAAGCCAATTCCATATACTCATCTCTTCTGTACATGTACTTGTAATTATATCCATTCTTGCAACACGACGAGGTGCGCTTCTATCCTTGTCGAGGCCCTTGTGCCGAAAGAAGGATGGGATCGCATCTTGGGCGTGACATCCTTTCGGGCACGGTGGAGCGCTCGGAGCTTCTGGAAGCTGTCGCCCATAGTCTGGAGGAGCTGCTCCTCTTGAGATTTCCTGCTAGAACTTGGCTCTTCAATGATGTCGAGCCTGGCAGTAGTGCTGGCTTCCTCAACAAGAACTCCCCCTTCAGGTGGCACCCCAGTGCTTGCCGTGCCGGGGATGCTGACGAACAGGTTGTCGCCGACCTTGAAATATTTGCTTGATGAAGAGGCTTCAGGAGGAGGCATTTGGTCCTTGGCGACTGCCTCCCCGGTGGCTGGGGCTCAGTGGTCGGCGTAGCGCCTGATGCTCCGGCGGTAGGGATGCCGTCAGTACGACCGCTGGCCTCCCCACTGACCTTCTTGGAAGACTTCTTAGCGGCCTCCTCCTTCTGCGCAGCCTCGGCAGCCTCGGCCCTGCCAGCCTTAGCAGCAATGCTCTTGGCATCTTTGGCAGCCTCAGCGGCAGTACCCTTGGCGGCCTCCCCGGCAACGATCCTGTCGGCCTTGGTGGCGCCGTCCTTGGCGGTCTCTTCTATGACAGTATCGACGTCCATGCCCTTCGTCGAGGGAACATGTGGGGGCCAAGAAAACAAGCCAAACAAAGTTTAAGTGGAAGTTCAAAAAGACAAAAAAGAGGGAGAAACATAACAAAGAACACCTGCGCCAATAACGGTCGTCGGTGGAGACCTGCCGGTGCCTGTGCTCGCTGGCTCCCCTCGTCACGGTAAAGCGTGCTAGAGGAGGTCCTTGCGAGGGACCCGTCTCTCGGTGGTGTAGATGATGGGGGCGGCATGTCCGGGACGGTCGCCGGTGGTTCCCTCTGCCGCCGTCCTCCGCCTGCACGTGCGGTGATGTCAGTAGTAAAGATGCACATCCCAACACTTGCCAGCGGGAAGTGAGTGATGGGCTCACACTGGGGGCTCCTCCGAGGACTGAGTCGAGGGCTGTGTCGTGGGATAGCCTCCGGGCTAGCAGCGGTCGTCCTTGGCGCGTCTGAAGCGCTTTCCGATGACTCCTCGGCCGTCGAGGTCCTCGCCTTCTTCGCCACCCGTTGTGTAGTGTTTCTGCGTCCCTGTAGAAACAAACCAAAGCGAACCAAACGAGTAAAGTAAAATCCAGAATTTGGAAAAAGTGAAAGATGCCACAAGACTGTTACTCCTCATCTTCTTCCCCCGAGCTAAGGCGGAAAGGTCGAAGGCGACCTCTGCCGTGCTGCCTATGGGAGGAGGTGAAGGGGTTCTCCTGTGTCGCTTGGCCATGGTAGGCACGGGTTGTCGGTGGGTTTCTTGCCACCATGCAGCCTTGCCGACCGCCCCCTTGCTAGGGGCTATGGTGCTCGAAGAAGCTTGGCGGGCAGGGAACCCGGTGGCGGCGCTCCGAAGGACGTGCCTTTTCGCTTACACAAGGGACGGAGCCTCGTCGGACTGCTCCTCCTCAGCTGCGTCTTCGGCGGAACAACCCGGGGCAGACGTGCATCCTTGCTCCCCGACGGTCCCGCCCTGTCCGGCAAGGCCTTCGTCTAGCAATGTTTCCCCTTCACCGGCTTCATCTTCCAAGAAGCCAGCACTCCCGGCCTCTGCAGCAAGATCCGCCTCCTCTGCCCTGCTGGCGATGTACTCCAACTCCTCCTCGATGGTGTCGTGGACGAGGCCCTCTTCCCCGCGAATGGCCCTTTCCACCAGATTATCAAATAATTCTTGCACCTGCTCTGCAGGCGGCTCAATCCAAGACGCGTCGAGGCTATGGGTGTCGAACACCGACATCATGGCGATGATTCTCCCTAGGGAGGCATTGTTGCACAGGGGGGACTACGCCTGTCGGTAACTCAGGTATCGGGGCACTCTTGAACAACTTCTAGACAAGGGCCCCGTGCTACATAACGGTCATGTTGTGGTTCAGCCCGGGACGCAATCTCATGATATCCGCCGCGTTCCGGAAATCCCAAGCCGGGCTCCCCCTATTCTGCAGGGGAGCGATGCGCCGACGGAGGAAATTGGCGCCTATCATCTCTACAGAAAGGCCGGCGTTCCTAAGGCGGAGGATCCTAGTGGTTGCGATTGTAAGTTTCTCGTCATCAGGGTCGACGGCACCCTAGTCCTCGCGGCACACCATTTTGGCCTACCAGAGTGAGCAGAAGGGCATGGCCTTCTCCTCCCGAATCCAGCACCATCTGCCCCGCCACTTGTCCCACCTATCATTGTAGGCCCCATCAGGGTAGACCTCCTTGGTTCCTGGCCCTTGAATCCAAGTGACAGCATCGGAAAGGGCTCCTTCTGGTTGGATGCGAGGGGAAAAGTAGTGGCGAAAAAGAGCGGTGCTGCGGACTACTCCGGCAAAGTTTTCACAGAGGTGGGCGAAAACCGCCATTGACATCATGGCATTCGACATGAAATCCAAGAGGTGGAAGCCATAGGTGAACATTAGGTCGATGAAGAAGTCCGAAAAGGGGGGACAGAGCCCACAGTAAAAGTAACCGACAAAGAAAGGGTATTTGCCTGGGCCATCCCCGGAGGGGCCTGTACTAACGCAGGTGGCAGGATGCGCTGTTGTCTTTGCTGCCCACATCCACCGGTATTGTTTCTTCAGGACATCCAAACTGAGCCCCGACGGAAAGACAACGTGCTCCTTCCACATCTTCACCGTCTTGTTCTCCGAGACGACATCTGTTTCCTTGCCCTTGCTAGCTTTGGGCGGCATGGGGGTGACGAATGTGGGGGCTAAGAACGAAGAGAGAGCAGTGGCGTGGATAGGAGGGAGGGGCTCTGTTTCAGGCTCGAGGAAGAAGGCGACGGTAGTTCTTAGATTGGGAAAGACGAGAGGTAAATGAGCAGTGCCTCTGCAATTTCCTCTCTTATGGGGAAGGCGCGGGGCGGTCTCTTTACTAAAATAAGCTAACATGGAAATGTCTCGCGAGCGCACCGCTGTAACGGCTGCGCCGTGCAGGTATCCCATGTCCCGCATTCAATGGGCGTCGTGGGAAGTGCAGCAAGCACAATGATCACAACCGCAAGGCCCTGCCACACGTGCCCGTGCACTAATTGGGCCTAGCCCAATAGCGTTTGGCGACGTGTGTGGCCCAGGCCCGGGGGCTCCTGTCGGTGCCCTAGGGTTTTGGGATCTCTAGTGCCCCTTACTCGTGCACGAGCAATAGTAGCCATCCAGGCGGCCAGGCCCGCCAGGGACTTGCCAAATACCAGCATAGGAAAATCAAAATCATCGGCAAGGCCTCATCGGGAGGGCTATCGAACCACCAGAGAGGGAGCCCAGCCACGGCAAGGCAAGGCCGCGGCAAGGCGAAGCCCTATCAAGACCCCGCCAGCGCATAGGGCATGTGTTAATCCACCTGGACATGTGTCATGACATCGACGTTGGAGGGAGGTAGGTGGCGCTGATGGGACGGGCTCCCGTCCCATCCCACTGACGGATAGAGATGCCTGACGATGCATTAAATGCGCCTGTCCTACTCCATTAGTGTTAGGTATGATAACACTGTAGCTCTGTACACCCCATGTACGCACTGTACGCCAATGTTGGGATCCCCTTAGAGTATAAAAGGAGGCCCAAGGCGATACGGTAGAGGACTTTTGGGACTTTTGAACCCTTGGGCATTTGCACCTTTAGGGGCCCTCTAGCGCACACGCGTGGCAGTAGCTCACAACATCCCTGTAGCAAGAACCCTAAGAACACTCTTAATACTACCAAGCAGGAGTAGTGTTTTACGCATCCGTGCGGCCTGAACCTGGGTAAAGATCCCCACGTGCTTTTCATCAGACTGACTCTTCGCGCAACCTGCCCCCCACCGAACCGAAAGGGGTCCCCATGATCCCATAGGTGTTTGTTCCCATGACAGCTCTACCAAATCACAAGCATTCCCTGCAAAAACAAGTCAAACGTTCTACCATCGAAAATAAAGCCGTCCAAAAATATATTTTTCAAGAGGACTTTGACCTTGAAAATATCACAGAAAATGGCGAAGCAATTAAAGGTCAAATGCATCTTTTCGTGTTCTTGTGTTTGACAGGTTGTGGAGCAAAAATGTAGTTCGTATGCAAAAGTTATGCCCGTTTTACTATGATGCTTCCAACGGATTTCAGCAGTGCGGAAATCTCATTTCCATGGTATTGATCTATACTTCGGTTCGATCAATCTCATTTATCTTCGCGTGCTGCATCTGGATTTATGTTCCACTATCTACCCCGATGGTGGAAACCGACCGGTAGGGGTAATTCGTGTCACGACCTCTGCATCACGATCACAGAAGCAAGATCACGAAACCAACCGTCAACGCTGACGTGCATGACCGATCTCATCGACCCGCACCTGAACCGATCTACATATCTCATATGAAAATCCCTGAATCTATCACCACACAGCGGAGGCTCTGATACCACTATTGGAACACGCGGTATGCTACTCTAGCGCCAAATAAAAATAATTCTATCGTGCACCCAAGAACATGCTGCTGTCACTGTGCACCCAAGTCGATGGACACAAGAAAATTTTCTATCACGGGATCGAGTTGACCACTAGACACACAGTCACCGTAGTGGAAGTAGAGTTGGTGATGCGTGTAGTCGATCAGCCGATTCGTCTTCTCCTTAGCCGATCTTCCACGAGCAGTGATCTCCCATGAACAGGTCCTTGCGGATCCCTTGAACAGTTTGTCACGAATCCCTCGAATAGTTTATCCAAGCACCACAGATGTGATGCCTCCAAGGTATCTACATGTACGGGGGCAACGGCAGGCGGCAGACTGGTAGGTCCAATTGCACGACAAGGTGGCGTGGGGAGTGGCGGTGGCTTGTCGACGGGAGGAAAAAGATCAACCCTGAAAGGTGTGCCCACTCCCCTTTATATAGACCTCCGAGGTCGGCTCAACACTTGAGGCCCACGACGAGTCTAGTCCCATTTTCCATTCAGATCCAATCTGAATGGGCTGCAATCCCTTAAGTGTGCGACCCTATAGGTTCACGTACACATGGATATGACCCGAGTCGAAAGTCGGTAGCGGATCCTAGCAGAACATGCCAACTCCCATGTGTGAACAAAGTCGTTAGATGAACCTCGACAATGTGTCATATACAACGTTCATTTTGCCTCATGATATAGGTTGTAGAGCTCAAGGCGAGTACTTGTCACCCTTGTGGTAGCTCGACATCTCTTCTCGAAACCGTTATGCAGATTGCCAAACTGGGTTAACATTTAACCCATGCCGCATAGCCATGCTTTCTGAATCTGATCACATGAGAGGGCCCAGAGAATATCTCTCCTCACAAAGGGGCAAATCCCATCTTGGTTAACCATGTCTCGCGGCATGTCTCACGACTCACCCAAAAGCTACCTTTATAACTACCCAGTTACGGAGTAGCGTTTGATAGACCCCAAGTAAGTCAATCCTCATCCCGAGAACATGCAATGACCTCAGGTCTAGGACATGGCATATACATTGTACTTGAGACTAACAAATGACATTATATCGATGTGTCTCAAACTGGGTCTGTCTGGCTCGGTGATCTATTTCCACAAGTCCATACTATCAGTTTAGCATCTCTATGCACATGACTTGCGACACGTAGTCATCAACTGAATCGTATACTAGTAAAAGATATGTGTCCGCATAACCTTAACAACTAGGGACTATTAGAACAATCATCATACTATATATAGTCTCACAAATAAGTCACATACTTATTGATACATATCACTGATGATGTTCAAGGATAATACAAAATACTCATGAATACATAGGAAATGAAATCATCACATGATTGCCTCTAGGGCATATCTCCAACATAAACATGTTTGCGATGACAATTAGAGATTATAGCTTCTCATTCTATGCCTAAATAGCTAGGAGTTAATAATGACTTATCTTGTGTGTCAACATGCACTAAAATGATTATAATATGCTATGGTAGTATGGTATTTCCCTCTGAGTAATTCAAGCAATTTGACTTGGCCCATGTGCAAACATGTAGTTAAATCAAAACCAATACAACCTTCGTGATGTTTAAATTTAGAGTGCTCATATCCTACTCATGCTACGCCCAATGTTAATTATTCACAATGCATGTTTATGACTATTGTTGCTCTCTAGCTGGTCACTTCTCAATCTATTGCTAGCCTTCACTTGTACTAAGAGGGAATGCTGCCTGTGCATCCAAAACCTTTAAACCAAGTTATTCCATGTGAGCCCACCATACCTACCTATATGAGGTATTACCCTACCGTTCCAAGTAAATTTGCATGTGCCACCTCTAAATATTCAAATAAACATCCATTTTGTGCACTTGCCTCGCTCATGGAGTGACGAGGCGGTCAATATCTTCCATGTTAAGTAAGTTATTCTTAGGATAGTCGTTTATTCGCCGTCATTGCGTGAGAGAGGCTGGTAAAAAGGATGCCCAGTCCTGCATAATCAAAATTAACTAAACAAAACTCCTTGGGATAGTTGTATGTTGACAAGCATCCGTGGATTCGATTAGCCATGGTTTGTGTATGGATGGTGGATAGGAGTAAACTTTACCATTCTGTTTGGGAACCGCCAATAATGAGTTTAGCCTGGAGATATTGAAAACATTTGTCGTAATACTGACAAGAAAAGTGCACCACCCAAAAATCATATCTTCACTCTTGTTTTAAGATTCGAGCTCTGGCACCTCTGCACATCAATGCTTCCCTCTGCAAAGAGCCTATCTATTTACTTTTATGCTGAGTCATCATCCTCTTATTAAAAGCACCGGACCTAAGAGCACTATTGTCATCCTTATGCATTGAGTCTAGTTAATGTTGGATACGAGCTTGACTGGATCTTTTCTACCCTGAATTATAATGTTTAGTCGCTGCTTGGATCTCAGAGGTGCTCCGCATTTATGTTTTGCGGTCTCAGAAAGGGCTAGCGAAATACCGTGTCACCATATTGTATTATTAATGTTTTGACAAATTGTTGGCATGTGAGATATTTTATATCATTTCTTGCTAGTTAGTTATGTATTGCCATGAGTTAACATAATATCTAATTGTTTCCATGGATGTGCTTATTTATGATTTATGCTGAAAGCTTGAGCACTAGCTAAGCGTGTGTATAACAATGAGAACAAAAGAGTTTCTAAAAGTTTTGTTTATCACTTTCAATTTATTAACTGAATTGCTTGAGGACAAGCAATGTTAAGCTTGGGGGAGCTGATATGTCTCAAATGTATCTACTTTTCCAAACACTCCTACTCTGGTTTCGACCTCTAATGTCCATGATTTGAATGAAACTAACCCGGACTAATGCTGTTTTCAGCAGAACTACCTTGGTGTTATTTGTGTGCAGAAATAAAGTTCTCAGAATCGAAGGGAACTTTTTGTGAATTATTTCTAAGAATAATGAAGAATTATGGAGCGAAGAGCTATCGGAGGGGTGTGCCAGGGGGCCACAAGCCAACAGGGCGCCCCTGCCCCCCTATGGCATGCCCTGATGGCTTGTGGGACCCTCATGGCCCCTCCGACCCTAATTCCAGTCCTATAAAATCACATCCATGGAGGAAATTAGAGAGAAGTTTTCATCGCATTTCACGAGATGGAACCGCCACCACCTGGAGTTCTTCTCTGAAGGGCTGATCTGGAGCCTGTTTTGGGCTCCGTAGAGGGGAAATCGTCGTCGTCGTCATGACCAACCCTTCTCCATCAATGCCGCCATGATGCTCACCATCGGGTATTGGGACATATCAAAAACTTTGAGGAGAATTTTCAAGATGTTAATTATGGAGTTCAGTAGTTAGACCCGGCGTCAACCAACATTCATGACTCGGTGTTATCAAAAGATCATAACCCGCTAGAGTTTATATAAGCTGCCCTGCTTCACAACAATGGAAGACCGGATCTATGTCAGGAGGATCTCTTATTTTCAGGATTTTCATTAAGACAAAGTGTTGGAAGCCGACTCAATGGCATATGGGTATTCTATTCCTAATATTTTTCAAAGGACATTGACAAGCAAGATGATTCTCAAGATGACTCATTCATATGCAGAAAGACCCAGAATTCTGAGAAGCCACTTCATAAGTCGGCCAAAGGATCAAGCCGGGCAGTTAACGTATTTACTATTCCTATTTCAGGAGGTTACCATGAATAAATTCAAGCTAACCTAGGGGCTAATGTCAGGGATATACCCCGCGGTATGACCCGAGAGACAGTTATAACCCGGTGACAGTTATGACCCGGCTGACGATGAGTCCTCGGTTGTAAGTCCCTGAAGATGCGTCTTGAAGATGAGTCTCCGGTTGTAAGTCCCTGAAGATGAGTCTCCAGTTGTAAGTCCCTGAAGATGAGTCCTCGGTTCTAAGTCACCCAGGGGTAAGCCGCCCGGTGTAAGCCACCCGGGACTCATCAGCCCAGGACTCAGAAGCCCATGAAGAGAAGCCCACAATAGGAAGTCATAATAAGTTAAGTCTCAATCCGACTTAGACTCTACATGTAAGCCGCCCCTTCAACTTATATAAGGAGGGACAGGTCACCCCGAGAGAGTCAAGTTTTTAGACGTCTCAATAGACATGTCTTAGATAGACAAGAGATTAGAGACTCTCGTGATTATAGGTAGCAAAATAACACCCTTGTAACCGAGAGATCTCCTTCATCATCAATACCAAACAAGCAGGACGTAGGCTTTTACCTCCATTAGAGGGGCCGAACCTGGGTAAACTCTACGTCTCTCAATTCCAACCAACCCCTTCAAGCCGCCACATAGTTGCGCTTCTACCACAAACCTAAGTCCGTTCACCTGGACATTTGCCGTGACAAATCCACGACAGGATTGGATGAGATTGATCATGTAATCGAGTTAAATTTGATAGGGATTGATCCCTAGTGTCCACTATGTTCTGAGATTGATGTTGCTATGACTTTGAAATGCTTAATGCTTGTCACTAGGGCCCGAGTGCCATGATTTCAGATCTGAACCTATTATGTTTTCATGAATATAAGGGTGATTTTAATCCAATCTTGCAAGTTGTATGCACCTATTACGTGTCATGATCTGCATACCCCAAGGTGACAATAATTGGGATTCTTTCTGGTGATTACTGTAGTTTGAGGAGTTCATGTATTCACCATGTGTTAATTCTTTGTCCCGGTTCTGTATTAAAGGGAGGCCTTAATATCCCTTAGTTTCCAATAGGACCTCGCTACCATGGGAGGGCAGGACAAAAGATGTAATGCAAGTTCTTATCACAAGCACGTATGACTATATACAGAATACATGCCTACATTATATTGATGAATTGGAGCTAGTTCTGTGTCGCCCTAGTGTGTATCTGTCATATGATCAATTTCATCTAAATCATTATCCATCACAGGTCCATGTGCCTACGCTTTACATATAATGAATCTTGCTAAGTTACTATTGCTATTGCTACTATCACAGATGTGAGAAAATTGTTGTTGTCACTACTACTATTACTTTTCTTACTACTATTTGCCGTGCTACTAAACCTTTGCTGCAGGGAGATATCCCAGGTGCGCTTGAATTGACAACTCAACTGTCAAGGCCGATAAATATTCTTTGGCTCCCCCTGTGTCAAACTAATAAATTAGGGTGAAATACTACCTGTGAAGACTATCATGATCCCCTACACTTGTGGGGTATCACTTTCCTCCGAGCAAACTCTGACGTGTCCGCATGGAAGCCAACCGACTTGACCAGGGTCTCGAGGGAAGTGATCGAGCAACACCTGGTGGTGTGCCCCAACGCTCGCCCTGTCAAGCAAAAGGCCAGGCACCAAGCGTCAGAGAAGCAGTAGTTCATTGTTCAGGACGTTCATAGGTTGCACGAAGCAGGGGCCATTCGCAAAGTGTGCAACCCTGAGTGGCTCTTCAACCCTGTCATCGTCCCCCAAAAGGGCGACAACTAACTGAAAGCACATTTGCTCCCTTGGTGGTTTTGGTAATTAATAACAACATATAAGTCATTGAACTAATGTTTCCACCAAGTATATTTGAGCAAAAGTTCATTGATTGGAATGGCAAAAGGATTGTGGAATTACCCCAAGATTCAAGGAAATAGGTTGGACAATTTCAAGCAAGAGGACTCTACATTTTACATTTGTGAGAAATCACTTTGAGTCTATAGGAAAGCCAATACTATTAAAAGGGGGTAAAGTTTTAATGGTGAACAATATGCTCAAACATGCACAAGTGACAGTCACCAAAACATCCACAAACTCTCCCACCAAAGTCTGTCCTAAGCCAAATATGCCAAATCGGTGCAACCAACATTCCTATCACGGTGCCACCGAGTTCCAAACCCTAGACAGACTCAGCCAAACCCTAACACTTCGGTGCAACCGAAACTGGACTCGGTGCCATTGAGTTGGGTTGCCAACTTCCTGTTACGCAAGTTCTCATTTTTGGTCTGACCGAGAATGGTGAATCAGCATCATCGAGACTAGTAAATCTGTCCGTTGGTCACCTTGTCGGTGCAACCAAGAATTGTATATCAGTCCATCCGAGATTAAAAGTTGCCACTTTTTGTCACTTTGGTACCACCGAGATTTACACATCGGTGTCACCGAGACTGACTTATTGTGTCTAACAGTTGGATTCTTGGGGTTGCCAATATATACCCCTTCACCACCACCCACTTGAAAGAGAAATACTCAAAACTATTACATACCTATTCTACTCAGTTTTCTAAGAGAGAACCACCTACCCTTGTGTTGAGGTCAAGATCTTCAACTCCAACCATATGGATCTTGATTTCTAGCCTCCCCAAGTTGCTTTCCACCAATCCCATCACTTCTACCAAGCCAAATCTATGAGAGAGATATTGTGTGTTAAGGAGTCTATCATCTTGAAGCACAAGAGCAAGTAGTTCATCGTCATTACCGAGCCTATTACCTTTTGGAGGGTGGTTCCTCCTAGATTGGTTAGGTGTCGCTTGGGAGGCTCCTACTTCATGTTGTGGAGTGAACCAAGAAGTTTGTAAGGTCAAGGAGATCGCCTACTTCGTGAAGATCTACCCATAGTGATGCTAGTCCTTCGTGGACGGAAGCCGCAGGGAATAGTCAAGGTTGCTTCTTTGTGGAACCCTTCGTGGGTAGAGCCCTCCATGGAATCTTGCGACGGTTACCCTCCGTGGGTTGAAGACTCCATGAACGTGGATGTACAATAGCACCACCTATCGGAACCACGGGAAAAATCATCGTGTCATCACTTGTGTTTGCATTCTTAAGCCTCTCAATACTTACATGTGCAATGTCTTTACTTTCTGCTACTACACTCTTAGACATGCATGTGTAGGGTGTTACTTGACATGCCATGAATGCTAAACTTTCCAAGAATTAAAAAATTGGGAAAAAGGCAAAACTTTTATTTGGTCAAGTAGTCTAATCACACCCTAGACCTACTTTCTATCCTACAAGGGGTATCAGAGCTTTGGTCTCCATTGCATTGGTTTCACAACCTAGGAGAAGTATGGCATCTAGTGAGGGAAATTATCACCATAGAGGTCCGTACTTTGATGGTACTAATTTTGCTAGTTGGAAGCATAAAATGAAATGCATTTGCTTGGTCATAATCCTGCCGTTTGGGCTATTGTTCATGTTGGCTTGCAAGGTGAATTCTTTGCGGATTGAAAGGAACCAGATCGTGAAGCATCTGTGAATGAATTGAAGATGTTGCAACTCAATGCTCAAGCATGTGACATACTCTTCAACTGCCTATGTCTTGAAGAATTCAACAAAATCAGCCGTCTTGAACATGCAAAAGAGATTTGGGATTCTTTGGTTGATATGCACGAAGGAACTGAGTTCATGAGAGAATCCAAGTTAGATGTTCTTCAAGGTCAACTTGACAAGTTCAAGATGAAGGATGGTGAAGGAGTCGCTGAAATGTACTCTAGGCTAGCTCTCATCACCAATGAGATTGCCGGCTTAGGAAGCGAAGAAATGACTGACAAGTTCATCATCAAGAAGATGCTTCAAGCTTTCGATGAGAGATATGACACCGTGTGCACATTGATCCAAATGATGCCCAACTACGAAGATCTCAAACCAACGTAAGTGATTGGTAGAATTGTTTCTGATGAGATGACACTCAAACACAATTAAGACCTTCATCACAAGTCTAGCAGTTCTTACAAAGCCACAAGTGATGCTCCTGCTACCTCAAGCGACAACCTTGTCACAAATGAAGAGATAACCCTCATGGTCAACAAATTCAACAAGTTCTACAAGAATAGAAGCAAAGATCGCAGCTCTAACTCAAGATATGAAGAGAAGTGTTTGTCAAGTCGTGATCAAAACTCCTACAACTGTGGGAAGCCTGGACACTACTCCAAAGAGTGATCAGCTTCCGACAAACGAAGAGAAGAGTCACCAAGAAGATGAAGCTCAAGAGATGAATCACCTCGAAGAGAGAGAAGGAGTAGAGATGATCGTTATGAACAAAGACCCTCAAGGAGAAGTAGGGACTCGGAGAAGAAGGGCAAGCACACCAAGAGATACTCAAGAAGGAAGCATCAAGATCATGTTGGTGAATGGATTTCCGGCTCCGACTCCGACAACCACTCCGAGAGAAACTACCACTCCAACTCTGACTATATTCAAGATGGTGGTGTTGTCGGAATTGCACTAGTGACAACCAACTCCTGTGACCTATTTGATTCACCAAATGAAGGAGGTGGAATTTGCTTCATGACTAAAGGCCCCAAGGTATCACACCTCGAATATCTTCATTTCGATAGTGATGAAGATGACTTGCTTTACGATGATGACTTGCTATCTGATAAAACTAGTGATGTTAATCATAATGAACTTGATATTTCTCATGCTAGTCAAGATAAGTCGAGTAACGATGATAAGATGAAAATAGAAGAACTAACTAAAGAAATCAACACTCTTAAGTTAGCTCATGAATCACTCTTGAAGATCATACAGAGCTTGTAAGAACTCATGAGAAGCTACGCTTCGAGAAGCTAAATTTGGAGCAATAACATGAATTTCTCAAAGGTATCAATGACGATCTCTGAAAGAAGACTTCATCTTATATTTCCAAATGACTACTATTGTCTACATTCATGCCACAAGTCAAATCTAAGCAAACTAGTAACAAAGGAAAGAAAGGTTCTTCATCTAGTAGCAACAATAAAAATGCTAAACCCAATGATGTTGCTCCAAGTAGTTCTATTGATTCCACTAATGATGATTCTCTTATCCAACTTACACTTGAGCAAGAAAATGCTTTATTGAAAGGAATTATAGAGAAAGGTATCTACAAGAGTCTTGAAGGGTACAAACAATTTGATGAGATTGTACGTAAGCATGGAGGATACTGGAAGAATCGCGGTGTTGGCTACTTCAACGCTAATGGAGTTGAATGGGAAGAAGGTCAATATCCCAATCCCAAGTTTGTTCCTCAAAAGGAGAAGTATGAAAATACTCTTCCCAAGGGAACAAACACTCAAGATGATCTTCCACCAGAAGACACCAAGCTCAAGGGAAAGAACAAGCTCGAAGAGGACTTTGACTCTTATGAAGATGAATCCCAAGCTTTGGTGAAGTGGGTTCCCAAGGCTACTACAAGCTCAACTTCTACAAGTGCTACTTCAACACGAAGGATCCTCATCAACTTGATGTGGATTCCCAAGAAGAAGAACTAGAGAGTTCTTGAGGGGTGACTCCGCCAACGAAATTCACTCACATTCATTATTGGCAAGATCTATTTGCAATCAAAATCAACCCTATGAAATAGATTAAGGAGTCACACATGCCCTCAAAGGTAAGCGAGGGACAAGGTAATCAGAAAATCAATGGACATCATTACACATGCTTTGCACTTTATGTCCATGGATATCCTTGTGTTTTTCTCTTGTGTGTTGGGACTAACCCATGTAGGTGACAAGAGTAAGGAAGCAACAAGGATGCTCCCAATTCTTGACGATCTTCATCAACCTTGAGGATCCATCACTACCTCACCAACATGAAGTCTTCATTGACAAAACCCAAGATTAGTTTTTCCCTCTTATGGGGGGATGTCACATCAAGGGGGAGCTTTACTCTCCCACGTGCTCAAACGTGCACAAGTGACAGTGACCAAAACATCCACAAACTCTCCCACCAAAGTTTGTCCTAAGACAAATATGCCAAATCGGTGCAACCAACATTCCTATCCCGATACCACCGAGTTACAAACCCTAGACAGACTCAGCCAAACCCTAACACTTTGGTGCAGCCGACACTGCACTCGGTGCCACCGAGTTGGGTTGCCAACTTCCTGTTATGCAAGTTCTCATTTTCGGTCCGATCGAGAATGGTGAGTCGGCGTCACCGAGATTGGTAAATTTGACCGTTGGTCACCTTGTTGGTGCAACCGAGAATTGTATATCGGTCCATCCGAGATTCAAAAGTGGCCACTTTTTGTCACTTCAGTACCACCAAGATTTACACATTGGTGTCACCGAGAGTGACTTATTGTGTGTAACGGTTGGATTTTTGGGGATGCCTATATATACCCCTTCACCTCCACCCACTCGAAAGAGAAGCAGTCAGAACTATTCCATACCTATCCTTGTGTTGACGTCAAGATCTTCCACTCCAACCTTATGGATCTTGTTTTCTAGCCTCCCCAAGTTGCTTTCCACCAAACCTATCTCTTCTACCAAGCCAAATCTATGAGGGAGTGATTGTGTGCTGAGGAGTTTATCATCTTGAAGCACAAGAGCAAGGAGTTCATCGTCATTACCGAGACTATTTCCTTTTGGAGGGTGGTGCCTCCTAGATTGGTTAGGTGTTGCTTGGGAGCCTCCTGCTTTGTGTTGTGGAGTGAACCAAGAAGTTTGTAAGGCAAGGAGATCGCCTACTTCGTGAAGATCTACCCATAGTGAGGCTAGTCTTTCAGGGACGGAAGCCGCATGGAATAGTCAAGGTTGCTTCTTCGTGGAACCCTCCATGGGTAGAGCCCTCCGTGGACTCTCATGACCTTTACCCTCCATGGGTTGAACACTCCATGAACGTGGAAGTATGATAGCACCACCTATCGGAACAACCGGAAAAATCATCGTGTCATCACTTGTGTTTGAATTCTTAACCCTCTCTATACTTACGTGTGCAATATGTTTACTTTCCACTGCTACACTCTTAGACATGCATGTGTAGGGTGTTACTTGATATGCTATGAATGCTGAAACTTACCAAGAATTAAAATTGGGAAAAAGGTAAAACTTTTATTTGGTCAAGTAGTCTAATCACCCCCTCTAGACCTACTTTCGATCCTACAGTAACGAATATGCGTCAACTTCACTAGTCTCAACAAAGCATGTCCCATGACCCCTTCCTGCTTCTGCGCATCGACCAGATCGTGGACTCGACAACCAGGTGTGACCTTCTGTGCTTCCCGGACGCCTTTTCGGGCTACGATCAGATCAAGATGGTAGCGAAGGACGTGGAGAAGAGCGTTCATCTCCCCCTATGGAGTATTCTACTACACTTGCATTCCCTTCGGTCTGAAGAGTGACGATGCTACCTTCGAAAGGCTGATGTCCATCGCGTCGGCACCCCAATTGGACAGGAACACAGAGGCATATGTTGACGACATCATGGTCAAGTCGCGCGAAGCCCGGATGCTCATCGGGTACCTGGAGTAGACATTCGCCAGCATGCGCAAAGTCAACTTGAAGCTCAACCCTGACAAGTTCATTTTGGGAGTCCCTTCGAGCAAGCTCCTCGGCTTCCTTGTCTCTCATCGTGGGATTGAGGCCAACCCAGAAAAGGTAAGGGCCTGTGAGCGGAT
Organism: Hordeum marinum; assembly: GCA_022496015.1. Taxonomy (NCBI): domain Eukaryota; kingdom Viridiplantae; phylum Streptophyta; class Magnoliopsida; order Poales; family Poaceae; genus Hordeum; species Hordeum marinum. Next base: position 68,486,160 of record CM039675.1, read on the forward strand.
GCAACCCCCCCCCCCCCCCGAACCCTAACGGAAATGCAAAATTTGGCGGGGTGTCTTGCCTCCCTAGGACGCTTCATCTCCAAGTGCGGGGAGTGGGCCCTGTCGTTATTCAATCTTATGAAGAGGAGCGGGACATTTTGCATGGACCCCCGAGGTGGATGTAGCCTCCGAGGACCTCAAGAGGTACCTCATGAGCCCTCCCATCATAGTTGCTCCGTGCCCCCCACGAGCGTTTTCTGCTTTACCTAGCAGCCACCCCCCACACAAGGCTAGTGCGGCCGTCGTGGTGGAGTGAGAGGTATAAGTCTATGCCAAGCGGAAGGTTGCAGCACCCGAGAAGGCATCGTAGGGGGCTGTGTTGGACACAGCGCCGGCTGCCGAGGGTGTGCCCCTGGATGCCCCTATCGTTCCTCAAGGGTCCCCCATAGCCGCCGGTGTCGCGCCTCTGAAGGACCCTGTGGCCCGGCCCATTGAGCCCCCCGGCGAGGGCGACATGGACACCACCGTCGCGCGCCTCGTCGAATGCCGGGTGTACAACATGGTGCTTAGGGATGCACATGAACCCTATCCCATGCAGCAGATGTTGGAAATATGCCCTAGAGGCAATAATAAATTTGTAATTATCATATTTCCTTGTTCAGGATAATCGTTTATTATCCATGCTATAATTGTATTGATCGGAAACTCAGATACATGTGTTGATACATAGACAACACCATGCCCCTAGTATGCCTCTAATAGACTAGCTCGTTGATCAAAGATGGTCAAGGTTTCCTAGCCATGGACATGATATGCCATTTGATAATGGGATCACATCATTAGGAGAATGATATGATGGACAAGACCCAGACTATAAACGTAGCATATGATCGTGTGAGTTTATTGCTACAGTTTTCTGCATGTCAAGTATCTATTCCTATGACCATGAGATCATGCAACTCACTGACACCGGAGGAGTACCTTGTGTGTATCAAACGTCGTAACGTAACTGGGTGACTATAAAGGTGCTCTACAGGTATCTTCAAGGGTGTCTGTTGGGTTGGCATGGATCAAGACTGGGATTTGTTACTCCGTGTGACGGAGAGGTATCTCAGGGCCCACTCGGTAATACGACATCACAATAAGCCTTGGAAGCAATCTGACTAAGTGTTAGCCACGGGATCTTGTATTACGGAATGAGTAAAGAGACTTTCCGGTAACGAGGTTGAACTAGGTATGGAGATGCCGATGATTGAATCTCGGGCAAGTAACATACCAAAGAACAAAGGGAACAACATACGGGATTAACTGAATCTTGACATAGTGGTTCAACCGATAAAGATCTTCGTAGAATATGTAGGAACCAATATGGGCATCCAGGTCCTGCTATTGGTTATTGACCATAGAGGTGTCTCGGTCATGTCTACATAGTTCTCGAACCCGCAGGGTCTGCACACTTAAGGTTCAGTGACGTTTCGGTAATATAGAGTTATGTATGGTGGTGACCGAAGGTTGTCAGGAGTCCTGGATGAGATCCCGGACATCATGAGGAGCTCCGTAATGGTCCGAAGGTAAAGATTGATATATAGGAAGTCCTGTTTTGGTCATCGAAAAAGTTTCGGGCTCAACGGTAGTGTACCGGGAGTGTCGGGAGGGTGCCGGGGGACCATCGGGAGGGGTATTTCGACCCAAGAGGCTACATGGGCTGTGGGAAGAGGTATACCAGACCTTAGTGGGCTGTCTTAAGTCCCACAAGAGGCCCATGCGGCTGGAGTGGAAGGAGAAGGGAAAAAGCCAAGGTGGAAAGAGTTTCCAAGTGGGAAGGAGGAGTCCTAGTACTAATAGGATTGGAGGAATCTTCCTCTCCTCCTTGCGCAAGGCCAAGGGCTGGCCTCTTGTGTGTCGAGCCTCCTCCATCCCTCCTCCTATATATACTAGAGGTTTTGAGGGTTTTGAGACACAGAAAAACTGCCACGTGCTGCCCTCTTCTCTAGATCGTAGTTTCTCCTCTAGATTGGTTTCAGCGGTGCTTAGGCGAAGCCCTCCTGGAATAGCTCCACCACCATTGCCGCAATGCTGTCACGCTGCCGGGGAACTCGTATACCTCTCTGCTCCCTGTTGCTGGATCAAGAAGGTGGAGATCATCATCGAGCTGTACATGTGCTGAACGCGTAGGTGCCGTCCGTTTGGCACTAGATCGGAAGGACCATGATCATGATTGTGAGATGATTCATGATAGGATTGCGGGATGGATCGTGATGGGATCGCGGGACATATCATGATTGGATCGCAAGATGGATCGTGATGGGATCGTGGGACGGTCGGTGATTTGGATCGCGAAGACGTTCGACTACATCAACAGTGTTTCTTAGCGCTTCCCACTTAGCGATCTACAAGGGTATGTAGATCCACTCTCCCTCTTGTAGACGCTCATCACCATGGATATACCTTGTGTGTGCGTAGGAAATTTTTTGTTTTCCATGCAACCTTCTCCAACAGCAGAAGCTCCTCCTCACGCTTCCTCCCTTGGTCGTGTTTTGGTAGATGAGATCTCGAGTAGAACACAAAGAGTTTGTGGGCGTTGATGCTTAGATTGCTTCCTCCCTTGGCCGTGTTTTGGTTCAGCGGTATTGTCGAATGAAGCGGACCGGACCAACCTTACTCGTACGCTTACGAGAGACCGGTTCCACTGACTGACTTGTAAGTTCGTTGCACAAAGATGGCTGGTGGGTGTCTGTTTCTCCTACTTTAGTTGGATCGGATTCGACAAAGGCGGTCCTTGAGAAGGTTGAAAATCAATTTATGTGTCACCGTTGTGGTTTTGCGTAGGTGAGAATTGTTCTTGCTAGATACCCATAGCAGTCACGTAAAACTTGCAACAACAATTAGAGGACGTCTAACTTGTTTTTGCAGGGTATGTTGTGATGTGATATGGCCAATTACATTATGAGATATATGTGATGTATTATATGATCATGTATTGTGTAGAATATCATGACTTGCAAGTCGATGAGTACAGCAATTGACAGGAGCCATAGGATTGCCTTTAATTATTGTATGACCTGCGTGTCAATCATTAAGAGCTATGTAATGCTTTACTTTATCGCTAAGCGGTAGTAATAGTAGTAGAAGCACGGTGGGCACAACAACCCCGATGGCGACACTTTGATGGAGATCATGGTGTCATGCTGGTGACGATGGAGATCATGCCGGTGCTTTAAGGATGAAGATCAAAAGCACAAGTTCATGGCCATATCATGTCACTTATGATTTGCATGTGATGTTAATCCTTTTATGAAGCTTGTTTTGCTTAGGACGACGGTAGCATGATAAGGTGATCCCTCACTAAAATTTCAAGATCAATTGTGTTCTCCCCGACTGTGCACCGTAGCGAAAGTTTGTCGTGTCGAGACACCACGTGATGATCAGGTGTGATAGACTCTACGTTCACATACAAGGGATGCAAGCCACTGTTGCACATGCAGAACACTCGGGTTAAACTTGACGAGCCTAGCATGTACAGACATGGCCTCGGAACACAAGAGACCGAAAGGTCGAACATGAGTCATATAGTAGATATGATCAACATGATGATGTTCACCATTGAAACCACCTCAACTCACATGATGATTGGACTTGAGTTGGTGAATTTGGATCATGTATCACTCGAATGACCGGATGGATGTCAATTTGAGTGGGAGTTCTTAAGTAATATGATTAATTGACCTATTATCATGAACATAGTCAGTAGTGTCTTTGCTGATTATGTTGTAGATTACTAGCTCACGCTGTAGCTCCCTTGAATTTTTATATGTTCCTAGATAAATAGAGTTGAAATATGATGGTGGCAATATTACAGACTAGGTCCGTGGTCTGAGGACTGTCCTCATTGCTGCACACAAGGCTTATGCCCTAAATGCACCACTAGGTGCACCACCCCCTCTAGCGTCGTGTGTAGATGTTGTGAACATCTGACACGCACGTTCTGATGACTACTTGATAGTTTAGTGTGTCATGATTTACAACTTAGAATTGAGGCTCCAAAAATGTTTTGAACGTCATGGAACATATGAGATGTTCTAAGAGCTGAAATTGGGATCTCAGGCTCGTGCCCGTGTTGTGAGATATGAGATCTCCAACAAGATTCTTTGCCTGCAAAATGAAGGAGAATAGCTCAATCGTTGAGCATGTGCTGAGATTGTCTGGGTGCTACAATCACTTCAATCGAGTGGGAGTTGATCTTCCAGATAAGAAAGTGATTGATATAGTTTTCCAAGTCACTATCAGTAAGCTACTAGAGCTTCGTGATGAACTATAAAATGCCAGGGATGGAAATAATGATCCCTGAGCTGTTCACGATATTTGACGCCGCGAAGGTAGAAATCAAGAAGGAGCATCAATTGTTGATGGTTAGTAAAACCACTAGTTTCGAGAAGGGCAAGGGCAAGGAGGGAAACTTCATGGATGGCAAGTCAGTTGCTGCTCCAGTGAAGCAACCCAAAGTTGAACCCAAACCCGAGACTAAGTGCTTCTATAATGAGGAGAGCGGTCGCTGAAGCGGAACAACCCTAGATACTTGGTAGATAAGAAGGCTGGCAACGTCGACAGAAGTATATTTTGATATACGTGTTATTGATGTGTACCTTGCTAGTACTCCTAGTAGCACCTGGGTATAGGATACTGGTTCGGTTGCTAAATGTTAGTAACTCAAAATAAAAGCTATGGAATAAACGGAGACTAGCTAAGTGTGAGGTGACGATGTGTGTTGGTAATGTTTCCAATGTTGATGTGATCAAACATCGCACACTCTCTCTACCTTCAGGATTAGTGACAAACCTAAATAAATGTTATTTGGTGTTTGCGTTAAGCATGAACTTGATTAGATCGTGTTTATTGCAATACAATTATTCATTTAAGTGAGAGAATAATGGTTATTCTATTTACATGAATAATACCTTCAATGGTCATGCACCCAATGAGAATGGTTTGTTGAATCTTGATCATAGTAATGCACATGTTTATAACATTGATGCCAAAAGATGCAAAGTTAATAATGATAGTACCACATACGTGTGGCACTGCCGCTAAATGTCATATTGGTATAAATCGCATGAAGAAACTCCATGCTGATGGATCTTTGGACTCATTCGGTTGAGACATGTGGACCATGCCTCTTGGGCAAGATGGCTACAGACCCCGTTTTTAGTATGATGGAGCGGGCTAGTAACTTATTGGAAATAATACATGTTGATGTATGCGATCCAATGAGTGTTGTAGCATGTAATGGATGTCGTTATTTTTCTTGCCTTCTCTGATGATTTGAGTATATATGAGTATATTTGCTTAATGAAACACAAGTCTGAAACATTTGAAAAGTTCAAATAAATTCAGAGTGAAGTTTAAGATCACCATGACAAGAAGACAAATATATCTATGATATGAACGTGGAGGTGAATATCTGAGTTACAAGTTTTTCATACAACTTTAGACAATGTGAAAGTTGTTTCACAACTCACGCCACCTAGAACACCATAGTGTGATGGTGTGTCCGAACGTCATAGTCGTGCTATATTGGATGTGGTGCGTACTATGATGTCTCTTATCGTTTTGCCACTATCGTTTTGGGGTTATGCATTAGAGACAACTACATTCACTTTAAATAGGGTACCATCTAAATCCTTTGAGATGACACCATATGAATTATGGTTTGATAGAAACCTAAGCTATCATTTCTTAATGTTTGGGGTTGCAACGTCATTGTGAAAAAGGTTTTCACCTAATGAGCTCAAACCCAAAGCGGAAAATGCATCTTCATGGAATACCCTAAGAATAGTTGGGTATACCTTATATCACAGATCCGAGTGCAAAGTGTTTGTTGCTAAAAATGGGTCCTTTCTCAAGAAAGAGTTTCTCTCGAAAGAATTGAGTGGGAGGAAGATAGAACTTGATGTGGTTGTTGAACCTTTGTTTCAACCAGAGAGTAGCGCAATGCAGAAAGTTGTTTATGTGGAGCCTACGTTAGTTGAAGAGGAAGTTAATGATGATGATCATGAAGCTTCGGATCAAGTTACTATCGAACCTCGTAGGTTGACAAGGACGTGTACTGTTCCTGAGTGGTACGGCAACCCTATCTTAGAGGCCATGTTGTTTGACAACGATGAGCCTATGAGCTATGGAGAAGCAATGATGGGCCCACATTCCGACAAATGGTTAGAGGTCATGAAATCCGAGAAAGAATCCATGTATGAAAACCAAGTATAGACTTTGGTAGACTTGCTCATTGGACGGCAGGCTATCGAGTACAAATGGACCTTTATGATGAAGACATATGCTGATGGTAAATGTCACCATTTATAAATCTCGCCTTGCCGGAAAGAAGTTTCCGCCAAGTTCAAGGAGTTTACTACGATGAGACTTTCTCACCCGTAGTGATGCTAAAGTCTGTTGGAATTATGTTAGCAGTTGCTGCATTTTTCAATTATGAAATCTGGCAGATGGATGTAAAACATCGTTTCCTTAACGATTTACTTAAGGAAAGGTTGTATGTGATACAACCAGAAGGTTTTGTCAGTCGTAAGGATGCTAAAAGGTGTGCAAGCTCCAGCAATCCTTCTATGGGCTAGAGCAAGCATCTTGGAGGTGGAATATATGCTTTGATGAGGCGATCAAAGTTTTTGAGTCTATACAAAGTTTATTAGAAACTTGTATTTACAATAAAGTGAGTGGGAGCACTATAGAGTTTCTGATAAACATATGTGGATGACATGTTGTTGATCATAAATGATGTAGAATTTCTGGAAAGCATAAAGGGTTGTTTGAAAAGAGTTTTTCAAAGGAAGACATGGATAAAGCTACCTAATAGTTGAGCATCAAGATCTATCGAGATAGATCAAGATGCTTGATGAGACTTTCAATGAGTACATACCCTGACAAGATTTTGAAAGAGTTCAAAATGGATCAGTCACAGAAAGAGTTCTTGCCTGATTTGTAAGGTGTGAAGTTGAGTAAGACTCAAAGATCAACCACGACCAAAGAAAGAGAGAGGACGAAGGTCGTCCGCTATACTTTAGCCATAGGCTCTATATAGTATGCCATGCTGTGTACCGCACATGTGTGTGTCTTGCCATGAGTCCGTCAAGGGGTACAAGAGTGATGCTAGAGTGTATCACTAGACAGCGGTCAAGATTATCCTTAGTAACTAAAAGACTAAGGAAATGTTTCTCGATTATGGAGGTGATAAAGAGTTTGTCGTAAAGAGTTATGTCGATGCAAGCTTTAACACCAATCCGGATGACTCTTAGTAGCAATCCGGATACGTATAGTGGAGCAGCCATTTGGAATAGCTCCAAGTGGAGTGTGGTAGCACTGTCTACAGTATGACATAGAGATTTGCAAAGTACACACGGATCCGAATGACGTAGGCCCGTTGACTAAAAGACCTCTCTCACATGCAAAGCATGATCTACCTCCAGAACTCATTGGGTTTTAGATTCATAAAAATGCGAATCACATGGTGATGTGAACTAGATTATTGACTCTAGTGCAAGTGGGAGCCTGTTGAAAATATGCCCTAGAGGCAGTAATAAATTGGTTATTATCATATTTCCTTGTTCATGATAATCATTTATTATCCATGCTATAATTGTGTTGATCGGAAACTCACATACATGTGTGGATACATAGGCAACACCATGTCCCTACTATGCCTCTAATAGACTTGCTCATTGATCAAAGATGGCTATGGTTTCCTAGTCATGGACATGAGATGTCATTTGGTAACGGGATCACATCATTAGGAGAATGATGTGATGGACAAGAACCAAACTACAAATGTAGCATATGATCATGTCAGTTTATTGCTACTGTTTTCTGCATGCCAAGTATATGTTCCTATGACCATGAGATCATGCAACTCACTGAAACCGGAAGAGTACCTTGTGTGTATCAAACGTCGCAATGTAACTGGGTGACTATAAAGGTGCTCTACAGGTATCTCCGAGGGTGTCTGTTGGGTTGGCATGGCTCAAGACTAGGATTTGTTACTCCGTATGACGGAGAGGTATATTAGGGCCCACTCGGTAATACAACATCACAACATGCCTTGCAAGCAATGTGACTAAAGTGTTAGCCACGGGATCTTGTATTACAGTTGGGGATATACCCCGCGGTATGACCCGGCCTAGCGACTCACATGAGACCCGGAAAGGACATGACATTTTATTATTGACCCGGCAGGCGGATCACAGGACGACCAGGACCAAGACCCGACGTGTAAGCCGGCACCAGGCGGCTCACAAGAGAAGGCTCAAAGAGAGAAAGACTCCCTGCCAAAGGTTACAAGACCCGAAATAGGATTCTAGGGAGACTAGTCCTAATCCTACTCCTTGTAGGACTCTATTTGTAAACCTACCCTCTCCTCCTATATAAGGAGGGGTAGATCACCCCTAGAGGGAGAAGATTGACAAGTCCACAAGTTTAGACAACACAAGAGATTAGAGGTAGACAGATTAGAGGCTCTCGTGATTAGAGGTAGCAAACGGCACCCTTGTAACCAAGAGATCTTCTTCATCATCAATACCAGGCAGGCAGGACGTAGGCTTCTAGCTCCATCGGAGGGGTCGAACCTGGGTAAACTCCGTGCCTCTCGATTCCGATCAACCCCTTCAAGCCGCCACGTAGTTGCGTCTTTGCCCTGAACCTAAGTCCGTTCACCCGGACATCTGCCGTGACAAATACACGACAGTTGGCGCCCACCGTGGGGCGAACGCGGTGGTGTTATTTTCTTGGAGGGAACTCTTTGAGGAATTGAGAAGCTCGTGATTGATCAGACAAAGAAGAGCCGGCATGGCAACCCGCCATGAGACAACCACCATAGCACTATCGGGAGAACCGGAAAATTTATAGTTTGGTGATCAAAAATTATGATTGACTTTGAAAGCTGCTAGATACAAGATTCAACTTGATAAATTAGGTTTATGTGCGCCGCCGCACACGTGTCTCTCGGAGATCCGTTGAAACCAACCGAAAAATTCCGCTGTTGCACTGCTGCAGAATCAAGTCAAATCCGTACATGAGCCCGACATCAAATTGGAGCCGTATTGGTTATATATACAGTTTTCAAGGAGTGGTCATATTTTGTACCTAGTGATGGAGATTGATCTGATACAAAGACCAAAGAAAAAAATACTACTTCCATCTAGTACCTGACGTGAAGGCTAGTGGTTCAAATTGGATTTCAATTACTACGTTCACCCAGGAGATACTACCAGATTTATCGACTGAAGCTGGACCGAGTCCCGGGAGTTTTATCTCTCCGTACGCAACACAAACATGTACAGTTTGTTGACTGCTAACGAAGATCAAGATCAGAGGAGGTTGATTTGGTGGAAAAACGAAGCAATGATCCGTTATGGCACTGCCAGGTAATCGTTATTGAAAAAAACCCTCGATCCGAAGACAGATCGACCAAGGATTCAGTCTCTGCCACCGTGGCCTATTATGCTCTGCCTCTGTCTCGCCCCTGCTTTGGCTGCTCGCCGGGCTGACGCATCCCTGCCGGGGCAGCTGTATCTTGCTGGTATGGGCAAAGGAAGGAAAATAAAACGAGAGAAGGAAGTTAACCCAGTGGGATGGGAAAAGGTGAGGAGATGGTTAAGGAAAAAGTACATGGAATTCCACGTGAAGCCTAGTATTAGTGCCAGCGATACTATATTTCTTTCCAAATCGAGATCAACACAGGAATAGTTGACCCCACTACTTTGTTTCTACATCCGTAGTCATCCGGAAAAAAAATACGTCTGGCGTGCGTCCGATAAAAAAAGGTAATATTTATCACATATATTTTTCAATACATAATTATTCGTCCGAGGACAATTACTCCATCTCTTGCAATATTTTTATGCAGGACAATTGTTCGTGTGGCATGATACCGTGGAGTTAGAGCGCACACCAGCGTGTTGTATTGCTCGATGGGCGCGCGTGAGCCGCCGTCCCCGTGTACAAGTCTACATCAACTCACCGGTACCGCGCGCGATCACCCGCCAGTATGAGCCACCCAATGGACACCGCTAGCCACCGCATCCGCGGTATGATTTTCAACAAACAGCACCGCATCCGTGTCTCATGACCACACCAGATTACAATGTCGTGGCCGTCTCTCGCCACCGCGCCGTCTTACAGCGCCGTGGCCGTCTCTCGCCACCGCTCCAGCTTACAACACCGTGGCCGTTTCTCGCCACCGCGCCGGCTTACAATGCCATGGCCGTCTCTCGCCACCACTCTGGCTTACAACGCTGAGGCCGTCTCTCGCCATCCGTGCCGGCTTACAATGCCGTGGCGTCTTTGACAACAGCACCGGCTTACAATGCCACGGCTGTTTGCTATGTCTACATCAACCCAACAGTGGCTGCATACAACAATACAAGTTTCCCAACTGACGGTTTTGAATCGCCGCCCCGCGGTACAATCAACATTGACATATCAATGCAGTGCTTGTCGATACGAGCCACCCAACGGACAGGCGCACAAATCTCCGCCATTACAGTTTGGTTAACTTCAACAACCAGCCAAAATGAACCATCGACCGGATCATTGAAACAATTCATACGAGATTATCTATAACCCGCCATGGGCAACCTCAACTTCTAGTGGAGATTCTCAAGCCACCTCTTCAAGTCAACTTAAGACTCGAGGGCTACAGACATAACAAGACTCGTTTGGTCTTTTTCAAAGAGAACCCCGGGTCATGGCAAAAATTAACCCGATCCTGGAGGCTACTACATCTTTGGCGGAAGATTAAAAGTTGCCCAAGAGGACGAACCGCCGTGATGCACCATTCAAACATAGGTGTCCGGATTTATTGGATCATCGCTGGGAGCTTCCGCCGTTTCTTCATACAAGATGGCGGCTTATGAGATGGCGACTTACAAGAAGAGTTCATAAACATTCTGGTTGATATATCAACTGCGACTGCTGAGGGCGGCTTCTTACCTTCGGGTATCGCTTCTAATGCCTTATTGGCTGGCTTTATGCCAAATCTCTGGCCAACACGATTAGCCGCGGTGGAGGGCGGCTTCTTACCTTCGGGTATCGCTTCTAATGCCTTATCGGCCGGCTTTATCCCAAATTTCCGGATAACAGGATTAGCTGTGGCGAAGGGTGGCTTCTTACCTCTGGGTATCGCTTCTAATGCCTTATCGGCTGGCTTTATGCCAAATCTCCGGCTAACACGATTAGCCGTGGTGGAGGGTGGCTTCTTAACTTCGGGTATCGCTTCTAATGCCTTATCGGCCGGTGTTTACGCCAAATTGCTGAAGGGGGCTTCTTACCGACGGGTATCACTTCTAACACCCTATCGGCCGACTTTATGCCAAATCTGCGGCTAACAGGATTAGCCGTGGTTGTAGGGGGTTCTTACCGACGGGTATCTAACACCCTAACAACCGGTGGAGGGCGGCTTCTTACCTCCGGGTATCGCTTCTAATGCCTTATCGGTCAGGCTTTATGCCATCTTCGGCTAACACAAGTAGCCATGGTTGTCCAAGGGGGCTTCCCACCTCCGGGTGTAGCTTATCTAACCCTAACAACCGGCGTTTGCGCCATATTGCTAAGGGTGGCTTCTTACCTCCGGGTATCGCTTCTAACACCTTATCGGCCGGCTTTATGCCATATCCGGCTAACACGATGAGCCATGGTTGTCTAAAGGGGGCTTCCCACCTCCAGGTGTAGCTTATCTAACGCTAACAACCGGCGTTCGCGCCAAAAATGTTGACAAGTCAAACATTGCATCATACATTGCATCATACTTTGCATCATATTCACATGACATATCGGCTTATCAAGCCAGATCAGAGCAAGATTATGAAAGAAGGAGCAATGTTATGAAAGATATAACATCTCTGAGTTGAGCTTCTTCAAGCCGCCCTCACAACAATGCAGAATATATTCTGTCTTGTTTATTTTTTGCAGGTATTATCTCTTAAGATGAGCTGCCGTTAAGTGTTCTGCAAGAGCAAATGGATTTTTTAATAGCCAACATAGCTGGATCTTCATGGTTTATCATAATCAGTAATAAATGATTGGATTTTCAAGCCAGCTCGGAGAAATTTTTATTTTTTCAAAGAGCCGCCCTGTGAGATATAATGTCATGTCATCTAATTGGCCGGTTCTCGGATTTCTTCAATCGTACTCTGTAGTAATCTACAACACCCATGGATTTCTCCAAATATATATTTGCCGGGTTGCATCGCAACCACGAGCAGGGATTTCATGTCAAAGACAAAGGAATTATTCCAGGATATTCATTCCGGGTTATATTACAACCACGGTCAAAGATTCATCCAACAAGTTGTGGTGAGTCATATTATTCTCACATAGTCCCGAGTCACCGCAGGCAGACAACCGGACACTTGAGGGCTACATTATTCAAGTCCAGTTTATATCAAATATGCAAGTCCCATGTCGCTTCAAGCATGCACCACGGCACTTGGGGGCTAATGCAAGCCGGTTTTCAAATCATTACATTGTCAGCAAGACCACATTATCTCAAGGAGATGAGCCGGTCTTTCTATATTTTTCCCAGCTTAGTAATTCTAACTAACCCGGTACTTGGGGGTACACCGCTCAGATCAAAATTTCTAAAAGTCCCAAGTCACCGCAGGCATGCGACCCGGCACTTGGGGGCTACAGTATTCAGCTGTTCAAACAGATTAAGAGATTCAAATTGAAGACCCGGCCCATCACATGATGATGAGCCGACCCTTGGTGGCTACACCTGCTAAAGTTTCATAAAGTATAAGACAATTATAAGTACCAGGTTGTTGCAGGCAGGACAACCTGGCACTTGGGGTCTACACAGTCCAAAATATTACTGCAAAGCACCAAGTTATCATGGATAATCTTGGAGCTTGGGGGCTACAGGTAATATGCAGATATCAAAAAACTTTCAGGAGAATTCTCAAGATGTTAATTATGGAGTTCAGTTGTTAGACCCAGCGTCACCAACGGTAATGACCCAGCATCATCAATGATTATGACCCGGCGGAGGTGACCCGCCAAGAGTACTGGAAGCCGACTCAATGGCATATGGGTGTTCTATTCTCAATATTTTTCAAAGGACACTGACAAGCAAAATGATTATCAAAGACGACTATTTCATATGCAGAAAACACACGGATTTCTGAGGAGCCATTTCATAAGCCGGCCAAAGGAGCAAGCCGCCTACTTAACATATTTATTATTCTTATTTCAGGAGCTTAGCATGAACAAAGTCAAACTAATCTGGGGGCTAATGTCGGGGATATGCCCCCCCCCCCGGTATGACCCGGCCTGGCGACTCACAGGAGACCCGGAAAGGACATGACATTTTATTAATGACCCATCAGGCATATCATAGGACTACCAGGCACAAGACCCGACGTGTAAGCCGGCGCCAGGCGACTCACAAGAGAAGGCTCAAAGAGATAAAGACTCCTTGCCAAAGGTTACAAGACCCAGAATAGGATTCTAGAGAGACTAGTCCTAATCCTACTCCTAGTAGGACTCTATTTGTAAACCTGCCCTCTCCTCCTATATAAGGAGGGGTAGAGCACCCCTAGAGGGAGAAGATTGACAAGTCCACAAGTTTAGACAACACAAGAGATTAGAGATAGACAGATTAGAGGCTCTCGTGATTAGAGGTAGCAAACGGCACCCTTGTAACCGAGAGATCTTCTTCATCATCAATACCAGGAAGGCAGGACGTAGGCTTTTACCTCCATCGGAGGGGCCGAACCTGGGTAAACTCCGTGCCTCTCAATTCCGATCAACCCCTTCAAGTCGCCACATAGTTGCATCTTCGCCCTGAACCTAAGTCCGTGCCATGACAAATACACGACAATTATGGAACAAGTAAAGAGACTTTCCGGTAACGAGGTTGAACTAGGTATACAGATACTGACGATCGAATCTTGGGCAAGTAACATACCGAAGAACAAAGGGAACAACATACGGGATTAACTGAATCCTTGACATAGAGGTTCGACTGATAAAGATCTTCGTAGAATATGTAGGAACCAATATGGGCATCCAGGTCCCGCTATTGGTTATTGACTGTAGAGGTGTCTCGGTCATGTCTACCTAGTTCTTGAACCCGCAGGGTCTACACACTTAAGGTTCAGTGACGTTTCGGTAGTATAGAGTTATGTATGTTGGTGACCGAAGGTTGCTCGGATTCCCGGATGAGATCCCGCACGTCACAAGGAGCTCCGAAATGGTCCGGAGGTAAATTGATATATGGGATAATAGTGTTTGGTCTCCAGAAGGGTTCCGGAATTCATCGGAAATAGTTTCGGATGTTTTCCAAAATGTTCGAGGTGCAAGAAAACTTTATTTGGGCCAACGGGTAAAGCCCATGAGGCTTTAGGAAGGTGCAAAAGATGTTTTGTGAAGGCCAGGGGCTAGATGCCAGGGACCTTGGCGTCTAGGGCCAGACGCCGATGACCTTGGCGTTTGGTCCTGGAGTCCGAGGAGGACTTTTGCCCTGTTGGCAAACCGACCTTGAGGAGGATTTTTCTCCAAGTTTCAACTCTAGGGCTCAGCATATAAATAAAGGGGCAGGGATAGCACTTTGAACACATCAAGAATTCCTAAGCCACGTGCTGCCTCTCCTCTAGTTCGTAGTTTCTCCTCTAGATCAGTTTCAGCGGTGCTTAGGCGAAGGCCTGCTGGAATTGGTCCACCACCATCGCCACAACGCCGTCGTGCTGCCGGAGAACTCGTCTACCTCTCCGCTCCCTCTTGCTGGATCAAGAAGGCGGAGATCGTCATCGAGCTATATGTGTGTTGAACGCGCAGGTGCCGTCCGTTCGGCGCTAGATCAGAAGGATTGTGATCAAGATCGCGAGACGATTCGTGATTGGATTGCGGGACGGATCGTGATGGGATCGCGGGACGGATCGTCATGGGATCGCGGGACGCACGGCGATTTGGATCACGAAGACGTTCGACGACATCAACCATGTTTCTTAATGCTTCCCGCTTTGCGATCTACAAGGGTATGTAGATCCACTCTCCCTCTCATAGATGCTCATCACCATGGATAGATCTTGCATGTGCGGAGGAAAATTTTTGTTTCCCATGCAACGTTCCCCAACACTTTTTTGATTATAAACATGTTTTTATCAAACTTCTACTAAAAAATTGGTTTTTTCGAGTTCCAAAGCATTTTGTTGGATCTCTCTTTTGTGACCCGAGTGCGCGCCAGATCTTTCAATATTGGGCCTCCCGCGAGTGGGGGCTGGATACGGTGTCCATGATAAGATATGTCACATGCCCGCTCATGTGCGTACCACCTCACCAAGGACCTTGGTATATGATCTCCTCGCGAGATGCACATGAGTGAGCCGACGAGCGCGCTGTGGCGGGATGATTTTGTCAAAAGACACCCCGGCGGGTTTCTCGCCTCAGGATCCCCACTCGCACATGACATCTCTGTCCCTGGGCTTGCCTCAGGCATCACGAACTCGCTTACCATCTTGGCTCAGGTATCACGACCTGGCCTAACGGGACCAACTGAGCCTCATGAGGAAGTGTGCCCTCGTAGCGCAAAAATACAAAAACAAGCATCGAAGGAATCTGCATGAGGACACAAGCATTCATCGCAATAACAACGGGTCCAAACAGGGGCTGCCAGATGGATATCAAAAGAAATACAAAGATGGCGATCTAAGGAGACACATCGCTTCCACGACCATCATCGCCCCCGCATTCTTCGGCCTCCCCTAGGCCCCGTGAACGTCAAGAGAGAACTGTCTGCTTAGTGCATCCATGTAGCCTCCTACCGCTTCTACGAGAGTGTCATAGAGTGACACTCTTCCTTGATGTTCGCACCCACCTTCCTGGTGCCTACCTCCATCCTTTCCATGACCTTGGTGAAGAAGTCGAGGTACCCAGCATCGTTCGACACAAGGAGCCCAAGGCGCGCCACACCGCACCTCGAGGTTGAAGAACATCTTGGAGCGTATATGCTGCTAACCCCGAGCCCGGTTCGCCTTAGTTGTCACTTCTTCCACGAGGGATGTAACATCACCCACCTACCCCTGAAGCGACACCAGGCCAGCTTCGATCGTGTCTTGAGCTCTCAACGCAGCCTCCCACCGCCTCTCTGTTGTGGATACCTCTTCCCCGAGGCTATCAATCTTGCGCTGCAGCTCTACGTGCTTTGCACTAAAGCGGTACCCCTAGAGTTTCAAACCTTTCGTCATGGATTTTTATGAGGGCCCTTCAGGCCTGCTCGACCCGAGAATCGGCGTCCTCCTGGATCTTTTTCTCTTTGGCCACCAACTTGGTGTTGGCCTCCGCCTCGTGTTGGCTAACAGTGGCCAAGGCGATGGTTACGTCGTGATCCAGCGCTCCCAGGCGCTCGCGCTCCAGACCTTGCTCCAACGATATCTAGATGAGCTCCTCCTTGCGGGCCTGAAGGTCTGCCTCGTGTGCTACCACTCCCTCTTTGTGTGAAGAGGGGGTGTCCTTATGTGCCTGGAGTTGACACCTTAGGGTGGTGCCCGAAGCCAGAAGCTCCTGCTTGCCGCCCTCCGCGGCTTCGCGATGCCAATCTACCTCCGCGGCCTGCCGGAGAGCACGGTTGCATGCCTCTTCCGCCTCAGCAATAGACCCCATACCCTTCAAGCACGCCTCCTTGTGTTGACGACGGCCCAGCTTGAATGCAACCTTAAGCTGATACCACCCGTGAGCCAAATGCAGCCGCTCCTGGGCAAGGCGTGACTCAATGCCCTAGAGCTCAGTCCTGAGCTGGTCCAGCACGCCAAGTGCATTCTAGACAAGGCTGGGCCGGATTGCGGTCTGTGAGTTCACTAGCGCCAGGGCCCAATCTGGGTCAGATCTTGCACCCTCACCCGCTGCAGAGGCCCTGGGGGCTCCAACATCGCGCGACGAAGGCTAGGGGCCGACCGATGCCTGTTCCTCCCTTCCTGGATAGGGAGTTGTGTGTTGCAAGTCCGGGGGCACCTGGAATGGTTGGACCTTCAGGGATGCCCCGAAATTGGTTTGCATGGCTGAGGTACCCAGCGGCTCCGCCTCTGCGGGCCCGACACATGGCTTGTTCGCGGGTGTTTCTGGGACCGAAGGATCACGGCGCCTCCTGAGGACCCGTGGGTGCCCCCCGCTGATAGGCCCCACCTCGAGAACAGAAGAGTGAGCAGTCACCTCCAGCTCCGAGCTTCAGGCTAGCGGCAGAAGGGGCATCACTAGCTCGGGCGCACTCCTGACGCTTCATTAGTACATGTACTCCATGCGTTCCCCACCCGCGGGTGATACGTCTCCAATGTATCTATAATTTTTGATTGTTCCATGCTGATATATTATCATTCTAGGATACTTTTTTGGCATTTATTTACCAATTTATAATATTCTTTAGCACTAACCTATTGATCCCATGGCAGTTTCTGCTTTCTATAGGTTTTTGGCTTTTCAGGTTTACAGTACCAAACGAAGTCCAATTACCATGTAACATTTTTATGATTTCTACTAGAACAAAAGAAGACCTGGAAGCTTCGGAAAGAGGTCGGGAGGTGCATGAGGGCACCAACACACAACAGGGCGCGCCCTGATGTGTGCTGCCCCCCTCATGGCTCTCCTGACATACCTCTTCGGCCTATAAATTCTCTAATATCCTAAAAAATCCTAGAGGAGGTCCTGGAACACTTTTTACGCCGTCGCGAGTCTGTGTTCCAACGGGAGCCCATCTAGAGCTCCATTTCGGAGGGAGGTCAATCTCGGAGGGCCTCTTCATCAATCTTGTTCCCCTCATGATGATGTGTGAGTAGTTCACCATATACCTACGGGTCCGTAGGTAGTACCTAGATGGTAATCTATCTCTCTATCTTGATATTCAATACAATGTTCATCGCATCTTTGCCTTGATCTATCCAATGTAATCCCTCTGTATGGTGTATTTGTTGGGATCCAATGATTGTGGGTTTATGTTCAGATTATTCATGAAAAGTATTTGAGTCAGACTTTATTACAATGATTCTTATTTGCATGATCATTATAGGTTCGTAATGCTTTCCGATCTATTGAGATAGTTTAGCCAACTAGATTGATAT
Source organism: Hordeum marinum (assembly GCA_022496015.1). Classification (NCBI taxonomy): domain Eukaryota; kingdom Viridiplantae; phylum Streptophyta; class Magnoliopsida; order Poales; family Poaceae; genus Hordeum; species Hordeum marinum. Next base: position 68,504,243 of record CM039675.1, read on the forward strand.
TTCTTCGGTAGGAGTGGTGCGTTGTAGTAGGTTCAACCTGGCAAGTTTCTATATTCCAGTGACAAAGTAGGGGACAAGATACGTCTTTGTGATGCTGCTACTAAGGATAAAACAATGGAGTTTATTCATATTTATTGAGTTTACTTTGTCTAAATCATGTCGTCGTTCTCCAAGCATTAATTCTCTAGACGCATGTTGGATAGCGGTCGATGAGTGGAGTAATAGTAATAGGTGTAGGAAGGAGTCGGCCTATTTTCTTATGGAGATGATGCCTATATACACATGATCAGTTCCATGAAAATCGAATAACTATCCACTTTTCTATCAATTGCCCAACATTAATCTGTTTACCCATTGTATGATATTTTATGAGATATGCCACTAGAGAACACTATGGCCCCCGGGTCTATTCACTTATATATTCAACAACATTAGTATTGCCTTGTTGTCATTATTTGTCTTTTACTTTATTTTGTAATTTACAATTATCTACACAACTCACTTGCTTGCAAATAACGAGACCAAGGGAATTGGCAACCCTTTTGTCAGCGTTGGGTCCAAGTTGTTTGTTCTTTTGTGTGCACCCGCTGAAGACGGTTGAGGATTGGTATTCCTATTGGTTCGATAAACCTTGGTTTCATAACTGAGGGAAATACTTACCCGCATTGTGCTGCGATAACACATTGCTCTTCACGGAAAACCCAAAGCAGATCACAAGTATCAGTGGGAAGCAACGAAGGGGCATCGACCGAGCCCACGGGTTCGCCAATATTTTTGCTTGGAGAAGGCCTGCTCGGCGAAAGGGATAAGGCATTCTGAGAGAACCCAAATAAGTACGGTAAGGGTACAATACTTACTCGTCTCTGTCAACCCACTTCATTTTCTTCAACGCCCTCGGTAGCACACTAGAGGTACCCCCCAGTAGGGGTTTGCCCTCGCGAAGGTCTTCCGATGGAGCGCCATCGTCGATACACACGGAGGCCTAAGCGGGTAGACGGCAGCCTTGCTGCAGTGGGCTATCACCGCCTCCCTCCACCCTGGTTGGGGGCCACGAACTCTTGGGGGCCCTGGCTCAGGAGTCAGCAGAAAAGGATTGTCCTGGGCCCCCTCGCGACCCACCTGGAGCATCCCCCACTGGTCGAAGTGGGGCATCACCCTGATGAAGGCCTCCTTGCTCGTATAATTGTACAAGGGAAGCCCCTCTCGAGGAAGCTCGGTGTCTTCCATTCTAGTTAGGACCCTAACTACCCCGACGAGCCCATCGGGCGGCACGCAACCCACTTGAAGCCTCATGGCATCCTGTGGACCTGTGAAAGCCCACATCGGACGAGAGTGGCGCTAGAGGGGGCAATTCACTGCCAGAGGAACTCCCTCACAACCATCTTCACTATCACCCCCATTGCTCTCAGGTCAACCAGCCTTTTCATCACTCGAAGCAGCCTCGGGTCGTCAAGCGTCACGTGTCCCCATCCAGAGCTCAGCACCGTCGGGGACAATGGGATTTGCAGCAAGGGGCTATACTGACCCACTTCAATGTACACCCTTTCATGCCTGAAGCCTTTCGCTTCATGATTGACCTCCATGTCGATGCATTCGTTTGCCATTGCATCCACGGCAAGGAGCGACACACACCCTGAATGTTGGTCAGTCACGAGGCTAAAAAGTGCCAGAGCAACACCACCGAGGGGGCCATGCCTAGGAAAGCTTTGCACAAAAAGGCGAAAGCGAAGAGGAGGAGAGCAGATCTCGGCCCCAAGTGCAGCGCGTGGATCTAGTAATGCGAAAGTGAGGCATTGAAGAGGTCTGAGAATGGGGGCAGCAAACCAGAGAAGAGCGCGGGGAGGTGAAGGGCGAGGGTGCTGGCACTCAGATCGGCACGAGCCCATGAGGCTGACCAGATCCAAGTCGGCCCCCATTCATTCGAGTCGACGGCGGTCATCGGGAGCACATTGTTGATGCCCTCAAGGTTGACCATTGTGGACCTGCCCAAGGCGGGTTCCGACCCGGCCCGTTCATCCACCATCGTTGTCGTCTTGCTCCTCCTACTTTGGGGCGCCATGAAAATGCGGCGGGGGAAGGACCATCGGGGATCGTCGAAGGGGAGGAAGCCTCACGCATGGAAGGATTTGGAAGACTAGATGCAAGGCAAGGGAGAGCATGGCAGTCCCGGGCCGCACGCGGGCTTTATGTCCGCCGCGTGCCCGCCGGGACATTGTGGGGAAGTGAGGATGCCCCATGATTCATCGTGTGTCACGTGTCGCGCCTGGCCCACAAGCGATTTGGGCCCGCATCGTTTCGCCCTCCCCAACCAGCAAAGTTCTACACATTGTGGGCCCAGGGGCTACTGACTGGCTCGAGGGACTAGGGGTACCCAGGTTTGTCTGCCTGCAGTCCTAGGATGCATCGCATGACGCAGGCCCATGGTGTAGCAAGGGCCCCTGCCTCGTGAGGCGCGCGTTAGAAGGCATCGTCAAGAGCCTCGTGGGGCACCCCTCGCGAGCCTGCCTCGGGGAGCCTCGCGGGCTGGATTGGTCAAGGGCGGCTCGACAGGCTGCCCGGTGTTGTGCCTTCACATGGGTGACGCATGACGCACCAGGCAATGAGAAGAGCCATGCCAGCGGGCACGGAGGGGGAAGCTTTCCTCTTTTGTTCTAAGAAGAACGAATTCGTGAAGTAGACGAATGGGGCATAGTCAAACGGATTGTCACACTCCGAACGCTTTCGGAACTCTATCGAGAAGAAGAAATCCAGAAAAAACAATCAACACATGATAAACACCACCACATTGGCATGACATGATGCGCAAACAAATATGATGCATGTTCGGTTTAATTATGCAAGACATGGGAAGCACAACGATTAACTATTACACATTAAGCGAAGTTCGATATGCCTCGAGTTGCATATTGACGAAACTCCATGTTCGAATCATCTAGTTCACTCTCGTTTATTTACAAGGCAAGTTTAAATGCTGTTAAACGTGGCAAGAGGTGAAGCATAAATAAACTATCTATTTAGGCATCTTAAATGAGGCCGGAAACAACATATAGTATTTCCAAAACGACCCCATATGTTAATTCCGAAATTGGTCGAGATCTGAACTAACCATATTTTATATTAGTTAAAAAGGGAAACAAAATGCACCAAGTGATTCTACATTTCATCCTAAGCGATTTACATATATAGACCATTTAAAACGGAGCTACGGCCTAAAAGATATGACCAACACAAGATAAACATGTCATGAATGCAAAATGCATGCAAATGACAACCACAAACATTCCAAATCATGGATGCAGCAAGATATGATGAAACTACATGAGATTCTAAGTCAGTTTCATATATGACGTGTTCAAAACGGAGCAACGGTTCAACAATAACAACCAACACAAGTTCTAGTCATAATCTGTCCAAACAGCAACATGGCATTTTGCACACCTCAAAACAACAGGCTACAAGAATCTCAAATGCACAAACAAGACATGGGGCAGTAGCTTACCTGGTGCACAACAATTCATCTCATAACAGCAAATTGAATAGAAGCATGTATCAATAGCAAATGAGCTCACAAGGTGGCTATTGGAACATCAGTTATGACTTAGTGTAAATACCAGTTTTTCACAAATAGTGTTAACCTGAAGGCATATTGACAGCAAGAAAACTATATGATATAGGAATTATAATGGCATGAAAATGTACAACATGGTAGAGGACATGATGCACTTCAATTCATTCCATAATTGCAAGGTCTAATTATGCACAGAATCATGGCTATCATCAACACAACATGGCATTCTGAACTAACCAGATTCTCACACTTAGTGAAAATATGATGATGAACACATAATTCATGGGAAGGAACCATGGAAGTTGCATGGCAATGTATCTCGGAATGGCTATGGAAATTCCATGATATGTAGGCATGGTGGCTGTTTTGAGGAAGATATAAGGAGGCTTATGTATGATAGAGTGTATCATATCACGGGGTTTGGATGCATCAGCGAAGGTTTCATAGACTCTCGAGGTGAGAATGGGAAATGCATGGTACCGACGAGGCTAGCAATTATGGAAAGTTGAGAGTGTGCATATCCATGGATTCCTTAATCCTAACAGGAAAAGTTTGTTTCTCAATGTAAGTAGTAGGCACAACTGGTTCAACACTATAGATAATTGTTTCATCTTTAACTATAATAGGTTCCTCTAACAATTCTTCAATAGGTGGATGGTATTTGAACCACTTATCCTTAGGTAAATCAACATGAGTAGAAAATGATTCACAGAAAGTAGGTACTATCTCAAATTCAAGCCCATATTCTACACTAAACTCATGAAAAGATTTAGTTTCCATAAAAGATTTAACACAAACAAACTCAATGTTTATACCTAACCCATTACCTTCGTCGAACTCCCAATCTTCAGAGTTTTGTTTAATTCTTTCTAGAAGATTCCATTTGAATTCAATAGCTCTCTTCATAAAGGAACCAGTAGAACAAGTATCAAGTATCGATTGATTATCATGAGAAAGCCGAGCATAAAAGTTTTGCAAGACTGTTTCCTTTGAGAGCTCATGATTGGGGCATGTGTGCATCTTAGATATAAGCCTCCCCCAATCTCGAGCGATACTTTCTCCTTCATGAGGACAAAAATTACATATATAATTCTGATCATGATGAACCAAATGCATATGATAAAACTTCTGATGGAATTCCAGTTTCAATCGGTTCCAATCCCATGTACCGGCATCATCCAATAGCATGTACCAAATCAATGCCTTTCCCTCCAAATATAAATGGAAAACCTTCTTCTTAACACCATCCTCGGATAAACCTACAAGCCTAAATAATCAAAAAAATTCATCTATATAGATCAAGTGCATATCAGGACGTATTGTTCCATCTCATGCATAAGACTTAGCAAGCAGTTTCTCTAACATACCCGAAGGAATTTCATAGTAAAAAATTTCAGTAGGTTCAGTAGGTTGAGGACCACTTACGGACAAGGTGAAGACACCCCGAACAAGCCCCTCAAAGGATTATCTTCCATAGTAACAAGTAGCGGTAAATTTCAGCGCATAGCAAAAAAGTTTCCTCACAAAATTCCACTTACCAAAGGTGCTTCACTCCGGCAAAGGTGGTAGAAAAGAGTCTTGATGACCCACAAGTATAGTGGATAAATCGTAGTCCTTTTGATAAGTAAGAGTGTCGAACCCAACAAGGAGCAGAAGGAAATGACAAACGGTTTTCAGCAAGGTATTCTCTACAAGTGTTGTAAATAACGGTAGTAGGATTTTAGCAAGGTAATTCGTAACAAGTGACAGGTAACAATAGTAGCAAAGGTTCAGCAAGGTGTCCTAATCCTTTTTGTAGAAAAGTATAAGCCTGAAAGTTCTCTTATATAATGTAAAGTGCTCTCGAGGACACATGGGAATTGTCATCTAGTCACATTTATCATGTTTAGTTGATTCGCGTTCATTATTTGATAATTTGATATGTGGCTGGACCAATGCTAAGGTGTTATTATTACTTGAACAAACAACCCACTTATGAATACCCCCTCTCACAATCATCTGCAACTATGAAAGAAGAATTAATATAAATCTAACCATAACATGAAACATATGGATCCAAATCAGCCCCTTACGGAATAACGCATAAACTAGGGTTTAAGCTTCTGTCACTCTTGCAACCCATTGTATACTTGTTACTCCACAATGCCTTCCCCTAGGCCCAAGTATGGTGAAGTGTCATGTGGTCGACGTTCACATGCCACCACTAAAGGAAGCAACAACATACATATCATCAAAATATAGAAGAATACAAATTTCACATGATTACTTATAATAAGACTTCTCCCATGTCCTCGAGAAGAAAATCAACTACTCATAAATCATATTCATGTTCAAGATCAGAGGGGCATTGAATATCACTAAGGATATGAACATATAATCTTCCACCAAATAAACCAAGTAGCATCAAGTATAAGACGTAATCAACACTACTAGCAACCCACATGTACCAACCTCAGGTTTTGAGACAAAGATTAAATACAAGAGATGAACTAGGGTTTGAGATGGTGTTGTTAAAGATGTTGATGAAGATTGATCCTCCCACGATGGAGGAAGCATTGGTGATGACAATGGCTTCAATTTCCGCCTCCCAGAGGGAAGTTTCCCCGGTGGAATCGCTCCGTGAGAGAGCAAAAGTGCACATGTCCTAGTTCTGCCTCGATACGGTGACATTTCGTCCTGAAAGTGCTCCATTCATTTGTTTTCTAGGTCAAAACTCTTCATATAGCAGAAGATGGGCACTGGACGCCACTGGTTGGACCCACAAGGCATCAGGGTGCACCAAGGGGGTGGTAGCGCCACGTTGCCTTATGGGCAGGTGGTGGGGCCCCTCTGGTATTTCTTTGCTCCAGTATTTTTTGTATATTCAATAAAAAATCTCCGTGAAGTTTCAGGTCATTTGGAGTTCTGTAGAATAGGTATCTCGATTGTAGATTTTTTTCAGGTCCAGAATTCCATCTGCCAGCAATTTCCTCTGTCCATGTTGATCTTGCAAATTAAGAGAGAAAAGGCACTAGAATTGCATCATAAGGTGGGATACTGACCAAAAAAAATAAGTATTAGTAGGAAATCATGATGCAAAATTGACGTATCAGCGCGCCCCTAGCTCGTGGGCCCCCTATGGTGCCTACTAACCTAACTCCACTTTTTTATATTGCCAATTACCCCGGAAACATCACAGAGCCACACGAAATAATTTTTCTGCCACCGCAAGTCTCTGTTTTCCCGCGATCCCATCTAGAGGCTTTTGTTGGTACTCTCCCGGAGGGGGAATCCATCACGGAGGCCATCCACATCAACCTTGGTGCCTCCATGATGATATGTGAGTATTTTACCACAAACCTATGAATCCATGGCTAGTATCTAGATGGCTTTTTCTCTCTCTTTGATCTTCAATACAAAGTTGTTCGCGATTCTTGCATTAATCTATTTAATTTAATCTTATTTTGCAATGCATTTGTTGGGATTAGGTGAATTGTGGGTTTATGATTAGACTATTCATGAAAAGTGACCAGGTCATCTCTAAATTCTATTATGCATGATTGTTGTAACTTTGCAAGTCTCTCCGATCTATCAGTTTGGTTTGGCCAACTAGATTGATTTATCTTCAGTGGGACCAGTGCGTTGTAGTGGGTTCAATATTGCGGTGCTCTATGATACGTCTCCATCGTATCCACTTTTCCAAACTCTTTTGCCCTTGTCTTGGACTCTAATTTTCATGATTTGAATGGAACTAACCGAGACTGATGCTGTTTTTCAGCAGAATTCCCTTGGTATTATTTTTGTGCAGAAAAAAAAACTCGAATTGACCTGCAATTTACGGAGATTATTTTTGTATTTAATAAAAAATACTGGCAAAAGAATCAACTAGAGGCCGCGCCACCCCCTGGCCGCGCCTGGCAAGCTTGTGGGCCCCTTGTGGCTCCGCCGACCTCAATTCCAACCCTATATATTCCTACTTGTGGAGAGAAAAATCAGGGAGAAGAGTTCATCACATTTCACGATACGGAGCTGCCGCCACCTCCTGTTCTTCCTCGGGAGGACATATCCGGAGTCCGTTTTGAGCTCCGGAGAGGGGAAATCGACGCCATCGTCATCACCAACCATCCTTCAAGACCAATTCCATGATGTTCTCCGCCGGTCGTGAGTAATTCCATCGTAGGCTTGCTGGACGGTGATGGGTTGGATGAGATTTATTGTCGGGACCCCGATCCTAAGCCAAAAGAATCCAGCCTCTAACACATCACATCACTTTGCAGTCTCACGCACGGTTATCTCCATGACTGCCACCTTACCTGGGCCGGGACCATTTGCGTCTTTTGACTCACGTATGTGAATGTGTCACTAGCATTCAAATGTCAAAGAACCCGGGACGACATGACTAGTTGTAGAACCCAAGTGGCACATCTGTACAGGGACAGGCATACGTAACCCAACAATGCAGGTGTCGATCTCTAGCGTGTGTAGACGAGTCGTAGCAAGCTACAAGGACTCCATTATGCCATGGGACATAAATGCCATCACTACATGTAGACGAGTCATAGCAGGCTACAGGGACTCCAATACACTGCGAGACATTTCCTCAAAGGAACAGACACAAAAGCAAAGAAGGATACATGTCGGTCAATCAATGTGTCCGGAGCAGTAGCAAGCTACCAAGGCTCGGTGGAAGCACAAAGAGGCATTTCCCCGTAAAGAGTACTACTAAAGGCACACAACTAGGTGTCGGATCCCATACATACCATTGCACGTCACACGTACGCATGACATGCCCGATATGCACAGATACAACTATGGCATCACAACATAACCATACAACATTACAACATTTATTTAGAAGGCTCGGAAGAGCCAACACAATAAGATGTTACAAGTAGGGGTCATAAGACCCAACATTCAGAGCATTCAAACAAACAAGCGGAAGTTAATCATGTTTGGGTACAGACATCTACAAAAGTGGCTAGAGGAGCCTCAAAAACTACAATGACCCTACCAAAGGAACGAGACCTCTGCCTGGGATTCCCAAGCTAATCCGGTCAACATCGAACTTCACATCGTAAATACCACTAATGAGACTAACGTCTCCTCTTCAAAACATAAATTAAACAAACGTGAGTACAAGGGTACTCAGCAAGACTTACATCAGAACTAACTACATATGCATAAGTATCAATGAAGGGGGTTGTGGAGTTTATTGCAGCAAGCCAGCTTTGACTCTTGGCTAACCTATACAATGACTACAAGTGCTTTCTTTGAGGTGGGATAATGCACACGAGTCCACATTTTCACCAATCAATACACCACTATGGATCCACTCCCGTCTCCCTACGAGAAGGCCATCCATAGCAGTCACACTTATCTTGCGTATTTTAGAGTATCCACTTCAAGTTTTCTATGAACCACGTAAGTTCTCCAAGTAGTCCATATCCGAGGACACGGCTATTCGAATAGATTCATAACCCTGCAGGGGTGTACTTCTTCACACATGCTCCCGCCACTTATCGTTGTGTGCACATAAAAGGCACCTCGGCAGCCTTCAAGCGAAAGCCCGGCGAGGGAGTCGGCCATGACCGTCAATCACACAAGACCCTAGTCCAGGTTTATCGCCTATTTGAGACTGAACCCGCACGGAAGTCCGGTTGAAGTTTCCACTACGGCCTCAAACGATGCGCGTAGGGTTCCCAAGCCCACCGTTCGGGTGCCACTTGGTACACCGTGCCACTGTGCCTATACCGCATCATAGTCCACTCTGTCGGGCAACGCTATGCATGGCCGCCAACACTTTTCCTACAAACACCACAAACTAGTTGCAACTCCTGGACAGAGGTCTAGGTAATTAATAAGTCGAGCGGGGTCATATTTCAGGGCCCAATGTGTAGTAGTAACTGTCTTGGATCACAAACACAAAACTCTGTTCTTAAGGATGGTCCCAATGAGACAATCCGCCATGTACTCCTACATTGCCTCTCATCGCCACCTTTACCAAATTGTGTTCACACACTTAGCTCTCATACAGTAGGACATGAACACAGCCATTCCGATTCATCGCTCAGATGGATCAGACCCGACACGACATGACTCTAAGCATAGCAGGCACAGTAAGTAAGCAAGCATCGATGAGTAAGCACAACACGGCTCAAGTAGTTGCTACTCATGCTAAGTGGTTTCAACTATTTACTGTGGCAAAGACATGTCATGCAAAGGAATGAGTTCAACTACCGAGAACATGTAACAGTTGAATCGTGATTGTCCTAATGCAATAAAAGAGAGCAGGAGTGAGAGAGTGGGTTCATATCAGTATGCTCAGGGGGGTTTGCTTGCCTGACAGTCCTGAAGATATTACTTCTCTTCATTAGTAAGTTCTCATCATGAGAACCATCGTCTACCGAGAGGGAACAACACCGGCAAACAGAGAAATGAACACATTCAATGTGATGCAACAAACATGATGCATGAAATGGCATGTTAAGGTACTGAATTGGCCTCCTGCTATAGGTAGTCATATTAAGTGAAGTGGAATTCACATATATACTAAATTCCAACTCCAACACTATTTTTTAATTTATCCTAACCATGAAATGTCCTACTTGGTGATGTTAACTTGATCAAACATGCATGATCATGGTATAAACAGAATCATTGGATTTTTCTGATCATTTTTCATATATAAATTATTTTCATCTAACTTACATATTATTTTCTATGATTTTTAGAAGTTTCAAACATTTTATGAAAATATTAAATAATTTATTGATTTTTTAATTCCAGAAACATTTACTACGTCATCATGACGTCACTGTGATGTTAGCAGGTCAAAGGCGTCAACCCAGGTCAAACCTGGTGGCTGGGCCCCACCTGTCAATGACATAGTTAGATAATAGAGTTTTAAGTTAATCTAACTATTAAATTAAAAGGGTTGGGCCCATATGTCAGTGGCTAATTAGTTTAATTAATCAAATTAGTTATTATTTAATCTTAACGAAAATTAAACAGGGGCTGGACCCACCTGTCTGCGACCCAGGGGTCAACCCCTGGTTGGTCGGGTCAATGACACCGACAGCTCAACGCCGGCGATAGCACACATGGCGGGGGTCGTCGAATTTCGCCGTTCGGCGACCAAATGGGTGGCCGAGGCCATCTAAACGGATCTAGCATCGACCCGCACCCATTTGAGCTAACTAGAGCAACTGGGGCAGCTTACAGCGACGGCGACGAGATGGCTAGCGGTGGCCGGAGGTCAGGTCCAGTGGGGAGCTAGCTAGGGCGCGCTAGGGAGAGGGGAATCACGGGGAGGAGCAAGAGGGGCTCACAAGGGGGGCAGGAGCTGGTCGACGGGCTCGGGGAGGCCGCAGATGCGATGAATCGGTGACGAGGAGCTTCGGTGGCCGGCGGGGAAGACGGCGACGGCTCGGTGACGAGGGGCTCCCGACGGCTTCTGGCTCCACGGGAAGGTCGAGGGCGTTGCAAGGGAGCTTAGGGGCGCGTCAGTAGGTCGCGGGGGTGCTAGCTACACAGGCGGCGACGGCGAGCCCGAGTAGGGCTCAGCCATGGCGCAGCAGAGAGGAGGGAGAGAACTGCGGGGGAAAGGAGGAGAGAGCGATGGGGATGGCGCTTGGGGTCTATCCCCTCGCTAGCGCGACTAGGAGGAGGCCAGGAAGGCAGGAGGCGTGGTGCCCTAGCCTCCATCGCCGTGCCCTTATCTCCTCTGCCTACTGGCAGAGGTAGACGATGACTGGCAGATGGGCCAGTTGGGCCAGCCTGCCCCTGGGCCTTAGGTGAGATTTCTCTCTCTTTTTTATATTAGTTTCTGTTTTCTATTTCCTACTTTATATTTAATTTTGTTTGGGCAAAACTATAAAGCTAAAATTCCTGGAAATATTTGTGAGGTATATTTGGAATATTTCCAAACTCCTCAAAAAGTTTCAGAAAAATTGAAGCAACAAAAATATTTACAATGCTTTATTAGTGATTTTCAGAAACTTTCCTAATTTATTTAATTTACCACAATAGTTGTTAAAATATAATTCACCCATGATATGTTGTTGCTAACATTTATCAAAGAGGGGGAACATTTTTGAAGAGCATTTTATATTCACTCAATATCTTAATAGTTTAACCTATTTGAATTTTATCTGTGCTAGGGTTTGATCACCCCCATTTAAATTTAATTTGAATTTAGACATGATGCACATGATGCAACTAATACAAGCAATTTCTAGGGCTGTGACAACTCACCCCCAGTAAACAAGAATCTCGTCCCGAGATTTAGGGGTAGGGTATAAGGACAAAGGGGACACAACTACCACAATCTTCACGATCCAATTGCTCTCCTCGAAGATGTTGATTCATTACATCATGCTGATCTTGACATCTTGGCCTTCGGGATCTTCATCCAACAGAAATACAACATGGATAGAAATCTCTACAAGAATCGTTCTTTACAAAGATCAATCAACTCATGACCAACTCATGGAATGAGACGTCATAACATCCCTCGAGCTAGGACACAAAACACACGTCGAGAACAATGAATGAGGTAGATGACGGAGGTTCAATTGGTAGGCAACAATTCCATGCTTTGAACACATGGTGAAGAGGTTTGAAAGTAGCAAGGAGTTAGTTGCCCTTCATACCATAACGGGCACCCTTAGAGAAGGTGACTCGTAGGATTATCCTTTAAGTGGCAAAAAGAATTACTTTTGATACAGAGATCATTGAAACTCTTCATACTAGCCTAAGGCAATTTGCAAACGATCATTGGAAGGAATTCAAAGAATGGCATACTCAGGTCGGAGGGAAAACTAGAGTTATAAAATAACTTGGGAACGGAGGGCACATTCCAATTAATACTGAGAGTACAGCCCAGTGTCTGAGCGTGCTCTCAAGAACTTGAGAATTTCCATATTCATCAGGGTTTTTACCAACATCCGTGCCAAGGATCCTGGCAACTCCTCATACTACCATGATGAATAATGATGGAGGATGCAGATGCAAAGGAAGACAACACTTTCTCAGATTTCACCTTAGCTATGCCAAGGAAACGAAATCTAGATGATCGATTGAGAGACATTTAGCACTCCGCTTCTAATGTTCTCCTTGATGAAATAGCGTAACCCAATTATAGGTAACATTTGGTATCTAGAACATCAAGTAAAAGGTCGGACTTCAGACTCAAAGGGTCCATAAGGATAGACTTCTAGGCAATTCAAGCGAAAACCTCATGGGGAAGTGGCTAAATTGCTGATATAAGTTATTATAAAAATAGGTCTTCCGATGAAGTGCCTTAGCCACAACAGCATTCTGCCGGGTTACAAGAGACCAATATTATAATTCTTGGGAAATAATCCAACCATCATATCTGCCTGAGATTCAGATATGGTTGGTGTCAGGATACTCTAGACTCAGCATGTCAGAAAGTGAAAGATTGCAACACAAATCGAAGAGATGATGTTGCGAGATTCTTGGGAAATGAACTGCGGAAGCCAACTCCAAAACATGAGCTGGATTGCAAGACCCACATGAACATGGTGTCCAAAACAATTGTGGTCATATGGAGATCTTACAACAAAACACTACCGAGTTCGAGTTAGGAACCATCATTAGGGATTATGTAAGTTCTTACATAAGTCCGAATTAGCTCTTAAGAAAGAACTTCTTTTCCTTGAACAACTCAATCAGTGGCTTGATGTGCTAGGAAATTCATACGGAATGGAGGTAGCGAGCCTATCATGCCATAGAATACTTCGCATGTGCATGATGGATTTAGGATGATTCCAGAGGAGTGAAAATAACTTTCCTCAAAGTCACGACGGCAACTTGCACCAAATGCACGTGAACTTTCAGTAAGTCACTTCTTACACCAAACATATACTTCATGTACATGACACGAAGATATTACCTACAAAGTGTCCAACACTAGCTTAATGTCCATCATGAGTCATGGGATAGACGGGGATGTTGCCGATGAGCGCAACAACAATTCATCGAGGTATCCAAATGGATGGAATTCCACAACTATGAGAACAAGGTGATAGCATTGGTCAGACCAAAAGATATAACGGTGTATGCTTGAGGATACCTCCACGAGTAAGACAACATTAGGAAAATCTTTGATTCTGATATTGATTTGACGATAGCCCATACTCAAATCAAAGATTGGATAAGATGATAGATGCAAAAATTGATCACATGGACCAATTGATGAAGATATCATATTTTTTCAACACACACACACAAGATATCCCTTTGGTTGAACTAAGTCAGGCAAAGCTTTTATCTGCCAACTCTCCAAGTTGTTGTTTAGCTTAACCGACTAGTTCGGGGTATCCAACACAGATTCTTGGAGAAGGGATGGTTTATAGAAAAACCATCTTGATCACAAACTCAACATAACGGTTAAGGAACACCTTGGTAATACTTCCGAGAAGATATTCGGAAAATCACAATCCACTGATGTGTTATCAAGCTCGAGAACAATCTTGCTTTTCAAGGCAAGACGGTATGATCAACAGAGTGAAGAACTGACGCAATCAATCCTAACTCATTGATCGAAAAGTGCACCATGGAAAATGGACTAGGTAGCATGATCACTCCTAGAGTGGTGATTTAATAACCAACACACTAAGGATGAAATTATTGTCCATTATCTACCAAGCAACAAAGTTGCTAGGAGTATTGTTTACGCACATCACGATTCAGTTGTTGGTGTTCTGGTTACAGACAACACAGAGACCGAGGAATGAATGATGATGGCGAGAAGTATCACTACATCAAGATTTCATAAGAGGGAGTGCATTTCTCATGACAATCTTGACATGAAGAGGGTAATACCTGAAGGTAGAATAGTGCAAAAGATGGATTGGCATTTTGATCTGCGGAATACAACTGCTTTGACCCAATCCAAGGAATGGATGAGGTATGGGAGTTTGCTTCTCCTAGTCATTCTGAAATAGAATGGCTTGACAGACCACAAAAATAGTCGACATTCATAACACAAATGCATGACATACGCTTGACTATCCACTGATAGCTGATGGTCAGAATACAATTGAAGAAGGGCAACTCAAGAGCACCTGATTTGTCCTGAGTTGTAGATGCATGGATTGAATATGTCAAACGGAGTTCAACATGTTTCTTCCAGATAATCCATGCAGAAATGAAAGAATTGGCACGCTCACCACTATGAAATGGAGGACTCATCACGAGCACTCTTGTTGTGATATTTTGATCACAAGGAACGTCTGCCATAATGGATCGTGGTATTGGAAGAATGATATACCACGAACCTTGAAAACTATAACAAGGTTGCTAATATCCTAAAGGAACAAGCAAATACTATCAACGGGAATGAGCAGAATGATTCTTGGGTTCAGGAACCCAGAAATAGAATACCTATTGACTAAGTAGCATCATAACATGCTTTTGATAATGATGGCCAGAATTATCACACTGGAAACAAAAGACACAACTAGAGAATTCGGTGGTTCACTGGAACAACATGGTTTCCTAAACACCTTCATCAAACACGTCGAGGTAATACAATGCCTCAACTGAACAATTAGTGTGCTTTGTCTGGCCTGAAAGACATTGAGTTAAGATGAAAGAGTTTTGCAATTGCATCAAATAATTTAGAAACCTTGGATAACTCGGACAGCATAACGGCTGTACGGGCATGAAATATGAGGCATCCTGCACAAGGAAACTGACAACATAACATGGAATCCTTATGGAGACACTGATCCAGGAAGACAACAACTTTACTATAGGTCTCCAGCATAGAAACTCGTCATCCTAATAGATAGATAGGTAGCCTAGTTCTTAATCCCCATAGAATAAAGAAGAGGGTGACTCAGAATTAGAATGACACAAGGAAAGGAGTAAAAGAGCCTTACGTTCCCTTCCACAATCAATTCACTTGTATAACTAAAGCAGTACTAGACTCAACATCGACTAGTTTGGCTTGGTAATCCTATAGGCAGTCAAGCTCTGATACCAAAGCTGTCGGGACCCCGATCCAAAGCCATAAGAATCCAGCATGTAACACATCACATCACTTTGCGGTCTCACGCACGGTTATCTCCACGGCTGCCACCTTTCCAGGGTCGGGACCGTTTGCATCTTTCGACTCACGTATGTGAATGTGTCACTAGCATTCAAATGTCAAAGAACCCGGGCCGACATGACTAGTCGTAGAACCCAAGTGGCACATCAGTACAGGGACAGGCATACGTAACCCAGCAATGCACGTGTCGATCTCTAGCGTGTGTAGGCGAGTCATAGCAAGCTACAAGGACTCCATTACGCCATGGTACATAAATGTCATCACTGCACGTAGGTGAGTCGTAGCAGGACTCCATTACACTACGAGACATTTCCCTGAAGGAACAGACACAACAGCAAAGAAGGATACATGCCGGTCAATCAATGTGTCTGGAACAGTAGCAAGCTACCAAGGCTCGGTGGAAGCACAAAGAGGCATTTCCCCGAAAAAAGTACTACTAAAGGCACACAACTAGGTGTCGGATTCCATACATACCGTTACACGTCACACGTATGCACGACATGCCCGATATGCATAGAAACAACTATGGCATCACAACATAACCATACAACATAACAACATTTATTTAGAAGGCTCGGAAGAGCCAACACAATAAGATGTTACAATTAGGGGTCACAAGACCCAACATTCAGAGCATTCAAACAAACAAGCGGAAGTTAATCATGTCTGGATACAGACATCTACAAAAGTGGCTAGAGGAGCCTCAAAAACTACAATGACCCTACCAAAGGAACCAGACCTCTGTCTGGGATTCCCAAGCTAATTGGGTCAACATCAAACTTTACGTCATAAATACTACTAATGAGACTGACGTCTCCTCTACAAAACATAAATTAAACAAACATGAGTACAAGGGTACTCAGCAAGACTTACATTAGAACTAACTACATATGCATAAGTATCAATGAAGGGGGTTGTGGAGTTTATTGCAGCAAGCCAACTTTAACTCTTGGCTAATGTATACTATGACTACAAGGGCTTTCTTTGAGGTGGGATAACGCACACGAGTCCAGATATTCACCAATCAATACACCACTATGGATCCACTCCCATCTCCCTACGAGAAGGCCATCCATAGCACTCACACTTATCTTGTGTATTTTAGAGTATCCACTTCAAGTTTTCTATGGACCACATAAGTTCTCCAAGTAGTCCATATCCGAGGACGCGGCTATTCGAATAGATTCATAACCCTGCAGGGGTGCACTTCTTCACACATGCTCCCACCACTTATCGCTACGTGCACATAAAAGGCACCTCGACAACCTTCAAGCGGAAGCCCAGCGAGGGAGTCGGCCACGAACGTCTATCACACAAGACCCTAGTCCAGGTTTATCGCCTATTTCAGACCCTAGCCCAGCACGGAAGTCTGGCCGAAGTTTCCGCTATGGCGTCAAACGATGTGCACAGGTTTCCCAAGCCCACCGTTCGGGTGCCACTTGGTACACCGTGCCACTGTGCCTATACCGCATCATAGTCCACCTCGTCGGGCAGCGCTATGCACGACCGCCAACACTTTTCCTACAAACACCAAAAACTAGTTGCAACTCCTAGATAGAGGTCTAGGCGATTAATAAGTCGAGCGGAGTCATATTTTAGGGCCCAATGTGTGGTAGTAACTATCTTGGATCACAAACACAGAACTCATTTCTTAAGGATGGTCCCAATGAGACAATCCGCCATGTACTCCTACATGGCCTCTCATCGCTACCTTTACCAAATTGTGTTCACACACTTAGCTCTCATACAGTAGGACATGAACACAGCCATTCCGATTCATTGCCCAGATGGATCAGACCCGACATGACACGACTCTAAGCATAGCAGGCACAGTAAGTAAGCAAGCATGGATGAGTAAGCACAACAATGCTCAAGCAGTTGCTACTCATGCTAAGTGGTTTCAACTATTTACTGTGGCAAAGACAGGTCATGCAAAGGAATGGGTTCAACTACCGAGAACATGTAACAGTTGAATCGTGATTGTCCTAATGCAATAAAAGAGAGCAGGAGCGAGAGAGTGGGTTCATATCAGTATGCTCAAGGGGGTTTGCTTGCCTGACAGTCCTGAAGATATTACTTCTCTTGATTAGTGTCAACGTTCACATCATGAGAACCATCATCTACCGAGAGGGAACAACAACTTCAAACAGAGAAATGAACACATTCAATGTGATGCAACAAACATGATGCATGAAATAGCACGTTAAGGTACTGAATTGGCCTATTGCTATAGGTAGTCATATTAAGTGAAGTGGAATTCAAATATATACTAAATTCCAACTCCAACACTATTTATTAATTTATCCTAACCATAAAATGTCCTACTTGGTGATGTTAACTTTCTCAAACATGCATGATCATGGCATAAATAGAATCATTGGATGTTTCTGATCATTTTTCATATATAAATTATTTTATCTGACTTACACATTATGTTCTATGATTTTTAGAAGTTTAAAACATTTTCTGAAAATATTAAATCATTTATTGATTTTTTTAAATTCCAGAAACATTTACTGCGTCATCATGACGTCACTATGATGTCAATAGGTCAAAAGCGTCAGCCCAGGTCAAACCTAGTGGCTGGGACCCACCTGTCAATGACACAGTTAGATAATAGAGTTTTAAGTTAATCTAACTATTAAATTAAAAGGGTTAGTCCCATATGTTAGTGGCTAATTAGTTTAATTAATCAAATTAGTTTTTATTTAATCTTAACCAAAATTAAACAGGGGCTGGGCCCACCTGTCTACGATCCAGGGGTCAACCCCTGGTTGGCCGGGTCAAAGCCACTAGCGGCTCAACGCCGACGATAGCAGACATGGCGAGGGTCATCAGATTTTGCCGTCCGGCGACCAAATGGGCGGCCGAGGCCATCTAAATGGAGCTAGCACCGACCCGCACCCATTTGAGCTAACTAGGGCGACTGGGGCGGCTTGTAGCGACGGCGGTGACATGGCTAGCGGCGGCCGGAGGTCGGGTCCGGTGGGTAGCTAGCTAGGGTGCGCTAGGGAGACGGGAATCATGGGAGGAGCAAGAGCGTCTCACAAGGGGGGCAGGAGCTGGTCAACGGGCTCAGGGAGGCTGCAGACATGATGAATTAGCGGCGAGGAGCTTCGGTGGCCGACGGGGAAGACGGCGACGGCTCGGCAACGAGGGGCTCCCGGTGGCTTCTGGCTCCACGGGAAGGTCGAGGGGGTTGCAGGGGAGCTTAGGGGCGCGTCAGCAGGTCGGGGGGTGCTAGCTACGCGGGCGGTGATGGTGAGCTCGAGATGGGCTCGGGCATGGCGCAGTAGAGGGGGGAGAGAGAACAGCGGGAGAAAGGAGGAGAGAGCGATGAGGACGACGCTTGGGGTGTATCCCCTCGCCAGCGCGATGAGGAGGAGGCCAGGCAGGCAGGAGGCTTGGCGCCCTGGCCTCCATCGTCGTGCCCTCATCTCCTCTTCCTACTGGCCGAGGTAGACGATGACTGGCAGATGGGCCAGTTGGGCCAGCCTGCCCCTGGGCCTCAAGTGAGATCTCTCTCTCTCTATCTTTTATATGAGTTTCTGTTTTCTATTTCCTACTTTATATTTAATTTTGTTTGGGCAAAACTATAAAGCTAAAATTCCTTGAAATATTTGTGGGCTATATTTGGAATATTTCCAAACTCCACAAAAAGTTTTAGTAAAATTGAAGCAACTAAAATATTTACAATGCTTTATTAGTGATTTTCAGAAACTTTCCTAATTTATTTAATTTACCAAAATAGTTGTTAAAACATAATTCACCCCTAATATGTTGTTGCCAACATTTATCAAAGAGGGGGAACATTTTTTAAGAGCATTTTAGATTCACTCAATATCTTAATAGTTTAACCTATTTGAATTCTATCTGTGCTAGGGTTGGATCACCCCCATTTCTTTGAATTTAGACATGATGACATGATGCACATGATGCAACTAATACAAGCAATTTCTAGATCTGTGACATTGATCATGTAATCGACTTAGTTTTGTTAGGGTTTGATCCCGAGTATCCACTGTGTTCTGAGATTGGTGTTGCTGTGACTTTTCTATGCTTAATGCTTGTCACTAGGGCCCGACTGCCATGATTTCAGATCTGAACCTACTATGATTTCATGAATATATATGTGTTCTTGATCCTATCTTGCATGTAGTAGACACCTATTACGAGTTATGATCCGCATCCCCCAGGGTGATAATAACTGAGATTCTTTCTAGTGATTACCGTAGTTTGAGGACTTCATGTATTCACTAAGTGCTAATGCTTTGGTTTGGTTCTCTATTAAAAGGAGGCCTTAATATCCCTTAGTTTCCAATAGGACCCCACTGCCACGGGAGGGTAGGACAAAAGATGCCATGCAAGTTCTTTTCCATAAGCATGTATGACTATATATGGAATACATGCCTACATTACATTGATGAATTGGGGCTAGTTTTGTGTCACCCTATGTTATAACCGTTGCATGATGAATGTCATCCGACATAATTATCCATCACTGATCTATTGCCTACGAGATTTTCACATATTGATCCTTGCTAAGTAACTTTTTCGTTGCTACTGTCACAATCACTACAAAATTTCTACTGTCATGTTTGCCTTCGTTACCGTTACTTCCATACTACTTTGCTACTGAATACTTTGCTACAGATATTAAGTCTTTCGGGTGTGGTTGAATTGAGAACTTAGCTGTGAATACTCGAGAATATTCTTTGGATCCCCTTGTGTTGAATCAATAAATTTGAGTTGAATACTCTACCCTCGAAAACTGTTGCGATCCCCTATACTTGCGGGTTATCAAGACCTTTTTCTGGCGCCGTTGCCGGGGAGCACAGCTCTATTCTCTGGGTCACTTGGGTTTATATCTGTTGATCACTATGAAGAATCTGAAAGATCCAAAAACCAAGACTCTACTACGAGGGGAGGTAAGGAACTGCCATCTAGCTCTGCACTTGATTCACCTTCTGTTATGAGTAAGTTTGCGACACCACCACCTGCTTGTAATTCTGATATGTCGCAAGTAATCGATGATGCCACTTCTGCTATGCATGATGCTCATGATGATACTTTGCTTGATAATACTGTGCCATTGGGTGAATTTCTTGATGAACAAATTCCTAGAGTCAATGTTGAAACTGATGATACTTTTGAAACTGATGAAATTATTAAAACTGAACACTATGAGACACCTGCTAGACTAGCTCTCCTTGATATGAATTGCCTGATATACCCGAGGGTTATGTTATGTAAGGAGAGGTAGCTAGGGACTTTCTTGCTTGTAAGCATAGAGACGATCTTAAGAAATTGATATGCAAGTGGAAAGAAAAATCTTTGAATGCTAGAATGAAATATGATCCTAAGTTTGCTACTTCACCTATCTTTGTTACTGATAAGGACTATGAATTCTCTGTCGATCTTGAGTTAATTACTTTGGTTGAATCCGATCCTTTCCATGGTTATGAATCTGAAACTGTTGTGGCACATCTTAGTAAATTGAATCATATAGCCACCCTATTTACTCATGAGGAAAAAAATTCGTTATTACTATATCCTTAAGTTGTTTCCTTTATCATTAAAGGGTGATGCTAAGATATGGTTCAATTCAATTGCTCTTGGTTGTGTGCGTAGTCCCTAGGATATGATATATTACTTCTCTGAAAAATATTTTCCTGCCCATAATAAACAAGTTGCCTTGTAGGAAATATTTAACTTTGTGCAAATTTAAGAAGAGAGTCTCCCACAAGCTTGGGGGAGGCTTCTCCAAGTACTTAATGCTTTGCCTAATCATCCTCTCAAGAAAAACGAAATACTAGATATCTTTTATAATGGACTAACTGATGCTTCTAGGGACCACTAGATAGTTGTGTTGGTTGTGTTTTCAAGGAATGAACTATTGAACAAGCTGAACTGCTATTGAATAATATATTGAGCCATGATAATGATTAGACTATTCCTAAACCACCTCCAAAGCCAACTCCAAAGAAAAGAGGTATTCTATTTCTCAGTCCTGAAAATATGCAAGAGGCAAATAAATATATGAAAGAAAAAGGTATTAAAGCTGAATATGTCAAGAATCTACCACCTATTAAAGAAATACATGGTCTTGATAACCCGGCACAGGTAGTAGAGGTAAATTCTCTCCATAGATTTGATGAAGGCGATATTCCCTACAATAAGTCTGCTAGCCAATGCTTGGATGAGTTTGATAATTTTGTTGTTAAGCAAGAAAATTTCAATGCTTATGTTAGTTGAGAATTTAAACATAATGCTTACATGCTTGATCGCTTAGGTGATTATATGAGTAGAACTATCAATGATCTTAAACTTATTAGTAAACATGCCTCCATGGTAACTACTCAAGTAGAACAAGTACTTAAGGCACATAATGATTTGCTTAATGAGATGAATAGTAAGAATAATGATCAATCTGTTAGAGTTGTGACTAGATGTGGTAGAATGACCTAGGAACCTTTGTATCCTAAGGGCCATCCTAAGAGAATTCAGCAAGATTCTCAAAGGAGTAATACTAATGCACCTAGTCGTTCCAGTAATAAGAGGAATAAGGATGATGATAGAACTTTGCATGCTACTAGTGAACCTGTTATAGATACACCTGAAAACCCAAATGATATTTTTGTCTCTGATGCTGAGACACAATCTGGTGATGGACATGAGCCTAGTGATAATATTAATGATGATGTTCATGTTGATGCTCAACCTAGTAATGATAATGATGTGGAGATTGAACCTGCTGATGATCTTGATAACCCATAACCTAAGAATAAAAGATATGACAAAAGAGATTTTGTTGCTAGGAAGCATGGTAAAGAAAGAGAAACATGGGTTCAGAAACTCATGCCCTTTCCTCCTAAACCATCCAAAAAAAGGATGATGAGGATTTTGAACGTTCTGTTGAAATGCTTAGACCTGTCTTTTTGCGTACGCGATACGTCCCCAATGTATCTATAATTTATGAAGTATTCATGCCATGTTTACAATAATTTTATATGATTTTGGTATGATTTTATTAGAACTAACTCAGACTGACACTGTTTTCAGCAGAACTACCATGGTGTCTATTTTGTGTAGAAATAGAAGTTCTCAGAATGGGCTGAAAATTTATGGAGAATATTTTTGGAAAATATAAAAAATACTGGAGCGAAAAGATACTGGAGAAGAGTCTCTATCTTCTTGTGATGAATTGAGTTTTCCCTTTGAAGTTTTCTTATCGGATTGAGTCTTTAAGGATTTGAGAACACTTGATGTATGTCTTGCGATGGGATCTTTGGTGACAATGGGATGTTCTATTGATCCACTTGATGTATGTTTTGGTGATCAACTTGCAGGTTCCGTGGCCTTGGGAATCTATGCATAGGGATTGGCACACGTTTTCGTCTTGAATCTCCGGTAGAAACTTTGGGGCACTCTTTGAAGTTCTTTGTGTTGGATTGAACATGATGAATATGAAATTGTGTGATGCATATCGTATAATCAAGCCCATGGGTACTCATGGTGACATTGGAGTATCTAGGTGACATTAGGGTTTTGGTTGATGTGTATCTTAAGGTGTTATTTTAGTATGAAATCTAGGGCTGTTTGTGACACTTATAGGGATATGTCATAAGATTGATCGGCAAAGATAACTTTGAGGTGGTTTTGTACCCTACAATAATTTCTTCGTTAGTTCTCCGCTTTTCGTAACTTTGGAGTGAACTCTTTGTCGCACGAGAGGTATTTACATACGATTCAACTATGTCAGTATTGTTGAGAGAAATTGCACTAGCGAAAGTATGAACCCTAGGCCTTGTTTCGAAGCATTGCAATACCGTTTGTGCTCACTTTTATCATTAGTTACCTTGCTGTTTTTATATTTTCAGATTACAAAAACTTATATCTACCATCCATATTGTACTTGTATCACCATCCCTTCGCCGAACTAGTGCACCTATACAATTTGCCATTGTATTGGGTGTGTTGGGGACACAAGAGATTTCTTGTATTTGATTGCAGGGTTGTTTGAGAGATACCATCTTCATCCTACACCTCCCATGTATTGATAAACCTTATTCCATCCACTTTAGGAAAAATTGCCACTGTCCTACAAAACTCTGTGCTTGGAGGCCCAACACGAGTCTATAAGAAGAAGGTTGCGTAGTAGCCATAAAGCTCTTTTCTGGCGCCATTGCCGGGGAGGTGAGTGATTGAAGGTATATCTTTAGATCTTGCAATAAAATCTTTTAGTTTCTCGTTTTTCACTAGTTTGGTTTTATAAAAGAAAACTACAAAAAAATGGAATTGAGGTTGCCTCATATGCTTCATCTTTTTAATGTCTTTCGTTAAAATGATGCAAAGGAAAATTGTGATCAAGTGTTAGAAGAAGAAGTTATTAAAATGTTTGGCACTAAATCTTTGAATGATGAGAATGATTTCAATATTCTTAGTATCAATTATCTGAATATTCATGAGGCTAATGATATGCAAAGCCACAAGCTTGGGTATGCTGTGTTTGATGAGTGTGATATTCTTAGTCCCCCAAGTTTTGATGAGCAAAACTATTATGCTGATAACAGGCCTCCTATGTATGATGATTATTGTGACATGTATGCTATAAAGAGTGATAATAACCATGAAACTTGTCATCATGATTTTAATATTGAATGTGCGTATGTCAACCAAGTGTCTCATGATAGTTATTTTGTTGAGTTTGCTCCCACTATTATGAATGAGAAGAAATTTGCTTGTGTGGAGAGTAGTAAAAAAATTATGCTTGTAGATCATAAAAAGATTGCTTTATGTGCTGGTTATATTGTGGAATTCCTTCATGATGCTACTGAAAATTATTATGAGGGAGGAACATATGCTTGTAGTAATTGCAACAATATCAATTTTCCTCTCTATGAGTTCAAGGTTTTGAAGTTATGCTTGTTTTGCCTTCCTATGCTAGTTGATTGTTGCTCCCATAAATTGTTTGCTCACAAAATCCCTATGCATAGGAAGTGGGTTAGACTTAAATGTGCTTGTCATGAGATTCATGATGCTCCTTTGCATGTTTCAATTATTATTCTTATACGAGCATCATTGAAATCATCATGCCTAGCTAAAACGCATTAAAGAAAAGCGCTTTTTGGGAGACAACCCAACACTTTTACCTTCCGTTTTTATGTGTTCACATGATTAATCTACTATAGTAATCATGTTTTGTGTCTTTTATTTCAATAAATTGCCAAGTAAAGCCTTTGGGATAGTGTGGATACTTGCTTGTTTGATTCTGTGCGAAAACTTAAAGTTTTGCATCCATTCTATGAATTATCTGAATTTACTGGAGAGTCAAAATTATGAATTTTTTACACAACATTTATATGAAAAATCCGTGATATTTCCTAATTTTTCATAATTTTAGAGTCAGGGAAGTTTGGTGATCATTCAGATCTTTACAGACTGTTCTGTTTTTGATAGATTTTGTTTTGGATGCATAGTTTGCTTATTTCAAGTGTTCCTATAGCTTATATTGAGTAACATAAATTCTAGGAATTATGGAATATAGTATGTAGCATGTGGTAATAATTATGAATCTTTTCTTGACAGTACCTAAGTGAATGATCTATCTTTATTACACTAACCCTTCTCACAAAGTTTCGTTAAGTTTTGTGTGATTGAAGTTTCCAAGTTTTGGGTGAGACACCGATATGAGGAGAATAAGGAGTGATGAGAACCTAAGATTTGGGATTACCAATGCAGCCCCAAGGTAATATTAAAGGAATACTCAAGTGCCTAAGCTTGGGGATTCCCCGGAAGGCATCCCCTCTTTTGTCTTCAACACTATCGGTATATCCTACTTGTAGCTATATTTTTATTCGTCACATAATATGAGTTTTGCTTGGAGCGTCATTTTATTGTTATTTTATGTTAGATGTTATTTATAATCTTGTTTTTCAATAAAAATTTCCAAGAATTGCCTTAGGATGCTTGCATTGCATGTTTTGATATGTGCTGGGTAAGAACAAAAACTTATGCTGTAGTGTTTGAATATTCATATTTTACTAGAACATGGAAAGTTTCTGAAATTTTTACAGAGTGTTATCATATAAATTTTATAGCATGTAATAAATTTTCATAATTTTTTGATTTAAATAGGTACACTGTTTTCATAAATTTCTACATACTGTTCTGTTTGAACAGATTGCTGTTGTAGTTTTGTTATCTACTTATCCTATAGTTTCCATAGCCTATACTGGTAGATATAAATTGTGGAAATGATAGTATATAGTACCTGATGTTTGAAATTTATTTTTCAACCTGTCTTGGCAGTACATAAAGAGTTGATTTATTATTATGTGTACTAACCTATCTCACGAGTTCTTTTCAAGTTTTGTGTGGAGGAAGGTTTTGAGAATAGGTGAAACCGGGATATCAAAGGATTGAACAAGATAAAAAAGCTCAAGATTGGGGATGCTCAAGGCACCCAAAGTAAATATTTCATGAAGTATCAAGCATCTAAGCTTGGGGATGCTACGCATCCCACCTATCTTCGTCAACTATCGGTTAGCCTGTGTTGAGTCTTAATTTTTAGTCGTTCACATGATGCATCCTATTCTTGGAGTGCTATTTTTATTTTTCTTGCTGTTGATTAAAATACTCAGATCTGATAATCTTTATTGAGAGAGAGAGAAAGTCCTCACATAGATACTTAATTGTTTGACTACTCATTGATCTTCACTTATATGTTTTGGAGTAGTTTTGTCATTCACTCTCGTGCTTCACTTATATCCTATGAGTAAATGGTTGAATGAATTGAATATCATAAATCTGAAATTATATATGTTGTGTATGCTTATCCCATGGGGAGTAATGACTTCATGTATAAGAAGCATAGGTGGTAAAATTTATTGAAAGTTAGCAAACACCGCATTGGTCACTTGAACAATTCATGAAAGAATATTGAAGGAGGAGAGATTTCACATATAAATATACAATCTTGGACATATTCTATGATTGTGAATACCCATTAATTATTTTAAAATTTGAGAAAATTAGTTGAAGTTGGACAAGGAAGACAACGTAATGAGTTATGTTTTGGTATATTTGTATAGAAGTTATATTGGTATGGATCCTCCAACATGTGGTGCTCGCTTCCACGTCATACTAGCCAAAACTTCCGCACCAAGTAGAAATACTACTTGTGCATACGAACACCCTTAAACCCAAAGTTGTTTCATATAAGTCCACCATACCTACCTATATGCGGTATTTACCTGCTGTTCCAAGTAAATTGGCATGTGCCAAACTCTAAACCTTCAAATAATATTCTGTTTTGTATGCCCGAATCGCTAATGTTGTGACTAAGGGTTGTCAGTATCTTCCATGCTAGGTGGGTTATTCTCACGATATGTGTTGATTCACTATCATTAACGAGAAAGTGGCTGGTATTTAGGATGCCCACTTCCATGCTCAAAAATCAAATCAAAATATGATGAAACAAAACTCCCCCAGTATTGTTGTTTGTATGGACGGTACCCATGGATTTGGCTCGCCTTGGAGTGTGATTTATTGGTGGAGGGGGAGTAAAAACTTTACCTTTCTATTTGGGAACCGCTTATAATGTATGGGATAATTAATTTGGTGCCCTTAGTTGTGTCTCACACGACAGTTTTACCCCTAATTTTCCGAAAACCCTCGGTTCTTCCCAAGTCACTTCGCTCCTCTTATGCTTTTGACCTTTGACTGGTTGACCATCATTTTGAAAACTTCATAAAAAATTCATACTAACTCGGAAAAATTCAAATAAGATATCAAAATTTTCAAAGAAACATCACCTATATGTGCATGTCATTCACATTCATGAGAAAATGTTGGAAAGTCCCTATCTAAGTGTCAGCTATCATTTGTGATGGGGAATTTCCAGCATTTTTGTCAAGAATGCAAATTGCATGCACATATAGGTGATGTTCTTATGAACATTCTAATATCGTATTTGATTTTTTCTCAGTTAGTATGAATTTTTTATAACGTTTTCAAAATGACGGTCAAACGGTCAAAGGGCAAAAGCATAAGAGAAACAAAGTGGTTTGGGCAGGAACGAGTGTTTTTGGAAACTAGGGGTAAACCTGCCGTGTGACCCAACTAGGGGCATAAAATAAATTGTCCCATAATGTATCTAGCATGGAAGATACCGAGATATCCCGGTTGTTATGTTAACAGTTAAAGCATATCTCTCAAAATTATTATTCAACCTTGTTTTAAAAGCTCAAGCTCTAGCACCTCTGCAAATCAATGCTTCCCTCTACAAAGGGCCTATCTTTTACTTTCTAGTACTTACCTTTATACAAGAGTCATGGTGATCTTCACCGCTTCCTATATTTTGCCTTTCTCTCTTGGCAAGCATCATGTGGTGGGGAAAGATCCAAGCATATATGGCGATTCAAATATATTTGATCATGAATTATTATTGTTGACAATTATCTTTATGATAAATAAGTTGGGAGGCAAAAATTTAAGCCCCTATATTTCTCTTTGTTCGGCAGATGCCATTTGCTCTAAAAATATGCTTTGAGAGTTAGCAATCATGGAAGACTATATGATACTTGAGTATGTGGAATTTTCTAAATCAAACCTCTTACATAGACCCTTTCTGAAAATAAGATGAATTGCAAATGTTTGGTGACTGACAGCATAGTTTGTTAGTTTTCAAGAAAGTTTATGGTCTATATTTTAACATGTGAATAGCTTGTTACTTCATCATGAGAATTTTTATGAAATGAGCTACTGATTATGATATATAATGATGCTATAAAAATTGATTGGAATTATCATTGCTCAAACTTGTGCACTTGCTAGCATTCACACTTCATAAATTATTTCTTTTATCATTTACCTACTCGAGGACGAGCAGGAATTAAGCTTGGGGATGTTGATTTGTCTCTAATGTATCTATAATTTATGAAGTATTCATGCCATGCTTACAATAATTATATGTGATTATGGTATGATTTTATTAGAACTAACTCGGACTGATGCTGTTTTTAGCAAAACTGTCATGGTGTCATTTTTGTGCAGAAATAGAAGTTCTCGGAATGGGCTGAAAATTTATGCAGAATATTTTTGGAAAATATAAAAAAAATCGAGTGAAAATACACCGGAGAAGTGTCCCTAGGAAGTCACAAGCCACCAGGGCGTGGCCACCCCCCTGGTCGCGCCTAGCTGGCTTGTGACCCCCTCAGGAACCTTCTGGACATGGGACCAATGCCAAATACTCCTATAAATACCCAAACCTCCAAAAAGAAACCTATATCGGGAGTTCCACCACCGCAAGCCTCCAAAGCCACGAAAAACCAATTGGGAGCCATTCCGACACCCTGCCAGAGGGGGAAACCATCACCGGAGGCCATCTTCATCATCCCGGGGGTCTCCATGAGAGGAGGGAGTAGTTCACCCTCGGGGTTGTGGGTATGTACCAGTAGCTATGTGTTGGATCTCTCTTTCTCTCTCTCTCGTATTCTTAAGATGGCACGATCTTGATGTACTGCGAGCTTTATTGATATAGATGAATCATATGGAGTTTCCCCCTCTCTATCTTCTTGTGATGAATTGAGTTTTCCCTTTGAAGTTTTCTTATCGGATTGAGTTTTCAAGGATTTGAGAACACTTGATGTATGTCTTGCGATGGTATATCCATGGTCATAATGGGATGTTCTATGTATCCACTTGATGTATGTTTTGGTGATCAACTTGCGGGTTTCGTGACCTTGGGAATCTATGCATCGGGGTTGGCACATGTTTTCGTCTTGAATCTCTCGTAGAAACTTTGGGGCACTCTTTGAAGTTATTTGTGTTGGATTGAACATGATGAATCTGAAATTATGTGATCCATATCGTATAATCAAACCCATGGGTACTTGTGGTGACATTGGAGTATCTAGGTGACATTAGGGTTTTGGTTGATGTGTATCTTAAGGTGTTATTTTAGTACGAACTCCAGGTCTGTTTGTGACACTTATAGGGGTAGCTCATAAGATTGATCGGAAAAGATAACTTTGAGGTGGTTTTGTACCTACAATAATTTCTTCGTTAGTTCTCCGCTATTTGTAACTTTGGAGTGAACTCTTTGTCGCACGAGAGGTATTTACATACGATTCAACTATGTATGTATTGTTGAGAGAAATTGCACTAGTGAAAGTATGAACCCTAGGCCTTGTTTCTAAGCATTGCAATACCGTTTGTGCTCACTTGTATCATTAGTTACCTTGATGTTTTTATATTTTCAGCTTTCAAAAACCTATATCTACCATCCATATTGCACTTGTATCACCATCTATTCGCCGAACCAGTGCACCTATACAATTTTCCATTGTATTGGTTGTGTTGGGGACACAAGATATTTCTTGTATTTGATTGCAGGGTTGTTTGAGAGAGACCATCTGCATCCTACACCTCCCACGGATTGATAAACCTTAGGTCATCCACTTGAGGAAAAATTGCCACTGTCCTACAAAACTCTGTGCTTGGAGGCCCAACATGAGTCTACAAGAAGAAGGTTGCATATTAGACATCACTATGTGCTTGACTGGTATTCCGGAAATGTCTCCTTATGCTAAGTATATGAAAGATATTGTGACTAATAGAAGAAAGATACAGGAAGCTGAGATTTCCACCATGCTTGCTAATTATACTTTTAAGGGTGGAGTACCAAAGAAATTGGGAGATCCAGGAATACCAACTATACCATGCTCTATTAAAGGGAATTATGTTAAAACTGCTTTATGTGATTTGGGAGCTGGTGTTAGGGTTATGCCTTTCTATTTATATCAAAGACTTGATTTGAATAAGTTGACACCTAGTGAAATCTCTTTGCAAATGGCTGATAAATCAACTGTTTTACCCATCAGTATTTGTGAGGATGTGCTTGTTGTAGTTGCAAATGCTATTATCCTAAAGGACTTTGTTATTGTTGATATTCCCGAGGACGACAGTATGTCGATCATCCTTGGTAGACCCTTTTTGAATACTATAGGGGTTGTTATTGATTGCAACAAGGGCAATGTCACTTTTCATATTAATGGTAATGAGCATATGGTAGAATTTCCGAAGAAACAACCCCAAGTTCATAGTATCAACTCCATTGAAAAAATTCAATGAATATTATTGGAGACTTTGAATTCTCTCTTCCAACTGTCAATAAGAAATATGATATACTTATTGTTGGGGATATGCATATCCCCATTAAAGTAACTTAGTGTTATTTGAAAATTCTCCGGTTTCATGTTACTCGAAAGAAGTTTGTTAATAACACTTGATCAACCTTATTGATGAATTCCTTTTGATGAGCATGAGATGGATGAATTTAGAAAGCACAACTTTCTGTACCCAACTTTTACTTTCTGTTAGTTAGAGAAAATAAAGTAAAAATGCTATTATTTTTCTGTTTTCTAAGTTTTCCATGCATTAGAAAAATGACCTCGAAATAAAAGTTCTTCACATGCCCTAAAAATGTAGTATGATTTTTTCTAGAATATTTAAAAATATCTTGCACTGAGCACACATCAGGGGGCTGCACCAGTGGGTCACAAGCCCAAAGGGCGCGACCACCCCCCTGGTCGTGCCTAGGTGGATTGTAGGTCCCATGTAGGCCCCCTTCACTTATTCCATCTCCCATCCACTTCGTCTTCCTCCAGAAAAAATCCCACCATTTCTCAAACCCGTGTTCTAGCTCATTTTGCTGCCATTTTGGATCTCCTTGTGCAAAGCTCCTTTTGCAAAACTGTTTTAGGAGATTGCTCTTTGGTATGTGACTCCTCCAATGGTCCAATTAGTTTTTGTTCTAGTGCTTTATTTATTGCAAATTTTTATTGCTGTGGTGACCTTGTTCTAGAGCTTGCATGTCAAATTTGTATGGTCCCAAGTAGTTTTGATGCATGATATAGGCTCTTGTCACTTACGGGAGTAGTTGCTATAAGTTTTGTTGAGTTCTATTCACCTTTTATTTTGAGTCTCTTAAAATTTCAGAAATTTTTCAGAGAAAGAAAAATGTTGAGGCGAATGTACCAAGGGGGCTCCTCGAGCAAGAAGGCCCCAAGACTCGCGATGCGCGAGCCCGACCTTGAACCATTGAGGGAAGCACAAGTACGGCTTTGTGAATGGCAATCGGGTCAATTCATGGTTGATGCAGGTTTCAAAGGAAGAATTTTACGCATACGCACAAAATGCGGGCCTTGAAGATTTCCTTTCAGACCAGTGCAAGAAATATTATCAACTCACGGACTCCTTCGTGTGGAGGTTTGAATTTTTATTTGGGCATAATAAACCTTCCGTTCTATTAAATCTTTATGATAAATCTTATACTATGAACTTGGAGGATTTTAACCATGCGTGCGAAATTCCACAATGGGGCAGCTATAGTGATCCACACAAAACTGAATATAATGATTTTCTTGCTAGCATCAGTGTGGGAGAAACTAGAAATATTACACAAGCTACCTTGGGGAGCATTCATTTTCCTGTAATACATTATTTTGCTCTATTCATAGGTAGATGTATTAACGGTAAAACTGATCATAGACACCTTTGTGTCCCCAATCTTAGTATTCTTAAGAGTGGGGTAATGGGTGATAGACGATATAACTTAGGGGCCATAATTGCTAGAAGGCTGCATAATAATGCTAAGGATGGAGATTTCTTTGGTGGGATTTATTCCACTCGTGTAGCTAATTATCTTGGGGTACCTATACGGGGAAATGATATTGAGTTACCACCTGCTTTTCTCGATTATGAGGCTTTGGTGCACTATCAGTTTCTTGAGAGGAACGAACAATCCCTCTTGTACCGACTAATTTTTGATAGACAACATGTTGTCCATATTACCCTTCCTCCTCCTGCCTTCTTTGACTTTCAGGAAAAATGGAGATACTTTGTAACCAGAGAGGAGGCAAACGAGTATGAGATAAATGTGGAGGCCTCTCGCCTCCACGCTACAGTCGTTCAGGTGGTTGCCGCCGCAGCCCAGTACAACCCCGACTATGACTTTGGATATCATCCAGGCCAGCCATGGCCCTAGACCAACTTAGGACAAAAGCCTAAGCTTGGGGGAGTACGTATTTCTCACCGACTTTACATTCATGTTCACACACTCATCTTAGTAGTCGGTGTTCATACTTTTTCATTGTACCATCCATGGTAGTTTATTTCTTCATTCTGCTTTCTTCTTGTGTGTTTAATTAACTTTGAGAAAAATTTAAAAAATTAGTTATAGCTTTACCTTCTAGTTCGTTTAGTTGTAGCATTTAAAAGAAAACCAAAAAGATTTTTCTTTGTCCTTTTTCTTGTTGGGAGCTTTCCCGTGTAAATACTTCTTCTCGTTCTTGTTTTGAATTTTCTTTCTTTGGGTCGTAAGGAGAAGACCACAATGAAAATGTTGAGTGGCTCTCATATGCATTATTGTTTATCTATCAAAGAGCCCATATTACCTTGCCTTCTCCTTTGAGTTATTGTTTGCAGATTCTAGCTTAGTCAAATGCATGTGCACTCTTATTATTATTCAGACTGTTCGATAATGCAAGTTAAAGGCAATAATGATGCTATATGATGAAAAGATTGAGATGGAGAAAAGATGGTATGAACTCGACCTATTTTGCTTTTGTAAATATGATTGGCTCATCGTTCTGAATTCAGTTCATTATGGGTGAAACATATTTGCAATGACAATTAGAGATTATAGTTACTCATGCCATGGTTAATTAGCTAAGAGTGGATAATGGTTTGTTTTGAGTGCCAACATGCATATTAAAATGGTTGTGATGTAGTATGATAGGATGGTATCCTCCTCTGAATGATTCAAGTGGCTTGACTTGGCACATGTTCATGCATGTAGTTGAAACAAAATCAACATAGCCTCTATGATATTTATGTTCATGGTGATTTATATCCTACTCATGCTTGCATTAAATGTTGGTTAATCTCAAAGCATGTTGATGACTGTTGTCGCTCTCTAGTTGGTCGCTCCCTAGTCTTTTGCTAGCCTTTACTTGTACTAAGCGGGAATATTGTACGTGCATCAAATTCCTCAAACCCAAAGTTGTTCCATATGAGTCCACCATACCTACCTATATGAGGTATTCGCCTGCCATTCCAAGTAAATTTGCATGTGCCAAACTCTAAACCTTCAAATAACTATTATGTTTTGAATGCCCGAATCGCTCATGTAGCGACTGGGGGTTGTCAATATCTTCCATGCTAGGTTGGTTATTCTCACGATATGTGTTTATTCACTATCATTCACGAGAAAGTGGCTGTTATTCGGGATGCCTAGTTCTATGCTCAAAATCAAATCAAAATATAATGAAACAAAACTCCCCCAGGACTGTGTTTGTATGGACGGTGCCCGTGGATTCGGCTAGACATGGAGTGTGATTGATTGGTCGAGGGGGAGTAAAAACTTTATCATTCTGTTTGAGAACCGCCTATAATGTATCTAGCATGGAAGATGCTGAAATCTCTTGGTCGTTATTATGAAAATGAAAGCATACCGCTCAAAATTGTTATTCATTCATGTTTTAAAAGCTCGAGCTCTGGCACCTCTGCAAATCAATGCTTCCCTCTGCGAAGGGCATATCTATTTACGTTATTGCTGAGTCATCATCCTCTTATAAAAGGCACGAGTTAGAGAGCACCACCGTCATTTGTATGTTTTGCTATTAATTGATATGGAGTATGAGTGTGACTGGATCTCTTTTACTATGAATTACAATGTCTAGCCAGTCCTTGTTCTTTAGAGGTGCTCCACATTTATGTTTTGTGGTCTGAGAAAGGGCTAGCGAGATACCATTATATCATATTTTTTTCATGATTGTTTTGATAGAAGTGTTGTCATCCGAGAGTTATTATTATTGCTCACTAGTTGATTATGCCATTAATATGAGTAAATGTGAGACCTAAATGTTATTGTGAACATGGTCAGTCTATAATTTTTGCTGAAAATCTAAACATCAGTTAGACATATTTACAACAACAAGATCAAACAGAGTTTGTAAATTTTTTTCTTTATCACTTTCAGTTTACCTACTGAATTGCTTGAGGGCAAGCAATGGGTCAATCTTGGGGGAGTTGATGCGTCTCCATCGTATCCACTTTTCCAAACTCTTTCGCCCTTATTTTGGACTCTAATTTGCATGATTTGAATGGAACTAACCTGGACTGACGTTGTTTTCAGCAGAATTGCCTTGGTGTTATTTTTCTACAGAAATAAAAGTTCTCGGATTGACCTAAAAATTTACGGAGATTATTTTTGGATTTAATAAAAAATACTGGCAAAAGAATCAACCAGAGGGGGCCACCCACAAGTGACAAGCCCACCAGGCGCGGCTATCCCCCTGGCCGCGCCTGGCAAGCTTGTGGGCCCCCTGTGGATCCACTGACCTCAATTCCAACCCTATATATTCCTATTCGTGGAGAAAAAATCAGGAAGAAGAGTTCATCGTGTTTCACTATACGGAGCCGCCGCCACCTCCTGTTCTTACTCGGTAGGCCAGATCTGGAGTCCATTTTGGGCTTCGGAGAGGGGAAATCAACGCCATCGTCATCACGAACCATCCTTCATCACCAATTCCATGATGCTCTCTGCCGTTCGTGAGTAATCCAATCATAGGCTTGTTGGACGATGATGGGTTGGATGAGATTTATCATGTAATCGAGTTAGTTTTGTAGGGTTTGATCCCTAGTATCCACTATGTTCTCAGATTGATGTTGCTACAACTTTGCTATGCTTAATGCTTGTCACCAAGGACCGAGTGCCATGATTTTAGATCTGAACCTACTGTGTTTTCATGAATATATATGTGTTACTGATCCTATCTTGCAAGTTGTAGACACCTATTACGAGTTATGATCCACATCCCCTAGGATGACAATAACTGGGATTCTTTTCGATGATTACTGTAGTTTGAGGACTTCATGTATTCACTAAGTGCTAATGCTTTGGTTCGGTTCTCTATTAAAAGGAGGCCTTAATATCCCTTAGTTTCCAATAGGACCCCGTTGCCACGGGAGGGTAGGACAAAAGATGCGATGCAAATTCTTTTCCATAAGCACGTATGACTATATATGGAATACATGCCTACATTACATTGATGAATTGGGGCTAGTTTTGTGTCACCCTATGTTATAACTGTTGCATGATGAATGCCATCTGACATAATTATCCATCACTGATCTATTGCCTATGAGCTTTTCACATATTGATCCTTGCTAAGTAACTTTTCTGTTGCTACTATCACAATCACTACAAAATTGCTACTATCACTTTTGCCTTCGTTACCGTTACTTCCATACTACTTTGCTACTGAATACTTTGCTATATATATTAAGTCTTTCGGGTGTGGTTGAATTGACAACTTAGCTGCGAATACTCGAGAATATTCTTTGGCTCCCCTTGTGTCGAATCAATAAATTTGAGTTGAATACTCTACCCTCGAAAACTGTTGTGATCCCCTATACTTGTGGGTTATCAAGACCCCTATACTTGTGGGTTATCAAGACCTTTTTCTGCGTCGTTGCCGGTGAGCATAGCTCTATTCTTTGAGAGAGAAGCCTCCGGGTCTACTTAATCATATTTGTTGAAACCCTAAAAATACTTTGCTGCCATTTATTATCTTTTATTTTAGTTTAATTTTATCTATATTTCACTATCGGGAGTAATCCTTGCAAGCAACGAGTTCAAGGGGTTTGACAACCCTCTTGCCCGTGTTGGGTGCAAGTGTTTGGTTTTGTGTGTGCAGGTATTGTTGACGCGAGTTGTTATGGTTCTCCTACTGGTTTGATAACTTTGGTTCTCCCTGAGGTAAATAATTACCTCTACTATATTGCTTCACCCTTCCTATTTGTGGAAAAAATCCAACGCAACTCACAAGTAGCTGCACTGCGACCTTTCGGCGGTGAGGCGACTATGTTGCTCGACGGCACTGTCGTGCCCTACACCAAGGGTATGCACAACCCTGGTGATTACATGCAGAACAACGTTTCTCGGTGTGTTGTAGTGGTTGCGCCTGCACCAAACCATTTTCGTCGTCGACGAGTTTGCTGGCAGAGGCGGTGCTTCATCGGGTTGGCATGCTTGGAAATGGTAGCGGGGCTAGACTACGCCTAGGTGTGCCTCCGCATGTGTCGTGCACCACCTAGGATCTTATGCTCAACTGCTTGTAGAGGGAAACCGATGGGGAACTAATGGCAAACGGTGGCATGTTTTGATAACGCCATCAATGGAAAACTTAGGAAAGAAGGAAGCCCGATAAGGATGTGTTTTGTTGGGGAACGTTGCAGGGAAACAAAAAAATTCCTACGCACACGCAAGATCTATCCATGGAAATGCATATCTACGAGAGGGAGACTGTATCTACATATCTTATAGATCGCTAAGCAGAAGCGTATATAACGCAGTTGATGTATTCGTACTCTTCATGATCCAATCGCAAAAAATTAGATCCAGCGCTGAACGCATGGTACCTCCATGTTCAGCACACGTGTGACTCGATGACGTCTCCGCATCCTTGATCCAGCAAGCGAGATCGGAGAAGTAGATGGTATCTCAAGTAGCACGACATCATGGTGGAGATGGTGGTGGAGCAGTGCCAGCAGAGCTTCGCCATGCGCCTCCAAAACTGCGAATGAGGAAGAACTCTGGAAGATGAAATAGGGACTGCCCCAAGGGAGGGAGAAGGAACCCACCCTCCTCTATATATAGGAGTAAGGGGGAGGGGTGCATCCCCCCTTTGCCACTCCTCCAAGGAGGTGGCAGCGGCTCTAGGGAGGAGGAGTGACATCCCAGCCAAGTGGAGGGCCCGCCCCCTTAGGGTTTCCCCTGCCCTAGGCGTATGGGCCTTGTGGGGCTGGTGCCCTTAGCCCAATAAGGCCAGGGTGCCCCCTACAGCCCATCCACGCCCTAGGGGCTAGAGGGACCCTTCCGGACTCCTCTGGACCCCCCCGGAACCTTCCGAAAGCTTCCCAGTACAATACCGGCAAAACCAAAACTTCTCCGGTAGCAAAAATATGACTTCCCATACATAAATATTTACCTCCAGTCCATTTTGGAGCTCCTCGTGACGTCCGGGATCTCATTCGGAACTCTGAACAACATTCAGTCACCAATGTACTTATCCCAATACTACTCTGGCGTCATTGAACGTTAAGCATGCAGACACTACGGGTTCGAGAATCATGTAGACATGACCGAGACTCAGCTCCGGTCAATAACCAATAGCGGGACCTGGATGCCCATATTGGTTCCTACATATTCCACAAAGATGTTTATCGATCGAACCACTATGTCAAGGATTGAATCAATCCCGTATGCAGTTCCCTTTGTCCATCTAAATGTTAATTGCCCGAGATTTGATTGTCGGTATCTCCATACCTAGGTCAATCTCGTTACTGGCAAGTCTCTTTACTTGTTATGTAATACAAGATCCCGTGAATAACTCCCTAGTAACATTGCTTGCAAGCTTCTTCTGATGTTGTATTACCGACAGGGCCCAGAGTTACCTCTCCGTCAAAGGAAGTGACAAATCCGAGTCTCGATCCATGCCAACCCAACAGACACCCTCGGAGATACCTGTAGAGCACCTTTTGTGATCACCCAGTTACAAAGTGATGTTTAATGCACAAAGGCATTCCTCCGACGTCACGGAGTTTCATGATCTCATGCACTTAGGAACAAATACTTGGCATGCAGAAAGCAATAGCAATAAACTTAGTGATACGATCAAATGCTATGCTTATGGTTGGGTCATGTCCATCACATCATTCTCCTAATGATGTGGCCCCATTATCAAATGACAACTCATGTCTATGGTTAGGAAACCTTAACCATACTTGATCAATGAGCTAGTCTAGTAGAGGCTCACTAGGGACACAATGTTTGTCTATGTATCCACGCATGTATCTGAGTTTCTGATCAATACAATTCTACCATGGATAATAAATGATTATCATGAACATGGAAATATGATAATAAACAATTTAGTTATTGCCTATAGAGCATATTTCCAATAGTCTCCCATATTTCCAACAGTCTCCCACTTGCACTAGAGTCAATAATCTAGTTCACATCGCCATTTGATTCACACCGAATGAGGTCTGGGGTTTGATCATGTTTTGCTTGTGAGAGAGGTTTTAGTCAATGGTTCTGCAACGTTCAGATCCGTGTGTACTTTGCAAATCTCTATGTCATATTGTATATGTTGCTACTATGCCTCACTTGGAGATATTCCAAATGACTACTCCACTATATGTGTCCAGTTTACAAATCAGAGTCATCCGTATTGGCGTCAAAGCTTGCATCGATGTAACCCTTTACAACAAACTCTTTATCACCTCCATAACCAAGAAACATTTCCTCGGTCCTCTTTAGGTACCTAAGGATAATTTTTGACTGTTGTCTAGTGATCCACGCCTGGATAACTCATGTACCCCCTTGACAGACTCATGGAAAGGCACGCATGACATGTGGTACATAGCATGGCATATAGTATAGATCCCATGATTGAGGCATAGGGGATGAGCTTCGTCCTTTCTCTTTGTGCTGCCGAGGTCGAGCTTTGAGTCTTACTCAACTTCATGCCTTACAACTCAGGAAAGAACTCCTTCTTTGAATAATCGGTTTTTAACTCCTCCAAAATCTTGTCAAGGCATGTGCTTTGTGAAAGTCTTATGAGGCGTCTTATATATCCCTATAGATCTTGAAGCCTAATATGTAAGGAGCTTTACCCAAGTCTTCCTTTCAAAAACTCCTTTCAAACAACCATTATATGCTTTCAAGAAATTCTACATCATTTCCTGTTGTGGGAACGAACACCTATGGGACCGCGGGGTCGCTTTCGGTTCGGCGAGGGGCGAGCTGGCACAATGAGCCAGTCTGGTGAGCTGCACATGGGGAGTTTCTACCCAGGTTCGGGCCGCACGGATGCGTAAAACCCTACTCCTGCTTGGTTGTATTGATCATGTTCTAGGGTTCGAGCTATAGGAGCTCTATGAACGGCTGCTACGTGAGCTTGGGAACCTTCCCCTTCTTTAACTGTCGGGCTGTCCGGTTGTTTAACTGCCTAACTGTCCAAAAGTCCAAAAGCCAAAGAGTCCAAAAGTTATTTTCTGTAACGCCCTGGGCCTCCTTTTATACTTAAGGGAATCCCAATAGTGGCGTATAGTTTGCACACGGGATGGACAGTGCTGCTATAGTGCTATCATACCTAACCCTGACGGAGTAGGACAAGAGCATTAAATGCACCGTTAGGGGCCTCAGTCCGTCAGTGGGACGGGACGGGGGCCGTCCCATCAGCACCGCTTAGCTCCCTCCAACATCGATGCCGCGACACGCATCCAGGTGGATCGACACCTGTCCTGTGTTCTAGCGGTGCTTGCAGAGGCCTCGCCTTGCTAGGACCTTGCCTTGTCGGGGGCCTGGAGGCTCTACGGCCCTCCCGGCAAGGTCTTACCGGTAGTCTTGAGTCTTCTGTGCTGGTGCTTGGAAAGTCTTCGCTGGGCCCTGCCTCTGGGGTGGCTACTACTGCCCATGCACAAGTAAAGGGGCACTAGATGGCCCAAAACCTCTAGTGCACCGATAGGAGCCCCCGGGCCTGGGCCATACAGGTCGCGAAGCATTGTTGGGCTACGCCCAAACAGTGCACAGGCACGCGTGGCAGGGGCCTTGCAGTTGTGATCATTGCACTCGCTGCGCTACCCCACATGCCCATTGAATGGTGTAGGATCGAAAATATGTCTAGAAGGGGGGTGATTAGACTACTTGACCAATTAAAAGTTTTGCCTATACCAAGTTTTAGGGTTGACAGTTTTTGCATTTCATGGCAAGTCAAGTACACCCAACACATGCAAGTCTAAGAGTATATAGCAGCGAAAAGTAACAACAAGCATGTATAGAAGGGATAGGGTAGGAAGATCAAACGCAGTTGTAGACACGATGATTTTTCCCGTGGTTCCAATAGGTGGCGCTATCGTACATCCACGTTTATGGAGTCTTCAACCCATGAAGGGTAACGGTCGCGAGAGTCCATGGAGGGCTCCACCCAAATGGTCCACGAATTAGCAACCTTGACTATTCCATACGGCTTCCGTCCACGAAGGACTAGTCTCACTATGGGTAGATCTTCACGAAGTAGGCGATCTACTTGCCCTTACAAACTTCTTGGTTCACTTCACAACACGAAGTAGGAGGCTCCCAAGCGACACCTAACCAATCTAGGAAGCACCACCCTCCAAAAGGTAATAGGCTCGGTAATGACGATGAACTCCTTGCTCTTGTGCTTCAAGATGATAGACTCCTCAGCACCCAATCACTCTCTCACATATTTGGCATGGTGGAAGAGATGGGATTGGTGGAAAGCTACTTGGGGAGGCTAGAAATCAAGATCCATATGATTGGAGTGGAAGATCTTGACCTCAACACAAGGGTAGGTGGTTCTCTCTCGGAAAATCTGATAGGATAGGTATGGAATAGTTCTGAGTGCTTCTCATTCGAGTAGGTGGTGGTGAAAGGGTATCTATAGGCATCGCCAGAAATCCAACCGTTACACACAAAATGACCAACTCGGTGACACCGATGTGTTAATCTCGGTGGTACCGAAGTGACCAAAAGGTGGCAACTTTTGAATCTCGATGAGACCAATATAGGAAACTCGGTTGCACCTATAAGGTGACCAACAGTCAGATTTCCAATCTCGGTGATGCCGATCCAACATTCTCAGTGGGACCGATAATGTGAATTTGCGTAACAAAAAGTTGGCAACCTAAAATCGGTGGCACCGGTATGGAATTGGTTGCACCGAAGTGGCTAGGGTTTGGCATAGTCTGTCTAGGTTTTGGAATCGGTGGCACCGGTATGGGAAAGTTGGTTGCACCGATTTTGAGTGTTGGGTATAGAACAGACTTTGGTGGGAGAGTTTGTGGATGTTTTTGGTGACTATCACTTATGCACATTTGAGAATTTTGTTCACCGACAAAACCTTACCCCCTTTTAATAGTATTGGCTTTCCTATGGACTCAAAGTGATTTCTCACAAA
The DNA here is from genome assembly GCA_022496015.1 of Hordeum marinum. Taxonomy (NCBI): domain Eukaryota; kingdom Viridiplantae; phylum Streptophyta; class Magnoliopsida; order Poales; family Poaceae; genus Hordeum; species Hordeum marinum. Next base: position 68,545,923 of record CM039675.1, read on the forward strand.
TATAAAATGTAGAGTACTTTTGCTTGAAGCTTGGCCAACCTATTTCCTTGCATCTTGGGGTTTCTCCACAATCTCCCTTTGCCAATCCTATCATTGAACATTTCCTGAAATATAATTGGTGGAAACATTAGCAATGACTTATATGTTGTTATTAATTACCAAAACCACCAAGGGAGCAAATGTGCTTTCAATTTCCCCCTTTTTGGTAATTGATGACAACATATAGATCAAAGCTTTGACATATGATAAAATCAATGAAAATAATCGTCGCTTTGAGAGGTATGTGATAAGAAAGAGCTCCCCCTGTATTTCTGCATTATTTTGAATTTGCATTTGAATGCAAATGCACAATCGATTAGGTATATGGGGTACTTATTCCATGTCACATACAACTTGGTGGTGTGCAAGAATAATTTAGAATGAATAACAGGGCACAACACACTCAAGCAAAGGTGAATGATCATCTCGTAATCATTAAGATGATAGGAAATAGTAGCATCTAACAATGTATCATAACACACATCAACACAAAAGTATCTCACGTCAAACCAAAAGAACCAAATGTTTGAAAAGCAATAAAACACCGAAACGCTCTCTCGCTCGAAGCTTAAAGATCTATATACACTTCTCCCCATTTGGCAACAAGTTACCAAAAAGTTCAAAGGCATACATGTAAGCGTTCTTGGGCATATCTCCTCCGATTGTTGATGAAGGAGTCAAGATGACAGCATCGGCGAAGATCTCTACAGATGTCGTGGATGGAGCTGGAGTGGTCACTGATGGAGCAAAAGCTGATGGAGCTGATGGAGCTATGCAGATAGTGGCAGGAGCTGATGAAGAAGGCCTGAAGTCTTGTGCAGGCACTATGGCTGATCTGGCCTGAGTGGTGAACTGAGTGCGTGGCCCTAGAGGTGATTCATCCTCATCCTCATCATCATCCTCATCCTCATCTGATGTAGAAGAGACCCGAGGGATGTGCATGGAGTTAACTTCATGCCGGACCTCTGTGACTGTCTTCGTTAGCTCGTCCACCTTATCACTAAGGGTCTTGATTCTGGTCTCAAAGATCCTGACAAGACTGTTCTGGTTGTCCAGAATCCCCTTAATGTCCTTCTGCATGGCCTGAACAGATGATATCAACATATCCATTTGCTTGTTCCTCGATCTAGGGAGTTGAGCACTAGTGGCTCTAACTGCCTCTGTTTCGTCCTGAGCTGCAGCTGAAGTGGGATGATCAGCATCCATCACCACAACATTGTCCTCGAGATCTGGCTGTAGGGGCAAATGTGGATGATCTAGGGCAAATATGTGCTTCTCCAGTCTTGAGTTGATGAGCATTGAATATAAGGTGCATAACAGCAGGAGCGCTTCTGGTCAGCAGCAACCCTCTTGATTGTCTCTACAATCAAATCCATGACTTTGACCCTGGTGTGACCGTCAAGGTGGATCAACATGTCTATGGAGTGGCCTCGGATCACCTTGTCATCTCCGGACTTGGGCATCAAAGTATGCCTCGGAATGGTGTTGATAGTGCGGAGGCCTGCCTGGAGGAAGTAGATTGATCCTAGCCTGTGAGACTTCACATTTGTAGCAGGGATCCCCTTGTACATGTTAGCCATAGCATTGTGGCTAGCCTTGGATTCTGAGTAGACATCCAAGTCACCATCATGTGCTTCAGGAACTCCTAAGATTTCAGCCCATTCTTCAATAGTTGATTCGTACCTTGCGCCTTCAGTCATCCACACAATTCTACCATCTCCGTAGAAGTGCGTAGTGGACTAGAATTGCATGATCATTTCATCATTCCAAGTTGTGAATTCTATGCAGTGGAAGTTGTCCTGGACACTTGGAAAGTAGTCCTCATTCTCCTTGATGAACTTCCAATCAACATACCGCATATCACTAACAGTTGGACTCTTGTCAAAGAGAACAGTCTCATAGAAATCCTGCTGCTCTCTGGTATAGAATCTGTAGTCCACAGCAGTCTTCTTCCTCTAGGCATAAGGATAAATAGCTCTCCATGCCCTCAATCCCGAGTCCTTCCTTTTCTTCATGTCCTCAGCTAGTGGGTAGCTGGCATTGTGTATTGGAAGGTGTGTTTTGAGTTTCATCAATGTTGTCAAGTCATCCACATCTTCAACTCTAGAAGCAGTTCCTTTGTTCTTCTCAGAAGCTGGAATTTGCCTGGTTGTCATCTTAGGCTTCTCAGCAGCCTTCTTGAATGTGATGGTCTTAGGCATAACATCAGACATAAGTTTCTTTGCCTTCTTCTTGGGAGGAGCCTTGGTAGCTGGCTCATCCTCCTCTTCCTCAGCAGCAGCACTAGATGCTTCCTCTGGATCCTCACACATGGAGGTAGGCCTGCCAGTCACATGAATGATCCTCTTCCTGGACTTTTTCTCCCCTGCCTTCTTAGGCATAGCTCTCCTGGGGACCTCAACTGACATTGTTGCTCTGGCACTCTCATGAGCCTTGAAGGTAGAAGATGGTGCATAAATTTTGCTGACAACTCTTCGAGAGGAAGTAGCTTCAGTTGCTGACTTCTTGGCAGCCTTCTCTTGCTTCTTAGCAAGAATCTCTTTAGGCACAAAGTCTGAATCTTCTTCATATGAGTTCAACTTCTTCCTTGTTCTGGTGGTATCCTTGGGCAACCCATGAGAGCTGGGGGTGCCTGGGTCTGAGAAAGAACTGGCTTCTAGGCTTGTTCCAGAACTCATATCAACTCCCTGCTTTGGCACATTCTGACTATCTTCTGAGCGTGACATACTGGCCCTGTGAATAGAGTGTAGGAGAGCAGAAGAAGATGAGTTATCACAAAATGAGGCTTGTTTTTGAAATATGAGCAATAAGTTTTCAAAAAGTTTTGCAATATGTCACATACATATCGGTGCAGCCAAAAAGAAATTTTCGGTGGGGCCGAGACAGACCAACTCCTTAATAGGAACTTGGCAGCCTTTTTGGTAGGACCGAAAAGAGCCTCTTGGTTCCACCAAGTCAGTTCTAAACCACTCTGATAAGCATACCAGAGAGACCGATATTTTCGGTTCGGTTCCATCGAGATATATCGGGCGGACGGAAAAACCCTAGAAAATCCATCTAACTCGAGATTTTGTAGATTTAATTGGATGCATACAGAGCAAAGGGTGTAAAGATGATAATCAAGTGTCTAATGCGCAAGAATTGGGCGGGGAGCGCACTAGAGATCGAACCCGTTCCCTAGCTCGATGCGGATCCTCTACGGCGGCGATGATGGAGTAGATTTCGTCGACGGCGGCGATTCCCAGCGACGGAGGGGCTCGGGAAGACAAGACCAGGGGTCTCGAGGCGGCAACTTAGGGTTCTGAGGCGCGACGTTGAAGATTGAATTTCAAAGCGTCGGGGTCCACAGCATATATACCCTTCACTGTCGGTGATACCGATTTTATGTTTTTGGTATCATCGAGTTCCACATCTGTCAGCTAACAGGGAAACTCGGTGTAACCGAGAATATGAAATCGGTGTTACCGAGATTGAAAACCAGATCAACCCTAGGCAATCGGTGAGGCTGAGATTATGGTGTTGGTTCCACCGAGTTGCACTTGGGAGGTTTTAATGGTCAGTCCTTGTCAATACGGAACTCCGAGTGCTCCACACACAGAGGGATCAAAAAGCACTTGTTAAAATTTTGTGATGCAGCATGAATGGAATATGAGGTGAGAAAGCATAGATAGCTAAAGAGTGGCCCTAGGCATTGTCGTCCATCCAATTGGCAAAAGATAAATCAAAAGTCAAATAGCAACAATTGGATGTCCTCGAATGAGAAAATAAATGCAGACCAACATGCTCACACAATAAGATGTCAAAAGAAATCATGACAAACATGCACAAACACTCTAGCATCTAACAAGCACTTGGGCGATGACAAAGTCATCTATATATGAGTATTTGACTTAGGAGCCAAGTAAGAGTACTTGATCATAGGTCATACTCATCGTTTAAGCACAAGTGGGGTTACCACTTTTTCATAAGGCATTTAATGTTGTCACATACTAAGAGATGCTTTGACTCAAGTCTTAGAGTAAAGCTCCCCCTTGATGTGACATTCCCCCATAAGAGGGATAAACTAACCTTGGGTTTTGTCGATGAAGACTTCATGTTGCTGAGGTAGTTGTGGATGCTCAGTGTTGTTGAAGATCACCAAGAGTTGGGAGCATCCTTGTTGTTTCCTTTCTCTTCTCACCTACATGGGTTAGTCCCAACATACAAGATACAAATACAAGGATATTTATGGACATGGAGTGCAAAGCATATGTTATGATGTCCATTGATTAGTTGATTACCTCGTCCCTTGCTTACCTTTGAGGGAATGTGTGACTCCTTGAACTATTGCATTGATTTTATGTTGAGTGCAAAAAGTTCTTGCCAATAATGAATGTGAGTGAATTTCATTGGCGGAGTCACCCCTCAAGAACCTTCTAGTTCTTCTTCTTGGGAACCCACATCAAGTTGATGGGGGTCCTTGGTGTTGAGGTGGCCTTAGTAGTAGTTGAGCTTGAAGTAGCCTTGGGAACCCACTCCACCAAAGCTAGGGGTTCATCTTCATATGAGTCAATGTCCTCTTGAAGCTTGTTCTTGCCCTTGAGCTTGTGGTCTTGTGGAGGAAGGTCAATTTGAGTGTTTGTCCCCTTGGGAAGAGTATTTTCATACTTCTCCTTTTGAGGAACAAACTTGGGCTTGGGATATTGACCTTCTTCCCACTCAACTCCATTAGCGTTGAAGTAGCCAACACCACGATTCTTCCGGTATCCTCCGTGCTTGCGTACAATTTCCTCAAATTTCTTACATCCGGCAAGACTCTTGTAGATACCCTTTTCTATAATCCCTTTCAATAAAGCATTTTCTTGCTCACGTGTAACTTGGCTAAGAGAATCATCATTAGTGTAATCAATATAACTACTAGTAACAACATCATTGGGTTTAGCATTTTTATTGTTTCTTCTAGATGAAGAACCTTTCTTGCCTTTGTTACTAGATTGCTTAGTTTTAACTTGAGGCATGAAAGTAGACAAGAGTAGTCGTTTGGCTAGATAAGATGAGGTCTTCTTTTGGAGATCGTCATTGATAGCTTTGCGAAACTCATGCTCTTGCTCCAAGTTGAGCTTCTCGAAGCGTAGCTTCTCATGAGTTCTCACAAGCTCTCTATGATCTTCGAGAGTAGATTCGTGAGCTAAATTATCAGTGTTTAGTTCTTTAGTTAGTTGTTCTATTTTCATCTTATCATCATCAAATGACTCATCTTGACTAGCATGAGAATTATCAAGTTCATTGATCAACATCACTAGTTTTATCACAAAGTAAGTCATCATAACAAAGCAAATCATCTTCATCACTATCAAAATCAAGATACTCGGGGTGTGATACCTTGGGGCCTTTAGACATGAAGCAACTTCCACTCCCTTCGGCTGGTGAATCAAATATATCATAGGAGTTGGTAGTCACTAGAGCAATTCCGGCAACACCATCATCTTAACTATGGTCGGAGTCGGAGTGATAGCTTCTCTCAGAGTTGTTGTCGGAGTCGGAGCCGGAAACCCATTCACCAACATGAGGTTGATGTTCTCTTCTTGTGTAGCTCTTGGTGCACTTGTCCTTCTTCTCCGAATCTCAACTTCTCCTTGAGTGTCTTCGTTCATAATGATCATCTCTACTCCTTCTCTCTCTTTGTGGTGACTCATTTCTTGAGCTTCGTCTTCGAGGTGACTCTTCTCTTCTTTTGTAGGGTGCCCTGCACTCATTTGAGTAGTGTCTAGGCTTCCCACAGTTGTAGCAATTGTGGTCACGACTTGACAAATGCTTCTCTTCATATCTTGAGTTGGAGTTTCTATCTTTGCCTCTATTCTTGTAGAACTTGTTGAATTTCTTGACCATGAGGCTTATCTCTTCATTGGTGACAAGGTTGTTGCTTGAAGTTGCGGGAGCATCACTTGTGGCTTTGTAAGCACCGCTAGACTTGTGATGAAGCTCTTCTTTATCTTTGAGTGTCATATCATGAGCAACAATCCTTCCAATTAGTTCCGTAGGCTTGAGATTTTTGTAGTTTGGCATCATTTGGATCAATGTGCACACGGTGTCGTATCTCTCATCCAAAGCTCTAAGTATCTTCTTGATGATGAATTTGTTGGTCATTTCTTCGCTTCCTAAGCCAGCAATATCATTGGTGATGATAGCTAGCCTAGAGTACATCTCTGCGACTCCTTCACCATCCTTAATCTTGAACTTGTCAAGCTAACCTTAAAGAACATCTAACTTGGTTCTCTCACGGACTCGGTTCCTTCGTGCATATCAACCAAAGTATCCCAAATCTCTTTTGCATTCTCAAGACGGCTGATTTTGTTGAATTCTTTGGGGCATAAGTAGTTGAAGAGAATGTCGCATGCTTGAGCATTGAGTTGCAACATCTTCAATTCATCTGCGGTCGCTTCACGATCCGGTTCCCGTCCATCCGCAAAGAACTCACCTTGCAAGCCAACACGAACAATAGCCCAAACGGCGGTGTTATGACCAAGAATATGCATTTTCATTTTGTGCTTCCAACTAGAAAATTAGTGCATTCAAAGTACAGACATCTACGATGATAACTTCCCTCACTAGATGCCATACTTGTCCTAGGTTGTGAGACCTAAGCAATGGAGACAAATGCTCTGATACCACTTGTAGGACCGAAAGTATGTCTAGAGGGGGGTGATTAGACTACTTGACCAATTAAATGTTTTGCCTATACCAAGTTTTAGGGTTTACAGTTTTTAGTATTTCATGGCAAGTCAAGTACACCCTACACATGCAAGTCTCAGAGTATATAGCAACGAAAAGTAACAACAAGCATGTATAGAAGGGATTGGGTAGGAAGATAAAACGCAGTTGTAGACACGATGGTTTTTCCCGTGGTTCCAATAGGTGGCTCTATCGTGCATCCACGTTTAGGGAGTCTTGAACCCACGAAGGGTAACGGTCGCGAGAATCCATGGAGGGCTCCACCCAGAAGGGTCCACGAAGTAGCAACCTTGACTATTCCATACGGCTTCCATCCACGAAGGACTAGCCTCACTATGGGTAGATCTTCACGAAGTAGGCGGTCTCCTTGCCCTTACAAACTTCTTGGTTCACTCCAAAACACGAAGTAGGAGGCTCCCAAGCGACACCTAACCAATCTAGGAGGCACCACCCTCCAAAAGGTAATAGGCTCGGTAATGATGATGAACTCCTTGCTCTTGTGCTTCAAGATGATAGACTCCTCAGCACCCAATCACTCTCTCAAAAATTTGGCATGGTGGAAGAGATGGGATTGGTGGAAAGCTACTCGGGGAGGCTAGAAATCAAGATCGATATGATTGGAGTGGAAGATCTTGACCTCAACACAAGGGTAGGTGGTTCTCTCTCAGAAAATCTGATAGGGTAGGTATGGAATAGTTCTGAGTGCTTATCATTCGAGTAGGTGGTGGTGAAGGGGTATATATAGGCATCCCCAAAAATCCAACCATTCCACTCAAAATGACCAACTCGGTGACACCGATGTGTTAATCTCGGTGGTATCGAAGTGACCAAAAGGTGGCAACTTTTGAATATCGGTGAGACCGATATAGGAAACTCGGTTGCATCGATAAGGTGACCAACGGTCAGATTTCCAATCTTGCTGACGCCGATCCAACATTCTCGATGGGACCGATAATGTGAATTTGCATAACAGAAAGTTGGCAACCTAAACTCGGTGGCATCGGTATGGAATCGGTTGCACCGAAGTGACTGGGGTTTGTCATAGTCTGTCTAGGTTCTAGAATCATTCGCATCGGTATGGGAAGGCTGGTTGCACCGATTTTGAGTTTTAGGTGTAGAAAAGACTTTGGTGGGAGAGTTTGTGGATGTTTTTGGCGACTATCGCTCGTGCACGTTTGAGCATATTTTTCACCAACAAAACCTTACCCCCTTTTAATAGTATTGGCTTTCCTATGGACTCAAAGTGATTTCTCACAAATGTAAAATGTAGAGTCCTTTTGCTTGAAGCTTGGCCAACCTATTTCCTTGCATCTTGGGGTTTCTCCACAATCTCCTTTTGCCAATCCTATCATTGAACATTTCCTGAAATATACTTGGTGGAAACATTAGTTCAGTGACTTATATGTTGTTATTAATTACCAAAACCACCAACGGAGCAAATGTGCTTTAAAATGCAGGTAGTGGGATACATGCGTGGTGCGGCCGTCGAGTTTTTTAATTACCATGTCAGGTCTTTTCCTCAACGTGTGATGCATGCATAGAGGGGGGCTAGCAACGGGCACCCGTGATTTATAGTCCCTAAGGAAAGGTAGTAACTGGGGCGCCATGGATTGGGGTGACAAGGTGGTTGTTGTTCGCCTCGTGATCGAGGGCGCCACTATTGGAGGAAGTGGGCGGCGTCCTTTGGAGTGGGGGAGAGCCATCCCCCATGCTTCCCCCTATAAATTGGGGACGGCGGGGGCGGAGCTCATCCATCCTTCTTCCGCCCTTCGAGTGCAAGACTCCATAGTCCCCCTCCTCCCTCGTCTTCTCAATCTTCAGGTAGCGCTCGCCCTTCGCCATGACCAGGGGGCGAGGACGACCACCTTCCTCGGATACGAGGAGGACCTCCCGTCAGGATAATGCTGCCACTTCAGCCGCGGAGGGGGCACAAGGCTCGAGTTCGCGTGGAGGAGGAGGCACGAGGGGCCGCGGCCGCCGTGGAGGTCGAGGTCATGGGTGGCAGAGCGTTGTTGCACCCCCTTCTCCGATGCCAAGCATCTCCGATGAAGAGGCCCACGCTGAGGGGACGGTGCTGGACTTTGTCCTCGAGCTGGGCGGTCACCTCTGGAGCCACCTGCGTCTCCCAAGCCCCTTCGCCAGGGCGATGGAGAACGACCGGCTGTCCTTCCTGTGGCTGCGGGTGGCAGGGTGCTGCAATGGTGCGACGTGGGTGGATGTTCATTACCCAGCGTGCCACATCATGTTCCTCAGGCGCGGTTGGAAGACCTTCACTCGTTCCCACAACATCCAAGTGGGGCACGTTCTTTGTTTTAAAATGACGGAGGTCGATATGCTCTCCATCAAGATTTATGGGAGCTCCGGCATCTGTCTCAGCTGCTGCGAAGAGAGCGCGAGCATTGCTGAATGCCTGTCCTCTGGCGAGAGTGACGGGGAGGACGGCGACGATGATTCCGGTCCTCGGACGGTCAAGTCAGAGCCCGAAGATTCGAGCTCGGACTGACCATCGGCAGCACCATCGTCGCCAGCCTCATGCCTCTCCCCCTCCCGGCAAGATGTCCTTGCCGTGTGCTTCAGTCCCGGGTGCTGCCTCACATTCCATCTCCAGCAGGCCCGCGGACTTCGGCCTCAGGGATCCATCCTCCTTTCTGCCTGCTCCGGCCTTCTCCTCCGTGCAATGCTGGTCCAGGAGGGACCAGCTCTTGCCTGCCCATCTGGCAGCCCTGCTCGTCCACGCAGTGTTGGTCCAGAGGGGTCAGGCCGGGCTTCTGCCCGGGGCCTCTCGCCATATTTTTCTTCTTGTATCCCGCCTCTCCTTTCCATCTTTTTCTTCTTGTAATCTCCCCTAGGGGAGAAAGTCAAATAAATATGTACTCAGAAAAAAGCGGTATCTCATGTAAATTTCACCCCGTTTTGAATGAATGCGTATTATCTTCCTTGTTAGACTAATTCCGTATATGAAACTTTCCCTACGCCCTTTGTGGAAAAATCTTGCTGGCGTGAGTAGTCCTACCACAACCGCTTTGAGGAACGGGTCCTTAGAAGCCTGCTGGCGGTGCCACTGCCGGCAAGACACCTTGGTGTGGCCGTTCAGAGTGTCAACCTTACTTGAAACGGGATAAGGGCGCGAGCGTTGTCACTTGGATCGTTGAGCGGACTCGAAACGAAACAAGGAGCGCGGGCAAGGCCACTTAAGTCATTGAGCGGCCCCGAACGCAGTGAGGGCACATTCAATCGCGGCAAGGTTCCTGTGCGTGCAGGTTTTCCATACAGAAGTCGAAATCATTCAAGGAAAATAACTTTACGGCAAGGTTTCACATAGGTTTTTTGCAACTTATCTTTTTTTTACCTTTCTCCTCTCGGCAAGTTTTTTTGGAAAGTCGCGCTCATAGGTATCCGTACCATCACCCTCCCCGGCAAAGCTGCATGCGAGGGATCCTTTTGCCCTTTGGACAAAGAAAGAAGAGAAAATATGGATATGGAACCTTAGCGGTCCGTTAGTTCTTGCCAGAACTAAGTGTAATGCAACTCTCCAGATAAACATGCACATAAGTAAACATGAGAGCCGAACGGGATTGCAGAACACTTATCTTTATTTATCTACGCACAGGGTCTGAGCCTGGCTTTGTACCAAGGATTACATGCTTCAGCGGCAAGACTTGTACAAAAGGTGGTTGCCGGGGCCGACCCGGCAACCGCGCCTCATGGGTAGAACTGTCGAAGATGTTCGATATTTTAGGAGTTGCTCATCGGAACGCCATCCTCGGTCTCCAGGCGGACTGCGCTGGGCCTAGTGACTCGTACTACCCGATAAGGGCCTTCCCACTTCGGTGTCAACTTGTTTGGATTCTTGGTAAACTGAACTCGCCGAAGAACAAGGTCGCCTTCCTCAAGACTTCTGGTATTAAGCTTGTGGCTATGGTAGCGGCGCAAGGCTTGCTGGTAGCGTGCAGCTCTCATAGCAGCCTGAAGACGGTTTTCCTCAAGGAGCATCGCGTCGTCTTGCCGCAAGTGCTCTTGCTAGAGCTCATCATAAGCAAGCACTCGAGGTGACCTGTATATGAGTTCCGTGGGGAGCACTGCCTCCGCCCCATAGAAGGGATAAGGATGTCTGGCTGGTAGCTCAATTTGATGTCGTCCTGATTGACCAAAGAACCACCGGTAACTCATCAATCCAGTTTCTTCCGCACTTGTGCAGCCTATCAAAAGTTCTTGTCTTGAGACCTCGCAGCACTTCAGCATTAGCCCTCTCTGCTTGGCCGTTGCTCCTCGGGTGGGCAACGGAAGCAAAACAGATTTTGCTACCAAGGTCTTGGACATACTGCAGGATGGTGCGGCTTGTGAACTGTATGCCATTGTCAATGATGATCCTGTTGAGAACACCAAAGCGGCAAACTAGTCCCTTAAAGAATCTGATGGTTGACTGTGATGTCACCTTCCTTACTGCTTCCACTTCCGGTCACTTTGTGAACTTGTCGATTGCCACATACAAGTACTCAAAGCCCCCGACAGCGTGGGGAAAGCGACCCAAGATGTCGAGCCCCCAGACCAAAAATGGCCAGGAGAGAGGGATTGTTTGAAGGGCTTGAGCTGGTTGATGTAGTTTCTTCGAATGAAAATGGCATGCTTCACACTTGGTTACTAACGCAGTTGCAATCTAGAGGGCAGTGGGCCAAAAGAAACCTTGCTGGAATGCCTTTTCGGTAAGTGCTCTTGATCCTATGTGGGAGCCACATATACCTCCGTGTATCTCTGCCAACAGTTCCAGTCCATCCTCCCAAGAAATGCACTTGAGTTTCATGCCATTCAGTCTTTTTCTGTACCGGACGTTGTCTATGAACTGGTACATATGAGACCAGCAGGCTACTTTCTCTGCTTCCTCTTGTTCCTCGGGGAGTTCTCCTGTTTGAAGGAATTGGACTAGATGATGTGCCCATGCTGGAGCCTGGGGCTCGACAACAAGGACTAAAGGTGTATCCTCTGCCGGGGGAGCATTTGCCTCGACGGCAAGGGCCTGAGGACCTGCCGAAGTCTGCTGCACCCCGGCAAGCCTGGCAGGAGCGCATGCTTCTACGGCAAGAACTGATGGCCCTGCCGGAGCATAGTACTCACCGGTAAGCCTATCGTTCTCTTGGGCAATTTTCTCGCCGGTGGCTTCAGGGAGCTCTGCCCGGAAATACTTGCCGGAACTTAACTTCCTTCTCTTCTCTTGTCCAGTTGATGGTGTCATGGAGGGTTGAGTTAGTTGGAGCACGAAAGTTCCTGGTTCCACATGTAACTTAAGGGCAGCACATTTTGACAGGCCATCGACAACGTTGTTCTCCGCGTGTGGAACGTGCTCCATTTGTAGGCCATCAAAACGTTCTTCGAACTTCCTCACTTCATCTACTGATCATCTACAACTGAAAGACTGACGTCTTCCTCTACTCGATCCTTAGTTATACAATCTCCCTCCACCTCAATTTTTATGATCCTCATAGCCTTTTTTATTCACGTCCTCCCCCTAGATCTATAGATTCCATCAACGGACTCTGGTAGTCTTTGTTTACTTGCCTGACGACAAGTTGAGAATCACCCCTGACAATAAGTTTCTTGATCCCATGGTCCGCCACGATGCTGAGACCAGCAAGCAGCCCTTCGTATTCAGCAGTGTTGTTCGTTGATCTCTCCCGGGGAAAGTGCATCTGGATCACATATCTAAGGTGCTCTCCGGTGGGTGCGACAAGAAGCACTCCGACACTAGCGCCTTGCAGCGAGAAAGCTCCATCAAAATACATGATCCACTCTCGATCAGTCTCCTTGCCAGGGAGAGTTGACCCTGGAATCTCTTCATCGGGCATCGGGGTCCATTCCGCAATGAACTCTGCCAAGGTCCTGCTCTGAATGGTCGAAGTGCTTTCAAACTTAAGACGAAAGCTTGATAGTTCCAGAGCCCACTCCACAATCCTGCCGGTAGCTTCTGGGTTCCTCAATATCCGTTGTAGCGAGAAGCGGGTGACAATGGTGATCTCATGTGCTTGGAAGTAATGGTGCAGCTTGCTTGATGCCATAAGAAGGCCAAAAAGCAACTTTTGCATGCCATAATACCTTGATCTAGCCCCCTGCAACAAGGAGCTGACAAAATAGACCGGTCGTTACACCACTTTCTTCTTCTGAATTATCTCTTTCAACTGTGCAGGTCCTTCCTTGCCGGCACCAGACCCTGCCAAAGGCTATCCTGGATCATTTTTTGGCGCCTCTTCCATTGCCGCTGCTTCTTCATTAACCTCTCTTTCAGTCACTAGTGCAGCACTCACCACATGATTCGTTGTCACCAAGTGTAGCAGCAATGGCTCTTGTGGTTTTGGCGTGACTAGGACTAGCGGAGAGGAAAGGTACTTCTTCAAATCCTGCAGCGCCGCCTCCACTTCCGGAGTCCATTTCATTAGGCCTGCCTTCTTCAAGATTTTGAAAAAGGGCAAGGCGTGCTCAGCAGACTTTGAGATGAACCTACTCAGAGCAGCAACACAGCCGGCGAGGCATCGCATGTCCATGACTCATCTTGGTGCCTCAATCTGCTCAATTGCTTTGATCTTGTCAGGATTCGCTTCAATTCCGCGTTGAGACACAAAGAACCCGAGAAGCTTACCGAATGGGATGCCGAACACACATTTCTCGGGATTGAGCTTCATGTTGATCTTGCGCAGATTGGCAAACGTCTCTTCTAGGTCTGCTATGAGCATGGCCTTGTCCCTTGTTTTGACCACTATGTCATCGATATAAGCCTCCATATTTCTACGCAGCTAGGGCTCAAAACCAATCTGGACCGCTCTTGCAAAGGTAGAACCGGCACTTTTCAAACCGAAAGGCATACGCAAAAAGCAGTACGTACCACATGGGCTGATAAACGCAGTCCTCTCTTTGTCTTCCTTGGCCATAAAGATTTGATGATAACCGGAATAGGCATCAAGGAAAGACAACAAGTCGGAGACGGCGGTGGAGTCCACAATCTGGTCGATGCGAGGCAAGGGAAAAGGATCTTTAGGGAAGGCCTTGTTGATGTCTGTGAAATCAATGCATAGCCTCCACTTCCCATTCAAGTTGCGCACTACGACTGGATTGGCCAACCACGTAGGGTGGAGTACTCCTCTGATCAGACCAGCTGCCTCTAACTTCTTGATCTCTTCGACAATAAATTGTTGCCGCTCCAAAGCTTTCTTCCGAACCTTCTGCTTCATGGGCCGCGCTTGTGAACAAATGAGAGTTGTAATATCTATACATTTTGTGGAGTCACCGGATCTGGATGCGAACCAATGAAGGATTTTGCTCTCGACGTCTCGATGGCCATTCGGTTTTGATCTCGTTCGCCATTCACCATCTGGTTTCCTATGGATGCGATCGATCGATCCTAGCGTTCATCATTCGGTTTCTTTTCTGATCTAGAAGAACCTGCGATAGAGGCATCAAGGCATCGAGCAGGCGGCCTAGGATGGTTGTCGATGCGCCAGCACCCAACGGCCCAACGCCATGCACGACGGAGCGCCCACCCCAGGAAAAATAAATACATAGGCTATAAATTTTTTGGGGACCCCAAATTGTATGGGCCCTGTGCGAGAGGCACACTTTGGACACCTATCATCCTGGGCCTGTCGGTGGATGTAGGAGGTTGATGACAACCAATTTTTGGTGTTAATGGAGGTTGATGATGACGAGAGCGAGCGGGGTATAGAGGTGAACTCCGTAAACTCCAGCGGCGTTGCGAGCTCGAGGCGGACATTGTAGATGGAGAGGGGAGACAAGACCTTGTCAAAACCAATCTGGGGATCCAGAGAAGTCGAACTTCGGAAGAGAAAGGCCCGGGATGGCTCACCGCCATTGGAATCCGACAATGAACTGCAGCGTCCGAGACGATATCCAAACGGCGAGGGCGTCGAGTAGAGGTGGTTTTGGGCGTTGGGGTTTGGGGGAATCGGTTGAGGAGAGTCGTAGGTATTTATAGGACATGATGCTTGGACGAGGGGAAGGCTAGAGATAGGATTTCCACGGATTTGAGCCGAAGTCGGCGTCAAGTACGTGTATGTGTAGGTTTCTATGTTTTGTACGTGGGGAAGAAGAAAGGTAGGTGGGACCCTTTATCAGAAAAAAATACAATGGATAGAGAGATCGAGAGACGAGGCGGTGCAGGAAAGCGCTCGCACTCCTAGCCTCGCTTGCGTGCGTGCGTTTCACGCTAGCATGGCTGGTGGCAAACCTGGCCAAACGGGCGGCCCGACCAGGCACGGGCACGGCCCGTGCTAAACAGGCCTGGCACGGCACGGCCCGTAGGGGCACGTTTAGCAAATGGGTCGTGTCGTGCCGGTCTGCGTCCTGCGCCTCTACGCCCAAGCATGGCATGTATGCTAAACGGGCTGTCCCGTTGGCCTGTTTAGCACGCTAGGCTTCCTATTTTTTGCCTGATGGGCTTTCATTTAGGCCTAGTGGGCTGTATTTAAGATATATATATATTTTTTAAATATATATATAAAAAACTAAACATGCCGTGTCGTGTCGGCCCGCATGACCAGCCTCTAGGCCTAGGCATGGCCCAAGGCAGGCTACGTGCTTGGCACGGCCCGTTTAATTTATGTCAGGCCATGCTCGGAGCGTGTCGGGCTTGCGTGCTTTTGGGTCGGCCTGATTAGCACGGCCCGTTTGGCCAGCTCTGGCTGGTGGCCTCGCGGTTAGTTGGGCCACTGGCTGCCTCGCTGTTTTTTTAATAAAATTCGTTTTCTTAGAACAACGGTGCAAAAATTCCTTTAAAGCATAACAAAACATTTTGTAAAACCTGAAATTTTGCACGTAAATACTAGAGGCCATAAACGTCCTCGTGCACATTTTTATTTTTGAACATAATACACACAATCCTTTATCAAATTTGCAGAGGCATTTTAATACATAAAAACAGTTTAACTAGACTTTTAAAAATATTGAAATGTGTCCAAAATATTTTTCACTATTTTTCATTTGGAGGGAGTCATTTTACCAACGCTCATAAATATATTTTTTAGCATAAAATAATTTGAAGAAAAACCAATAAATCCAATAGAGAAAATTTCAAATGCATGCCAATGATGATGATAATGCATAGCAATATTGTAACATGCCAAAAATGATATTTGGGATCTAACAAACCTAGCCCCCCTTAATATAAATCTCGCCCTCGAGATTTTGGTTGGCTAACAAAAAGGTGTAGGTGGTCCTTGATGTCTACTATGCAACCTTGTTCTTGTAGACTCGTGTTGGGCCTCCAAGCATAGAGTTTTGTAGGACGGTAGCAAATTTCCCTCAAGTGGATGACATAAGGTTTAAAAATCCATGGGAGGCATAGGATGAAGATGGTCTCTCTCAAACGACCCTACAACCAAATAAGAAAGAGTCTCCTGTGTCCCCAACACACCCAATACAATGGTAAATTCTATAGGTGCACTAGTTCGGCGAAGAGATGGTGATACAAGTGTAATATGGACGGTAGGTATAGGTTTTGGTAATCTGAAAATGTAAAAACAGCAAGGTAACCAATGATAAAAGTGAACACAAACGGTATCGCAATGCTTAGATACAAGGCCTAGGGTTCATAGTTTCACTAATGCAAGTTCTCTCAACAATACTAACATAGTTGAATCATATGTAAATCCCTCACGTGCGACAAAGAGTTCACTCCAAAGTCACAAATAGCGGAGAACAAACAAAGAAATTATTGCAGGGTACGAAACCACCTAAAAGTTATCTTTTCCGATCAATCATATGAGCTGTCCCTATAAGTGTCACGAACAGCCCTAGAGTTCGTACTAAAATAACACCTTAAGATACACATCAACCAAAACACTAATGTCACCTAGATACTCCAATGTCACCATGAGTACCCATGGGCTTGATTATACGACATGCATCACACATTCAGATTCATCATGTTCAATCCAACACAAAGAACTTCAAAGTTCGCCCCAAAGTTCCCACTAGAGAGTCAAGACTAAAACGTGTGCCAACCCCTATGCATAGATTCCTAATGTCACAAAACCAGCAAGTTGATCACCAAAACATACATCAAGTGGATCAATGGAACATCCCATTGTCACCACGGATATCCCATCGCAAGACATACATCAAGTGTTCTCAAAACCTTTAAAGACTCAATCCGATAAGAAAACTTCAAAGGGAAAACTCAATTCATCACAAGAAGATAGAGAGGGGGAAACTCCATATGATTCATCTATATTATTAAAGCTCGCAGTACATCAAGACCATGTCATCCCAAGAACACGAGAGAGAGAGAGATCAAACACATAGCTACTGGTACATACCCTCATCCCCGAGGGTGAACTACTCCCTCCTCGTCATAGAGACTGCCGGGATGATGAAGATGGCCTCCGATGATGGTTTCCCCCTCTGGGAGGGTGCTGGAACGGGCTCCCAATTTGTTTTTCATGGCTATAGAGGCTTGCGGCAGCGGAACTCCCGATCTAGGTTTCTTTCTGGGGGTTACTGTATTTATAGGAGTACTTTGCGTTGGAATCATGTCAAGGGACTCCCAAGGGGCCCACAAGTGTCAGGACCGGTTTTCCAGGATATTAATTTCCTGATAAATGGCCCATGTGCTCATCAGCCCCAGGATTACTGTTAGCTGATGATACAGAATCTTGATACAGAAATTCCAAGCAAAAATACAAATGTTGAAGTACAAGACCATCATGGTCTATGAGTACAACAAAATGTTTCTAGTGGTTGGTGGAAGAAGCGGTGCAGGGTCATCGACATCTATGGAACTCCATTTCCCATAGGAACAGCTAACCTGGTTAACTCTTATCTTCGTGTGGCTATGATCTTCAATGCCTAGGTTTCGGGGTTGTTGTCATAATGCTCCTCTACACATGCATAATCTGGCCATGACAATAGCCAAGGACAAGCTAGTGAGTACTTTGAATGTACTCGCAAACATTATGAAAACAGGTATAACATAGTAGTGGTATTCATGCACTGAATTTAATCTACTGTCACTTAACCTATCACAAAATAAAATTTCATGATGCATGCAAGCAGGTCATTCATATTAGACATGAATAAGCAATCAGAGAATAGAAATAAAATAGACCGATCGGGTGTCTGAAGCGATGCCTCGAAAGGATAATAATATAAAGCATGCCTCAGTCGGGCGTCTGAGCGACGCCACATAAAGGGCTTATAAAGGAAATAGACAACAAACGTGCCACAGTCAGGTGTCTGAGCAACACCATAGAAAGGGCTTATAAAGAAAATAAATAGCCAACGTGCCACAGTCAGGCGTCTGAGCAACGCCATAGAAAGGGCTTATATGATAAAGCAATCAGTACGTATGCCATAGTTGGGCGTTTGTGCGGTGCCGCATTAAGGGCTTATATAAGAATAATCACAATGAATATCCAGGAGGTAGAACCTTCCCAGGGATAGTCAATAATTCAAAAAATATAAATGGTTAGTCCACAATAATAATAATCATAATCCTCATTTGTTACTCATCACGATAAATATTCCGGTTTAGAAATTTTCCCTGGAAGACCGACACTAAGACCGATACTTGACCCATCCCAGACTGTAGTCCTTAACAACGGACACGGCTATTTGACTAGATATTAACTCTGTAGAGGGTGTACTCTTTACCCACGAGTAACGGATTCCTTTAGTCCATCGGGACTAATTCCGCTTACGGTCTTTGAATTGAAAACACACCTGACCTGCACACACCAACTTAACTTACCAGTGCCTAGAATCACCCACGACACTCATTAATCAAAACTCTAAGAGGGGAGGCTATATTGAACTCGATTAGCATGGGTCACAAAATTTACAAGCGCGCAAACTAGGGGAGCTACCCCTCGGCTCCAACCGGAAACACCCATACCCCCGGACCAGGTGGCATGCCTACCGGATGCAGCCGGTATCTTCCACCATGGCCTCTCTGTACGGTGTGTGCTAAGAAAGGGGTTGACAGCTTACTGAACCATACCCTACCTGAGGCAGGGACAAGTGATAGCACGAAGCAAGTATGGGGGTTACTGGCACAAGACTCCATCTACGATCAACTCGGGAGGTTGTGTATTCTCTACATGGTTAGCACAACAAACATACTTCACGATATCAGACAGAGTCACCACTCATCATACCCCTTCATGCCTCCCTGGCCATTCTCCCTCCAACGAGATGTCAGCACCAAGCTCATGTCTACCCGAGATAGAGACTTCTCTGAATTTCTTCCGGTAGGCATGAAAGGTATACGAGGGTGAATACTGTCTGAAGCATATAAATTCCAATACAAAGGAATTTTCATCATGCACTTGTAAATTAACAAGATCGCATTATCACATGAAATAACACATACTTCAAGTCAACTCGGTAGTGTAGCCACTTCAAAACAACACACAACAAATATTATACCAGGGTTCAGAATGCTTGCCTTCAATGTGTATGTATTTGACGTGCACTCCAAAACTTTATCTTCACTCCAAATTCCTATTTGAAAATATTCTAATTAACACACAATTCAAAAACAGCGCAAAAAGTTGCCTTGGAAAATTTTCAAATAAATCCTAAAATAAACTAGGTGAAATTCGAGTGACAATAGAAAAAGAATCATTTTAATTGCAATTATGGTTTAAAAGATATGACCAGTCAAAGTCAGGGAAAAAACTCTGTTTTGAAATAAATATCAGAAAAGAAAACGGTTCGGCAGGGCTTACGCTTTCCTCCAGCGAAAGCGTATTTGGAAGAATACGCTTCCACTTAAAACGCTTCAGTCGAGCCGGGAGTCATTGACGGCTGGGGCCCTCGGGTCCACTCGTCATATTTGACCAGTCGCCCTTCTCCTTCCTCCCGCGGTCGAGCTGGAGTGGAGGTCTGGTGATCCCCGCCGGCAAATGACGGTTCCTAGGAGCCTTCCAAAGTGGAAATGGATCCACCGCTCCATGGCGATCCTCCCGGTGGTGGATATGACCGGAGGGGGAGGTTGGTTAGCCGACGGCAAGCTCCATGGCGGACGGTGGTCGACTGGTCGGTTGGGGCTTCGTCCCAGGGTGTCTCTTAGTTGAAGATGGGAGGTGGGGTGGCTCCACGGGGTAAAGGGAAAGCTAATTGTTGTGGTGGAGACACGAGCGAGGCCTCGGTCATGATGAATCTGACCGGAGTGCGGCAGCGGACAAAGCTACCAGGGACGACGAGGATGAACTCTTGGTCTCAAATGGCTCCGTCGGTGGGCTCCTGCGAGACACTGGGGGGGTCCTGCTCTGGCTGGAGGCTCAGGATGCTCTATTTATAGCATGGCTAGGTCGGTTCCACGGCTACGGATAAGAACGTCAGCGAACCGCCGCTCTGTTGCTTGCAGGGCAACGTGGCGATGGTCAGAGCTAGCGGACGCACTCGAGGATAAGGATAACATGTTCACGAGGGCAGCTGGCGTGCGAGGGTGGCTTCAGCAGTGCCAACCACGACAAAGATGGTCATGGGCGCCGGTGCCGCCAAAGTGCCATTGCTGCCGCTCTGAGAGGAGCAGGGCGGGTCGGGGCAGCACTTGGGGACAGGGGAGAGGATTGGAACGAGCGGGTGAGGTGGCAACTGGTCGCGGTGACTCGGGAGACCGCACGTGCAAAACGTGCGCTCTAGGCACGCCCAGAGCATGCACGCCATGTGCTCGGCGAATTGCCAAGCCATGCCAGGAGGCTCTAATGCACATGAGGTCTAGGAGGGTGGGGTTTTAGGCGAAGGTATAGCTATGAGACATACTGGTTTGGCCTTGGGAGCTAGTCCATAATGCAAGTTTAAAAGCATGCCAAATCTGGCCATTCTCCTAACCTGCTTGATGAAATGCCACGGGCATCAAGGCAACTCTATTGGCCAAGGGCATCAACGCAACTCTACTCGTAGTCAAAATCTCTAGGTTGGGGTCTCTTTAGGTGTACGTGAAGATGGCAAAGCTATTTGGGAAAAATCAGAAACTTTTTAGTGCAAGTTTTTGAGAAAACCAAATCTGGGCAGAAAATATACACCATTATTGCATGGGTTTAAAATCTTCTAATGGCTCTGAACTCCTGGACTGAAGATTTTAGTAGAGTAAACTACTAGCAGGAAAAATCTCATGGGCAATAGGTCAAGATAAAATGGGGTTGCAGTACAAACTACCAAGCTAGACCAGAATGAAGATGAGGATGGTTTGCTCAAAATTTTCAAAACACAAAGTTGTATCTTTGCATAAAAGGGATGTAGGAACCTCACATGTCATCTACAAATTTTTCTAGAATTTTTAAGTGAAGTTACCAAATGGTTGTAGTGCAAATGAGGCTCCAAAAGTTATGAGAAACCGTTTAAAAACGAATAAAGCTTAGAAGAATAATCATAAAAATATATTCCCTAATCATACAGAATGAAAAGAATTGTTCTTGAGAAGGTACTCAAGTCCAACAATTATTTTTGCAAAGTTTCTACTTGGAGGGAAAACTCCACATTTTAGAAGAAAGGAGTGATTCTGAACTCAATAGTTGATCTAGAAAATAAAATTTTAATTTCCTGGAAAAAATAATTAGTAAAACATGATTAAATTTTTGGGGTGTTACAACACTACCCCCCTTAAGAAAAATCTCGTCCTCCAGATTTACGGAGAGTGAAAAACAGTTGATAAAAAATCACAACAGCAAAAATCACTCACATACAATTGTAATCAAACAATTTATTCATAGCCCAATATTACGACATAACACACATATTGCAATCAATAATTAATTGTAAGCTAACAAACACAACATTCAGTGTCTACGGCGCAAAAGTAAAATATGCAGGGTCCTGAGGAAATGTCTCCGGCACTGGAGCACATTCTTCCTCTTCTGGGGAGAGCAGATGGATTAGTCGAAGAACTTGCCTCTCCTGGTCTGGCCTAAGTGGTTTTCCAATGGGGATCCGAGGATTCAAAACTGCGAGATTCTAGAGGTAATCCATTACTCGCTGAGTCAAACGTTCTTGGGCGATGACGTACTGGATAAGGTTGGCCAGCGCTGGGTCTCTCTCTATTCATCCCCCGGGAAAATATGCTTCTTCTCCGAGTGCTGCACGGCTTGGGAAGTAATAATACCCCCTTTCTCTGGCATAGGGTACTACGAATCGAAGGTGGGTAATTGCTTCATACGCAGCAACTTCTATGGCCATTTGCGGAATCGACATAGATTTCCCCACGAAGGAGACTTCTGTTGGGTCTTGGTTTGGGTTCATAGGTGGGATGTGCACTACTGCCCAATATTTCGAGGCAAATGATGTGATCCTTGATTTGAACATCTCGTACTGGGGTGGATGGGGAGAACCTATGGCACTGCGGGTAAAGTCCCATAATATCTTAGCAAAACTACCTGGGGTCATATCTGGGGTTCTCCGATGAATCCTGGGGTTAGGCATGGTAAAAAATGGATGTAAGGGCAGTGCATAAGGTGAGGGATGCTTGGTAAGGTCATGGAGTGGCCTCTTATATAGCATCTGGGCAGGGTTACCCATTATGGTGTGGGGGCAACCTTTGTTGTCGGTTCTGCTCTATGGGGTCAATGCCACAGATATACACATCTCACAAAAGTGACGTATTACTGTTGGTTGACGGCTGGGATGGTTTTTGATAGCTACCCCCAAAAATTTAATATGCAACCAAACGCCAAAATTTTATTTATGCATGGATACTCGTAGTACTATTAAAAATAATGGCATACAAGCAACATGCATTTTATTCATCGCGATACAAGGTCACACTATTACTTGGCGTAGGAATACTAAGACCCAGCACTACTCGAGTGGCTTAGTCTACCTCGTTAATATCTAGTCGAGCGTGCCTTGTGGATGATGAGGCCTCTCCTTGGGCTTCACCGTCAGGGTTTGCTGGATCAGGGTGATGGTTTGGAGGGTCGGGGTAGCGATGATGACCATCTCGGGGGTTGGTGGCCACAATCCCGTTGGCGCGTGTCCCCAAAAGGCGACGAAGCTCCTCCGAGGATACAAATGCATTCCGGTCAGTTCGAGGGGCAGGCCTCAATGACTTGATTGGTCGTCCAAACAGCACGACGGGGTTGTCGACGTCAGGTGCCACTTCTCTTCTTGCCGGGGCTCAGCGAACAAGTTCTCCACGAGCTGCGATCAGATCAAGAGTGACCTGATCGAATAGTGCCTCTAGTGCGTTGAGGTAGCGCACAAGATGCAGCAGTGCAGGTCCGTCTCGTGGTCTCCGCTGGCAATCTGTGGTGGCCTACTATACCCATCACGGTTGGGGTAATAATAGAACGAGCGGCAGTTAACTCTTGGCGACAAGTGTCGGCGTTGAACTATAGCCTCTCGAGCTGCTAACTGGATGGCTTGTGGATCAAAGGAAGTTGACCTTCCGGTGAACCTGTAGGGGCATTCTGGCGTGATGCCACTACCGTAGATGTGCATCGTGGCCCAGAAGTGATGACGCTCATCACTCATGCGCTCTTGGTACACGACATATTTTGGAGGCTCTTCTAATGCAACGGCACGACGGGAGAGGTTAGCTAGGACGGTCACAAAACCTCCAAGGTTGTTTGCGGTGTTCTCATTGTGAACAATGGCGCCAGGCATCTTGGCTTGGTTTTGGATGATTGGCTATGGTGTGTTGGGTTTGGGCAAACGTTTTCTTTTATAGAAGAAAACAGAGTCTTCCTTCACACGCTTGCGAAAGGGATAATTTAGGTTTCGATCACGACGCATGATCGATGGCCTAGGCTGATAGGTTGGGTACCGACTGCCGAAAGGTGTCAGGGTCACTGTGTGTGCCATCGGATAGGACAGGCTTGGCTGCAATTGGGTTAAAGTCTTGGTGGGTGATTTACCTAGGTTTATCAACCTGGCTAAGATAGGATTAGCCAATGGTCAGCCTGGCTCTAATACCAAGGTTGTCAAGACCGGTTTTCCAGGATATTAATTTCCTGGTAAATGTCCCTTGTGCTCATCAGCCCCGAGATTACTGTTCTCTGATGAGACACAATCTTGATACAGAAATTCCAAGCAAAAGTACAAAAGCTGAAGTACAAGGCCATCATGGTCTATGAGTACAACAAAAGGTTTCTAGTGGTTGGTGGCGGAAGCGGTTCAGAGTCATCAATGTCTATGGGACTCCATTTCCCACAGGAACAACTAACCTGGTTAACTCCTATCTTCGTGTGGCTGCGATCTTCAATGCCTAGGTTCCGGGGTTGTCATAATAATGCTCCTCTCCACATCCATAATCTGGCCAAGACAATAGCCAGGGACAAGCCAGTGAGTACTTTGAATGTACTCGCAAACATTATGAAAATAGGTATAACATAGTAGTGGTATTCATGCACTGAATTTAATCCACGATCACTTAACCAGTCACAAAATAAAACTTCATGATGCATGCAAGCAGGTCATTCATATTAGACAAGAATAAGCAATCAGAGAATAGAAATAAAATAGACCGATCGGGTGTCTAAAGCGACGCCTCGAAAGGATAATAATATAAAGCATGCCTCAGTCGAGCGTCTGAGCGACACCTCATAAAGGGCTTATAAGGAAACATAAATAATCAGCATGCCACAGTCGGGCGTCTGAGCGACACCACATAAAGGGCTTATGAAGGAAATAGACAACAAACGTGCCATAGTCGAGCATCCGAGCAACGCCACAGAAAGGGCTTATAAAGAAAATAAATAGCCAACGTGCCACAGTCGGGCGTCTGAGCGACGCCATAGAAAGGGCTTATACGATAAAGCAATCGGTATGTATGCCATAGTCGGGCGTCTGTGCGGTGCTGCATAAAGGGCTTATATAAGAATAATCACAATGAATATCCAGGAGGTAGAACCTTCCCAGGGATAGTCAATAATTCAAATAATATAAATGGTTAGTCCACAGTAATAATAATCATAATCCTCATTTGTCACTCGTCATGATCAATATTACGGTTTAGAAATTGTCCTCCGAAGACCGACACTAAGACCGATACTTGACCCATCCCAGGCTGTAGGCCTTAACCGCGTACACGGCTATTCGAATAGATATTAACTCTGCAGAGGGTGTACTCTTTACCCACGAGTAACGGATTCCTTTAGTCCATCGGGACTAATTTCTCTTACGGTCTTTGAATTGAAAACACACCTGACCTGCACACACCAGCTTAACTTACTGGTGCCTGGAATCACCCACGACACTCATTAAGCAAAACTCTAAGTGGGGAGGCTATATCGACCTCGATTAGCGTGGGATCACAAAATTTATAACGCGCGCAAATTAGGGGCGCTACCCCCTCGGCTCCAACCGGGAACACCCATGCCCCCGGACTAGGTGGCATGCCTACCGGATGCAGCCGGTATCTTCCACCATGGCCTCTCTGTACGGTATGTGCTAAGAAAGGGGTTGACAGCTTACTGAACTGTACCCTACCTGAGGCGGGGACAAATGGTAGCACGAAGCAAGTATGGGGGTTACTGGCACCAGACTCGATCTATGATTGACTCAGCAGGTTGTGTATTCTCTGCATGGTTAGCACAACAAACATAATTCACGACATCAGACAGAATCACCACTCATCATACCCCTTCATGCCTCCTTGGCCATTCTCGCTCCAACCAGATGTCAGCACCAAGCTCATGTCTACCCGAGATAGAGACTTCTCTGAATTTCTTCCGGAGGGCATGAAAGGTATACGAGGGTGAATACTGTGTGAAGCATATCAATTCCAAAATCAAGGAATTTTCATCATGCACTTGTAAATTAACATGATCGCATTATCACATGAAACAACACATACTTCAAGTTAACTCGATGTTGTAGCCACTTCAAAACAACACACAACAAATATTATACCATGGTTCAGAATGCTTGCCTTCAATGTGTATGTATTTGAGGTGCACTCCAAAACTTTATCTTCACTCCAAATTCCTATTTGAAAATATTCTAATTAACACACAATCAAAAACAGCGCAAAAAGTTGTCTTGGAAAAATTTCAAGTAAATCCTAAAATAAACTAGGTGAAATTCAAGTGATAACAGAAAAAGAATCAATTTAATTGCAAATGTGGTTTAAAAGATATGACCTGTCAAAGTCAGGGTAAAACTCTGTTTTTAAATGAATATCAAAAAGAAAACGGTTCGGCAGGGCTTACGCTTTCCTCCAGCGAAAGCGTATTTGGAAGAATACGCTTCCACTTAAAACGCTTCAGTCGAGCCGGGACTCGATGACGGCTAGGGCCCTCGGGTCCACTAGTCGTATTTGACGAGTCGCCCTTCTCCTTCCTCCTGTGGCCGAGCTGGAGCGGAGGTCTGGCGATCCCCGCTGGCGGTCAACGGTTCCTAGGAGCCTTCCATGGCAGAAATGGATCCACTGCTCAAGGGCGATCCTCCTGGTGGTGGATATGGCCAGAGGGGGAGGTTGGTTCGCCGGCGGCAAGCTTCGAGGTGGACGGTGGTCGACTGGCTGGTTGAGGCTTCGTCCCAGGGTGGCTCTCAGTTGACGCTGGGAGGTGAGGTGGCTCCGTGCGGTAGAGGGAAAGCTAATGGTGCTGGTGGAGACACGAGGGAGGCCCCGGTCATGATGAATCTGACTGGAGTGCGGCAGCGGCCGAAGCTACCTGGGACGAAGAGGATGACCTCTTGGTCTCAAATGGCTCCGTCGGTGAGCTCCTACGGGACACTGGGGGCTTCCTGCTCTGGCTAGAGGCTCGGGATGCTCTATTTATAGCATGGCTAGGTCGGTTCCACGGCTGCGGATAAGAACATCGGCGAACCGCCGCTCTGTTGCTTGCAGGGTGACGTGGTGATAGTCAGAGCGAGCGTACGCGCTCGAGGATAAGGACGGCCTATTCATGAGGGTAGCTGGCGGGCGAGGGTGGCTTGGGCGGTGCCGACCACGGCAGAGATGGTAATGGGCGCCGGTGCCGCCAAAGTGTCATTGTTGCCGCTCTGAGAGGAGCAGGGTGCATCGAGGCAGCACTAGGGGATAGGGAGAGGATTGGAACGAGCGGGGAAGGTCGCAACTGGTCGCGGCAACTCGGGAGACCGCACGTGCAAAACATGCGCTCTGGGCGCGCCCGGAGGATGCACGCCATGTGCTCGGCGAATTGCCAAACCATGCCAGGAGGCTCTAATGCACATGAGGTTTAGCAGGGTGGGGTTTTAGGCCAAGGTATAGCTATGAGACATGCTGGTTTGGCCTAGGGAGCTAGTCCATAAAGCAATTTTAAAAGCATGCCAAATCTGGCCATGCTCCTAACCTGCTTGATGAAATGCCAAGGGCACCAAGGCAACTCTACTGGTGGTCAAAATCTCCAGGTTGGGGTTTCTTTAGGCATAGGTGAAGATGGTAAAGCTATTTGGGAAAAACCAGAAACATTTTAGTGCAAGTTTTTGAGAAAACCAAATCTGGACAGAAAATATAGTCCATTATTGCATGGGTTTAAAATCTTCTAATGGCTGTGAACTCATGGACTTAAGATTTTGGTAGAGTAAACTACAAGCAAGAGAAATCTCATGGGTAATAGGTCAATATAAAATGGGGTTGCAGTACAAAGGACCAAACTGGACCAGAATGAAGATGAGGATGGTTTGCTCAAAATTTTCAAAACACAAAGTTGTATCTTTGCATAAAAGTGATGTAGGAACCTCACATGTCTTCTACAATTTTTTGTAGAATTTTTAGGTGAAGTTACCAAATGTTTGTAGTGCAAATGAGGCTCCAAAATTTATGAGAAACCATTTAAAAATGAATAAAGCTTAGAAGAATAATTATAAAAATATCTCCACTGATCATACAGAATGAAAAGAATTGTTCTTGCGAAGGTATTCAAGTCCAACAATTATTGTTGAAAAGTTTCTACTTGGAGGGAAAACTCCACAATTTAGAAGAAAGGAGTGATTCTGAACTCAATAGTTGATCTAGAAAATAAAAATTTAATTTCTTGGAAAAAATAATTAGTAAAACATGATTAAATTTTGGGGGTGTTACAACTAGCTAGGGGCGCACCCTAGGGGGGCATGCCCTGGTGGCTTGTGGCTGCCTCGGGACTCCTCTCCGATGTCTTTTTGCTCCAGTATTTTTTATATTTTCCAAAAATATTCTTCGTAAATTATCAGCCCATTCCGAGAACTTTTATTTCTGCACCAAAAACGACACCATGGTAGTTCTGCTGAAAACAGCGTCAGTCCGGGTCAGTTCTAATAAAATCATACGAAAATCATATAGAATTATTGTAAACATGGCATGAATACTTCATGAATTATAGATACGTTGAGATGTATCAGCATCCCCAAGCTTAATTCCTACTCGTCCTCGAGTAGGTAAATGATAAAAGAAGTAATTTATGAAGTGTGAATGCTAGCATAGTGCATAAATTTGATCAATGATAGTTCCAAACACTTTTTTCTAGCATCTTTATGTATCATAAACAGTAGCTCGTCTCATAAAACTTCTCATGATGAAGTAACAAGCTATTCACATGTTAAATTATAGACCATAAAGTTTCTTGAAAACTAACAAACTATGCTTTCAGTCACAAAACAATTGCAATTCATCTTATTTTCAGGAAGGGTCTATGTAAGAGCTTTGATTTAGCAAATTCCACATACTCAACTATCATATAGTCTTCCATGATTGTTAACACTCAAAGCATATTTTTAGAGCAAATGGCATCCGTCGAACACAGAGAAAGATATGGGCTTAAAGTTTTGCCTCCCAACTTATTTATCATATAGATAATTGTCAACAATAATAATTCATGATCAAATATCTTTGAATGGCCATATATGCTTGCATCTTTTGCCACCACATGATGCTTGACAACTAAATAATAATTGAGGTTTAACTAAGAAGGAATACTATTGACTCTTGCATAAAAGTGAATACATGAAAGTAAAAGATAGGCCCTTCGCAAAGGGAAGCATAGGTTGTCATGCGCTTTTTAATTTTGGATGTGCAAACCCTTAATGTAAAGGAACATCATGTTGTATTGCCCTTTGTGATAGCAACCTTTATTATGCAATCCATCACTTTTATTTCTTTACCATCACAAGTTCGTACAACGCTTATTTTCCCTTACAATAAAAGATAATACATATTTAGGAGCAATTTTTATTGCTTTTTGCACCGATGACAACTTACTTGAAGGATCTTATTCAATCCATAGGTAGATATGGTGGACACTCATGGCAAGAAACTGGGTTTAAGGGTTTTGGATGCACAAGTAGTATCTCTACTTAGTACAAATTTTTGGCTTGCAAAAGATCCTAAGAAAGCACCACATGTTGGAGGATCCATAACAATATAACTTCTATACAAATATACCCAAGAATAACTCATTACGTTGTCTTCCTTGTACAACTTCGACTAATTTGCTCAAGTTTGAAAATAATTAATGGGTATTCACAATCATATAAGATGTCCAAGATAGTATATTTATATGTGAAATCTCTCTTCCTACAATATTCTTTCATGAATTGTTCAAGTGACCAATGCGGTGTTTGCTAACTTTCAATAAATTTTACCACCTATACTTCTTATATGTGAAGTCATTACTCCCCATGGGATAAGCATATAAAACATATATAATTTCAGATTTATGATATTCAATTCATTCAACCATTTACTCATAGGATATAAGTGAAGCACGAGAGTAAATGACAAAACTACTCCAAAACATATAAGTGAAGATCAATGAGTAGTCAAACAATTAAGTAGCTATGTGAGGACTTTTTCTCTCTATCTCAATAAAGATTTTCATATCTACGTATTTTATTTAAACAACAAGCAAAAGAAAAATAGCACTCCAATAATAGGACGCATCATGTGAACGAATAAAAATTTAGGCTCAACATAGGCTAACCGATAGTTGACGAAGAGAGGTGGGATGCGTAGCATCCCCAATTATTACACATAAGAACAAATCAACACTTCATGTACTGCCAATACAAGTTGCAAAATAATTTAAAAACATTAGGTACTGTATACTATCATTTCCTCAATTTATATCTACCAATATAGACTATGGAAACTATAGGATAAGTAGATAACAAAACTATGACAGCAATCTGTCTAAACAGTATAGTCTATAGCAATTTATTAAACCAGTGTACTTATGTAACTCTAATAATTATTAAAATTTAGGACATGCTAAGTAATTTATATGAAAATACTGTGTAAAAAGTTCAGAAACTTTGCATGTTCCAGTAAAATATGAAAATTCAAACACTATAGAAGAAGTTTTGTTTTTTACACAGCACACATGAAACATGCAATGCAAGCATCATAAGGCAATTCTTGGAAATTTTTATTGAAAAACAAGATTATAAATAACACCTAACATATAACAACAAAATAAAATGACGCTCCAAGCAAAACTCATATTATGTGATGAATAATAATATGGCTCCAAGTAAGACATACCGATAGTGTTGAAGACGAAAGAGGGGATGCCTTCTAGGGCATCCCCAAGCTTAGTGTCATGGGAACGAGTCTGACAGTAGAAGTTAGGGGTACGGAAGGATAGGGCAGAGTCCTAGCTACGGCGAGGATGTACACACAGATGTATGAGTTCAGGCCCCTCTCGTGGAGGTAACAGCCCTACGTCTTAGTGCTCTGGAGCTTTCGTCGTGTGGAGAGTGTGAGTCACAAAGGTTGCGAACCCTTGTGCCAGAGGAGAGGGGCGGCTTATATAGAGTACCTTGCCCCTCATAAGTGTGAGGCATCCAAGGGTCCGATTATAAATACAAGCATTACTGGTAACGTACATCATAATTGCTACTAATGACGATTGGCCTAACGCCTGCCTGCTAGCCTCCTGGGGGTGGCTTCTGGTCTTCTGGCATCGACTAGAAGCAAGGTCTTCTGAGTGATAGGTGACTATCTAGTGGAGGAAAAAGCCTCCAAGTGGATTGATTGTCGAGTGACTTGAGCGCCATGGTGAATCCAGTCGGAATCTTTCTTGTCATCTTTAAGTCCTCCAATGTAGTTTCCTTAGGTAGGGTATGTAGGTCAGGCCTAGGACCCTACCCTAGGTACGTATCCTCGACATTAGCCCCCGAATGTATCAGGGTTTGAGTGGTGAAGGTGGTATCGATGCCAGTTCAGAACAAGGCACCAAATCTTCCGAATGATTTTTGGGACTTCAACAAAACTTGCGTCGACTGAACTCTTCGGCATTCGCCCAGATCAATTCTATCTTCAAAGTGTTTGAGTGAATGCTCAATGCAAATTTTGTTCCAAGTGACCTGAAGGGATCTTCGGACATGACAAGTCACTTTGTTGGGCCCCGATCTTGCAGGATACGAAAATTTGGGAAGTGCATGCGTTTGCGATGATGACGCCACGACCAGAGCAAGTGGGGCATGACGCCTCGATTCGTGCGCTACTCATTTCGCCACGTATAGGGTGTCGTCTGCGGTTAGGATATGCAGGGGTCTCATGGGCCCATATGTCAGTGAGACACTCGATGGGGTATAAATCCCGAAGCACCATGGTTTGCACAGTACTTTTCCCCCAAATCTCCTCTCTTCCTCCGCCTCCCCTATCTCCAGCACGCCACCCTATTTTGCTCTGATGAGCTCCACCACCGCGATGACGAAGGGAGCAACCGGGAAGTTGGAGTGCGCCAAGAAGGGGGGCCGTGAAGGACAAGGCCAAGAAGCCCTCGACCGCCCGGTTCACCGCGCCGGCAGGGTGGATCCAGGGGGACTTTCTCCCATCGACAGTCACCACCACGAACGTCGAGAATCTTGTTGTCGACGGGATCGTGGCGGACGGTTCTTGGAGGCTATCGAAGGGAGAGCGCGAGACGGAGCCGCGTGAGGGGGAACGGGTTCTTCTCCTCTCCCATGTCGAAAGAGGTTTCTCCATGCCCCCCATCCATTCTTTAGTGGGTTTTTGAACTTCTTCGGAGCTCATCTCCATCACTTTCCTCCAAATTCCATTTCCTACTTGGCTGCCTTTATCACTCTGTGCAAGTGCTTCTTGGGCTGCTCTCCCTACTGGGGTCTGTTCAAGCACATTTTCATCGTCAAATCTCAGTCGGTGAAAAAGGCACACCCTGAGGATGGAAAAACTCATGTAGTCCATCTGTGTGGAGGTTTAGGAATCCATAAGAACTACTAGTTCTTTTCCTTCCACGCCTCTCCCTGAAACGGTTAGAGGTTGGCAGTCGACCTGGTTTTATTGCAAGGACGTAGCTTCTCCCAATATGTCGACTAGTCTTTCTCCCTTCATGTTAGATCGTCCAGCCGTTCCCAAATCCTTGAAGGTGTCGGAGGGGGAGAAAGTCTAGGTTGGGATCCTGGTGGATGCTATAGTGGCCCTTATCCGTGGTGGAGTCACTGGTATGGATATCTTGGAGACATTCCTCAGTCGACGGATCCAGCGGCTTCAAGCAAGGGACCACACTATGTGGCATTATGCAGGACCTGAGGACTCAACCAGGACGCACTCGGAGGAGGTTTCATAGAAAACTGTCGAGCAGTGGCTTCGCAGTATCACCGGAGCTTGTGACAATCCTCTGGGAGCCAAGAGGATCCAACCCTACTCTGCTGAGAATCCGCCAAAGAATCTGGTAAATTTTATCTTGTCGATTGTCATACTATTCTATCAAGTGATTGATTGATTTGTTGACTGACTTCATTGTTTGAATCATGCAGGAGTGAATGCACATGCACTCGCCCGTGCCTAATGGGAACTAGCCTGAAGATGGTGGGGGAAAGCGAGGGTGGTAGCGTGGACGTCGATTGCGCTTATGAAAGTGAAAAAGAATATGAATACTCGGGCGAGAACAAGGAGGAAGTCGAGTCTCCTCCATGCACCGAACATCGCTCCAAGTTAGGTCAAGACCCTGCAACTGCCGCGGGCAAGGCCCCGGCTCTGAGTGAAAGGAACCCGAAGCGGAACCGACCCTCAACCGTCGAGTTGAGTGAACGATCAGTGAAGTAGCCCAAGCCCAACATAGTAAAACCTCGCAAAGCTCTACCCCGCATGAAGATGGTTGTGCCTATCGTCTCAACATAAGTGTTTGCTTTCATCTTTCGATGTCGATTGTGACTTGGAATTCTTGTTGACCGAGTGGAATTTGATCTACCAGTGCTGCTACCTCGGTGACGTCGCCTCCACGGGATGGACTGGAGCAAATGGATGTGGATACTGCTGATGCGGCCACTTCCCAAAGAGGTAAACAAATCTTTACTTAGCTCTGTTTCTCGAATGAGATTCGTCGATTGCAAGAGTTAACATTGCCGATTGATATTAGCAGAAATCATTCAACTAGAAGATGACGAAGAACAACCTCAGGGTACGGGGGTGAAGGTTAGACCTTACGCACCCCACGCGTACGCGTCCAAAGAACTCCGTCAGCACAGACGCCTCGGTGGTCGACTGCTGGATCCTCCCAGGGGATAGGCGACTCGACATGGGTCAGAACCAATCTTGCGGTACCGCTATCGAGTGCTCCACCAGCTGTTTCAACCATCGTGATGTCGATTCCAACCGGACCACCTCAGACTACCCCACGGCATCGATCCCACCAGCGACTGCCTTTCCTCTGCACCACGTCCCGAAAGACCAGACCAGAGCCGCGAAGGAAGCCATGATCTAGGCGGAACAGATGATGCTGTGCACCAAGGAGGCGTACGAGGCCAGCAAGTTGGCTTATGATGCCAGCACAGCGCTGCACACCATGTCCGAGTAAGTTCAATTGTAAGTGCATTTCCGATTGAATTCCTGTCTTCTTTGATTGTACACCCACTAGGTGTTTTCTGCTTGTAGAATATTTGTAAGTTCTCCACTCAAATAGATCAGGTTGTAATCGAGTAGATTTCGGTCCAGTGGGGGCACGCTGAGTGCACCCACTGGGTGTAGTCCCCAAGACCGTTGTTGAGTGCTTGCACTGGCAGGGGTCTTAGAGTTTGTCATATGCGGATACGCTTGCCACTCGACATGTCAAGTGGACTTCTTGCCTTGGTCACACCACTCCGAAGCTTCCTTGTAGGTTTCATGGACATAATTTTCATCAACCATGATATGACGCTACTTCAAGGGTGCAGAGTGGTGTGGCGGACCACTCGACAGATTAAGTGATAGATGGTCCAATGGGGGCACGTTGAGTGCACCCATTGGGTGTAGTCCTCGAGACCGCTATCGAGTGCTTGCACTGGCAGGGGTCTTAGAAGAGACGATATTCATATGCTTGTGCATGTTTTTGTTTTTGTTTTCTGCCACTCGACAGATCGAGAGTTAGCAGATCCGGTGGGGGCACGCTGAGTGCACCCACTAGGTGTAGTCCCCGAGACCATCGTCGAGTGCTTGCACTAGCGGGGGTCTGATAGAGACCATCGTATGCTTCGGACAGGGCAAACCTTGTTGAGTTATTTAGGAACCAATGGGGGCATACTGAGTGCACCCACTGGGGGTAGTCCCCAAGGCTACTGTTGATCGTTGATGATGAGCAGTAGTCTTAAGAACTTGAACTCGGTATTTTTGTTGTACATGGAGTACACTCACCACTCGACATGCAGAGTGGACTTTTTTGCCTTAGCCATACCACTCCGAAGCTACCTTGTAGGTTTCATGGACATCACTGCATCAACCATGATATGGCGCTACTTCAAAGGTGCGGAGTGGGGTGGCGGATCACTCGACAAATCGAGTGTTAACAGGTCCAGTGGGGGCGCGCTGAGTGCACCCACTGGGTGTAGTCTCCGAGACCGCCGTCGAGTGATTGCATTGGCGGGGGTTTGATAGAGACCATCTTGAACACGGGGTTCTTTACGGTACGCGGAGTACGCTTGCCACTCCACATGTCGGATGGACTTTTTGCTTGAATTCTTCCTCTCCTGAATGCAAGTTTCATGGATATTATTTCCATCAACCATGATATGACGCTACTTCAAGGGAGTGGGGTGGGGCGGGGTCTGCCATCCAGTCGACTGTTCTTGACCTTCTGTACTCGGGAATGGTGGGGTTTCCTATCGACTGAATTTTTTCTTTGTTGATTTCAGAGAGCTTGTGAACTTGGCACGCAATACAAGGACCTCGAGGAGGAAAGGAACCAGCCACGAGTGGACTTGGAGGTCTCTAACGGTAGTTTGGAGCGAGTGCATACTAAACTGAAGACTCTAGGAGGTAACCTTTGTCGACCCAATGCATTCTGATCCTCACTTTCCATGCTTTGAACCGAGTGTTTTCACTCGAACAGACATACGCGATGAAAATCGTCGACTCCAAGCACAACTCAACAATGCTATTTCTTTAGATACCATGAAGAAGGCGCTGGAGGACAAAGACAAGGCGCTTGCTAATGCTCAACGGGTGGCGAGGGAGAAGACTGAAGCTGCTGAGCAGAAACTGGGTGTCGCTAAGAAGATAGAGGAGGAAAACTTCAAGCTGGAGCTGGAACGGGTAGAGCTCATCAAGAAGACCGAGCAGCTGACCAAGAGGAGCAATGGCTTGGAGAAGCACTTGGGGAAGTTTGCGAGGAAGATGTACATCATGCTCGATGGTAACCATCTTTGTCGACTGAATTTCAGTAATCCTTGTCGACTGTATTTCATTAAACCTCCTCCCATTCCTTCTTCCCAACAGAATTCTTCCAAGGCTTTGAAAAGGAGACCGAAGAAATCGAGCCCAATCTGGATCCCACCAAGTCGCCTGTTGGTGACGGAGTGACCATGAACAGTTTCGACTCAACGTTAGACTCCAGGGCGTTCAAGCATATATCCTCCGACTGAAAGCTGCGATGGAGAAGATTGACAAGGAACTGTGGCCCGAAGACACCTTTCACATTGATCTTGCATCGATGATGGCACGCCTTAATGATATTCCAGTCGAGTGCAGGCTTGGAAGAAGTCAGCCACCCGCTGCAGAGCCGATGTTGCGCTCTCCCTTGTTAGAATCCATTGCAAGGAGGCAAGGGAGAACAAGTTGAAGGAGCTCCGAGTGGTGAACACGAAGAAGCTTTAGTTTGTAGATTTCATGGAGACCTTCATTAACACGGCCACGAGGATTGCAGATGGGGTCAACTTGGACACCTTCGTCAAACCAGCAAGCTCGTCCGGCGCTTGAAAACTTGATTTATGGTGAAACCTTTACTTGCCTCGGTATGCCGAGTGAAAATGTATCAGTCGTAAAACTTCCTTCAGGCCTTAAGCCTGAGCACATTTGCTTGTGCGCGAAATATTTATCCACGACGGAACCTTTGAATTTTATCCGCATTTGTCTTTCAATCATTTGTTCGACTGAATTTGTTTTTGACTTAGGCGAAAGCTGCCTCGCAGCTACGCCCCCGAGTGTGAGGATTGCTCTGCACTTGGAGAAGTTTTGAACTTAAGGGAATACTGGTTCGCATCTAAGTTTCCGAGTGAATATATAGTAATCCACTCGGAATTTATTTTTGTCTTAGGAGAAAGCTGGTTCGCAGCTAAGCCACCGAGTGTGAGGATTGCTCAACACTCGGAGAAGTTTTGAACTTAGGTGAAGATTGGTTTGCATCTAAGTTTTCGAGCGAAGAGATAATAATCCACTCGGAGTTTAGCTTTGTCTTAGGTGAAACCAGGTTCGCAACTAAGCCCCCGAGTGTGAGGATTGCTCAACACTCGGAGAAGTTTTGAACTTTGGCGAAGACTGGATCGCAGCTAAGTCACCGAGGGAATGGACGGATATCCATTTGGCAGGGTTTTTAACTTAGGCAAAAGCATGTTCGCGGCTAAGCCCCCCGAGTGTGAGGATTTCTCAACACTCGGAGTAGTTTTGAACTTAGGAGAAGACTGGTTCGCAGCTAAGCCCCCGAGTGTGAGGATTGCTCAACACTCGGAGTAGTTTTAAACTTAGGCAAAAGGTGGTTCGCAGCTAATCCCCTGTCGTGGGAACAAGCATGGTAGTAGATGGTAGGGGTACGAAGGGAGAGGGTAGAGTCCTAGCTATGGCGAGGGTGTACACACGGATGTTTGAGTTCAGGCCCCTCTCGTGGAGGTAATAGCCCTACATCTCAGTGCCCGGGAGCTTATGTCATGTGGAATATTAAGATTACAATGGTTCCCAACCCTTGTGCAAGAGGGGAGAGGCGGCTTATAAAGAGTTCGCTGCCCCTCATAATTATCCCGCATCTAAGCACCTGGTCATGGGGTTTAAAGTATGCCGTTATGGGTAACGTACGTAATAAAAGCTACTAATGACCATTGAACCAGCATCTGCCCGTTGGGCCCTTGATGATGGCTCCTGGTCTTCTGGCATCAAGTGAAAGCGAGGTCTTCCAAGTGACATGCGACTACCGAGTGATAGCGAGAGTCTCCAAGTGGATTACTGTCGAGTGACTTTGAATGTCTCCAGGGATCCACTCGAAAGTGCATGCTTGATCTTCAAGTCCTCCCATGTGGTGTCCTTAGGTAGGGTATGTGGGCCTTGCCTAGGACCCTACCCTAGGTACATATCCTCATCATTAGTCCCCGAATGGATCAGGGTTTGAGTGGTGGAAGGAGGTATCAACGTAGACCTTGGGTTAGTGCATCAAATCCTCCGAATGATATTTGGGATTTCCATGGAACCTGTGTTGATTGAACTTTGATCATTAGCGTTCATTCAGGATTGACATGCAAAATCTTCCGAATGATATCCGGGGCTTCAACAAAACTTGCGTCGATTGAATTCTTCTCCGCTCGCCCGGATCCATTCAGCCTTTAAAGTGTCCGAGTGGATATTCAGCATTTGTTTTGCTCCAAGTGAACTGACAGTATCTTGGGAGGCGACGGGTCGGTCTGACAGACCTAGATTTTCCGGGATATGAAAATTTGGGGAAGCGCGCACGCGCGCGAGATGATGACGCCATGATCAGGGCAAGTGGAGGTACGACGCCTCAATTTTCGCGCCGGTCATATTGCCACATACCAGGCGCCGTCAGCGGTTGGTGTGCGCGGTAACCTCATGGGTCCATTGGTCAGTGAGACACTCGGCAGCGTATAAAGCTTTCCGCGTTGCGGTTTGCACAGTACCTCCGCCAGTTCTTGC
The DNA here is from genome assembly GCA_022496015.1 of Hordeum marinum. Classification (NCBI taxonomy): domain Eukaryota; kingdom Viridiplantae; phylum Streptophyta; class Magnoliopsida; order Poales; family Poaceae; genus Hordeum; species Hordeum marinum. The sequence goes on from CM039675.1 coordinate 68,583,685, forward strand.
TCTCTTTTCCTCTGCCTCCTCTACTCCCAACGCCCCACTCCGATCTTCCTCGACGAGAGCCGCCGTGCCAATGATGAAGAACACGATGGAGAAGCTAGAGCGGGCGAAGAAGGGAGCGACGAAGCTCAAGGGCAAGAAGCCCTCGACCGCCCGGTTCACCGCGCCGGCGGGTTGGATGCAAGGGGATTTTCTCCCCTCTGTAGTCACTTGCAAGGACATGAAGGGCCTCGTCTCCGACATGCTCATGGTGGATGGCGCTTGGAGGTTGCCGGGGGAGGAGCGCGAGCCGGAGCCACGCGACAGGGAGCGGATTCTTCTTCTCTCCCATGTCGAAAGAGGTTTTTCCATGCCTCCCCACCCGTTCTTTAGGGGATTTATGAACTTTTTCGGTGCTCAACTGCACCACCTCTTGCCAAATACCATCGCCTATCTGTCTGCATTCGTCACTTTGTGCGAATGTTTCTTGGGCTGCTCTCCCCATTGGGAGTTGTTCAAGCACCTCTTCACGGTCAGATCCCAGACCGTGAAGAAAGCTCTCCCTGACGATGGGAAGACTCATGTGCTCCAGTTGTGTGGAGGCTTAGGGGTTCAGAAAATAGCCCATAGTTCCTTCCCTGCCATGATTTTTCCCGAGTCTGTCAGAGGCTGGCAGTCAACTTGGTTCTATTGCAAAGATGTTGCGTCACCCAATATGTCGACTGGCCTTCCCCCCTATACACCCGACCGTCCCGCTATTCCCCAATGTTTGAGGGTTACCGAAGAGGAGCATGTCCAAGTGGGTATCCTGGTCGAATCGGTGGTGCAATTGATCCGAGGCGGAGTGACAGGAATGGATTTGCTTGAGACATTTCTCGGTCGTATTATCCAGCCGCTCCAGGCCAGAGACCACACCATGTGGCATTAAGCGGGCCCAGAGGACACGACCAGGACGCATCCAGAGGAGGTTCCACGGAAAATTGTCGAGCAGTGGCTTCGTAGCATCACTGGAGCTTGCGACAATCCTCTAGGAGCCAAGTGGGTATCCTTACTCGGCCGAAAACCCGCCGAAGAATCCGGTGAGTTGTGAGGTGTCGACTAATGTTGTACTATCGAGTGATACTTTGACTTATAAACTGACTTACTCCCTTGAATCATGCAGGAGTGGACGAACATGCACTCGCCCGTTCCCAACGGGAACCATCTGGAAGATGGCATGGTGAGCGAGGGTGGCAGTGTGGACGGTGATGTTTCTTCCGACACTGAGGACGAATACGAGGACTCCGGCAAAGAAGAAGAGGTCGAGTCACCTCCCCGACGTGAAAGTCGCACCTAGGCCCACCAAGATCCGGTAGTTGCTGAGGGCAAAGCTCCAGGCCCTGGCGAGAAGAACCAGAAACGGAGTCGCCCTTCGACTGTTGAGTCGAGTGAAAGGCTAGCCAAGCAACCCAAGCAAGCCGTCTCCAAACCTCGCAAAGCTCTGCCTCGCATGAGGGTGGCCATACTTGTTGTCTCCATGGAAGTGTTTATTTCTGTACTTGTTCTGTCGACCGAAGTCTGGAGTTGTATCTGACCGAATGCCACTCAATCCGTCAGAGTTGCTACATCTGTGACCTCGCCTCATCGAGATGGAGAAGGAGCGATGGATGTTGACACTGCTGATGCAGCCACTTCTCATAGAGGTAAGAAAGTTGTTGGTTCGTCCGGATGGGACTCGACACATGTAGATGTTAACACTGTCGGTTGTCATTACAGAGGTCATTCAGGTGGAGGACGACGAGGAGCAACTGGACACTTTGCGCGCTCGTACCCGGAGGGCATCATCAGCGCAGGCGCCTCAACGCTCGACTACAGAGTCTTCCCAGGGGAGAGGCGACTCGGCACGACTCAGGGCTGAACCCATAGCACCTCTGTCGCATGCTCCTCCAGCTGTTTCGACCGTCATGGCGTCGACTCCAACCGGACTCCTTCAGACTGCCTCAGCTACCCCAGTGACCAGGCCGACCCCACCTGTGACGGCCTTCTCTCTGCATCGCACCCCAGAGGATCAGACCGGAGCAGCAAAGGAGGCCATGATACAGGTGGAGCGGATCATGCTGAGGACCAAGGAGGTGCTCAAGGCTAGCAAACTGGCTTATGAAGTCAGCGCAGCCCTCCCTACCAATGTCTGAGTAAGTTCAATTGTAAGTCCATTGTCGATTGAATTCCTGTCTTCTCTTGGCTGTTGTACACCCTGTGGGTGATTGCTGTAGAATGTTTGAACTATCTCCACTCGAATAGACCAGATCGTAGTCGAATAGGACTAGGATTGATACTACGTGTGGTACTAGGGTCACTCGACATGTCGAGTGTATTTTCTGACGAGTTGCTCGACGGATCGAGAGTTAACCGTCTCAGTGGGGGCGCTCTTAGCGCACCCACTGGGTGTAGTCCCCGAGACCGCGGTCGAGTGCTTGCATCGATAGGGGTCTTAGAGTCTGTTGTATATAGGATACACTTCGTTTTGAATCACACCACTATGTAGCTACCTTGCAGGTTTCATGGATATTATTGGCAAACCATGATATGACGCTGCATAAGGATAGACTGCACTTCATAAAGTAGGGAGGTGCATCATTTGATGGGCAAGTGTCGTGATAGGGCTGACCTTGTCGAGTGTATATTTTTTCTGACGAGTTACTCGACGGGTCGAGAGTTAACCCTCTTAGTGGGGGCGCTCTTAGCGCACCCACTTGGTGTAGTCCCCGAGACCACTGTCGAGTGCTTGCATCAGCAGGGGTCTTAGAGTCTGTTGTATATAGGATACACTTCGTCTTGAATCACACCACTCCGTAGCTACCTTGCAGGTTTCATGGATATTATTGGCAAACCATGATATGACGCTACATAAGCATAGACTACACTTCATAGAGTAGGGAGGTGCGTCATTCGATGGGTCGAGTGTCATGACAGGGCTGACCTTGTCGAGTGTATATTTTTTCTAACGAGTTACTCGATGGGTCAAGAGTTAACCGTCTCAGTAGGCGCTCTTAGCGCACCCACTGGGTGTAGTCCCCTAGACCGCTATTGAGTGCTTGCATCGGCAGGGGTCTTAATAGAGACAGCTTTTGAATTTGTTTATGGTGCGCGGAGCACCGGAGCCACTTGACATGTCGAGTGGACTTTCTGCTTGAATTCTCCTAAGATAGCCACCCGCCAACGTTCGATACCCAGTCAACTGTCCCAAGCGTCACTCATCGATTGAATTTCTGTTTTATGTTGATTCCAAAGGGCTTGTGAACTTGGGGCAGAGTATAAGAATGTGGAGGACGAAAGGAACCGGCTGCAAGTCGATCTGGCAGTCTCCAACAACGCTCTGGAGCGAGTGCGTGCTGAGATGAGAACTTTGGGAGGTAATTACTACTGATTTTCTGCATTCTCCTCTTCACTCTCCAGATTTTGAACCGAGTGCTCTCACTGGAACAAATGTACGCAATGAAAACCGTTGACTCCGAGCGCGACTCAACCATGTTATTTCTTTAGATTCCATGAAGAAGGCACTGGAGGAGAAGGACAAGGCACTTGCTGACGCTCAACGAGCGGCCAAGGAGAAGACTGAAGCCGCGGAACGAAAGCTCGCGGCCGCCAAGGAGCTGGAGGACGAGAACACCAAGCTGAAGCAGGAGCATGCGGACCTTGTCAAGAAGGCCGAGCAACTAACCAAGAGGGGTAATGCCTGGAGAAGCATCTGGGCGAATTCTCGAGGAAGATGTATCTTCTACTCGATGGTGAGTATTTCTTGTCGACTGACATTTGCAAAAGTTTTGAGGGTCGCAGTTCACCGATTCTCTTCCTATTTCCCCTTCTTCAACAGAATTCTGCCAGGACTTTGAAAAGGAAACAAAAGAGATTAAGCCCATGCTTGACCCTACCAAGTCGCCGGTTGCTGACGCGGTGGCGATGAACATGTTGTGACTCAACTTTCGGCTCCAGGGTGCCCAGGCCTACATCACTCGACTGAAATCTACCATGGAAAGAATCGGTAAGGAGCTATGGCCTGAGGACACTCTTCAGCTCAACCTCAACTCCATGATGGCTCGCCTGAATGAACTTTCCAATCGAGTGCAAGCTTGGAAAAAATATGTTGCTCGCTGCAGGCCCGACGTGGCGTTGTCACTCGTCAGGGTCCACTGTAGGGACGTGAGGGGGGAGAAACTAAAGGAGCTCCAGGTGGTAAACGCAAAGAAACTCCAGTTCGAGGACTTCATGGAAACCTTCATCGAGGCAGCTACCAGAATCGTTGACGACATCGACCTGGACACTTTCATCGAGCCCGCCAGTCCGTCCCCTGCTTAAAAAACTTGGGTCTTTGGAAAAAACAGTTAAATTTACCTCGGTATGCCGAGTGGAACTGTATCCCCTAAAACTTCATTCGGGCCTTAGGCTTGAGCACATTTGCTTTTGCACAAGACGTTTATCCACGATTTTACCTTTCGGATTTTACTCGTGCTTTGGCTTTCGATCATATGTTTAACTGATTTTGTTTTTAACTAAGGCGAAATGCTTTCACAGCTAAGCCTCCGAGTGTGAGGATTACTCATCGCTCGGAGTATTTTTGATCTTAGGCGAATGTCGATTCGCAGCTAAGTTGTTGAGTGAATGGATTACTATCCACCCAACGAGGTTTTTAAATTAGACGAAACGTGTTTCGCAGCTAAGTCCCCGAGCATGAGGATTGCTCATCACCCAGAGTATTTTTGAACTTAGGCGAATGTTGATTCACAGCTAAGTTGTCGAGTGAATGGATTACTATCCACTCGACGAGGTTTTTAACTTAGGCGAAACGTGTTTTGCAGCTAAGTCCCCGAGCATGAGGATTGCTCATCACCCGGAGTATTTTTGAACTTAGGCGAATGTCGATTCGCAGCTAAGTTGTCGAGTGAATGGATTACTATCCACTTGACGAGGTTTTTAACTTAGGCGAAACGTGTTTTGTAGCTAAGCCCCCGAGTGTGAGGATTGCTCATCACTCGGAGTATTTTTGAACTTAGGCGAATGTCGATTCACAGCTAAGTTGTCAAGTGAATGGATTACTATCCACTCGATGAGGTTTTTAACTTAGGCGAAACGTGTTTCGCAGCTAAGCCCCCGAGTGTGAGGATTGCTCATCACTCGGAGTATTTTTGAACTTGGCAAATGTTGATTTGCAGCTAAGTTGTTGAGTGAATGGATTACTATCCACTCGACGAGGTTTTTAACTTATGTGAAACGTGTTTCACAGCTAAGCCCCTGAGTCTGAGGATTGCTCATCACTCAGAGTATTTTTGAACTTAGGCAAATGTCGATTCGCAGCTAAGTTGTCGAGTGAATGGATTACTATCCACTCGACGAGGTTTTTAACTTAGGTGAAACGTGTTTCGTAGCTAAGCCCCCGAGTGTGAGGATTGCTCATCACTCGAAGTATTTTTGAACTTAGGCGAATGTCGATTCGCAGCTAAGTTGTCGAGTGAATGGATTACTATCCACTCGACGAGGTTTTTAACTTAGGCGAAACGTGTTTCGTAGCTAAGCCCCCGAGTGTGTCGATTGCTCATCACTCGAAGTATTTTTGAACTTAAGCGAATGTCGATTCGCAGCTAAGTTGTCGAGTGAACGGATTACTATCCACTCGACGAGGTTTTTAACTTAGGCGAAACGTGTTTCGCAGCTAAGCCCCTGAATGTGAGGATTGCTCATCACTCAGAGTATTTTTGAACTTCGGCGAATGTCGATTCGCAGCTAAGTTGTCGAGTGAATGGATTACTATCCACTTGATGAGGTTTTTAACTTCGGCGAAACGTGTTTCGTAGCTAAGCCCCGGAGTGTGAGGATTTCTCATCACTCTGAGTATTTTTTTTTAACCTAAGAGAAGACGGATTCACAAATAGGCCGTCGAGTGAATGGGCTGCTATCCACCCGACAGGGTTTTTAACTTAGGTGAAACATGTTTCGCAGCTAAGCCCCCGAGTGTGAGGATTGCTCATCACTCGGAGTATCCCCAAGAATGTAACTGCACGGTTGGAATCGATGAAGTATATATCGCAGAAACGTGAATTGCATTGATGAAGTATTCTTATTACATCAGAAAACTCTTGTCTCAAGTGTGAAAACGCTGGAGCAGATCTGCATTCTAGGCTCGTGGCTCATCTATCTATTTCATGAGATTATACAGGTGATAGGCTCCATTGTTTAGCACCTTAGTGATGACAAAAGGGCCTTCCCATGCAGGAGCAAGCTTGTGAGGTCGGTGTTGATTCACCCGGAGCACCAAATCTCCCTCATGGAACGCTCTACTCTTGACATTCCTTGCATGGAAGCGCCATAGGTCTTGCTGATAGGCAGTGGTCCGGATCAGAGCCATCTCTCGCTCCTCCTCCAAAAGATCTACCCCATCCTGTCTGGCCTGTTCAGCTTCAGCCTCAGAATATAGCTCCACTCGAGGAGAATTGTGGGCCAAGTCACTTGGCAACATGGCTTCAGCGCCATAGACAATGAAGAAAGGAGTTCGTCCAGTCGACCGATTAGGCGTTGTCCTCAATCCACACAAAACAGACGGCAGCTCAGTTACCCATGCACTGGCGGCATGATCCAAATCACGCATGAGACAAGGCTTCGGACTTTGCAGAATGAGACCATTAGCCGGCTCAACATGCCCATTGGTTTGAGGATGTGCAACAGAAGCATAATCCACTCGGGTGCCTTGGGAGTTATAGAATCTCCTGAATTCTTCCGAGTCAAAATTAGTGTTGTTGTCCGTGATGATGCTGTGCAGAATGCCGTATCGGATAATGATCTCCCTCATGAACATGACCGATGTATGGGAATTCAGCTTCTTGATGGGCTTGGCTTTAATCCACTTGGTGAATTTGTCGACTGCTACCAACAGGTGGGTGAATCCTCCTTTTAAGGGTCGGAAGGGACCAACCATGTCGAGTCCCCAAACTGCAAATGGCCAGGCAAGAGGAATTGTCTTCAGAGTAGACGCTGGCTTGTGCGACAGATTCACATAGAACTGGCAGCCCTCAGAGTGATCAACGATGTCCTTAGCCATCTCATTAGCTCGTGGCCAGTAAAAACCAGCTCGGTATGATTTAGCGATGATCACCCTCGAAGACGCATGGTGCCCGCAAGTTCCTGAGTAGATTTCGTCTAGAATCATCCAACCTTCCTTGGGGGAAATGCAGCGCTGGGTGACACCAGTCACACTCTCTCTGAATAGTTGATCTCCCATCACAATGAAAGTCTTGGACGTGCGCACAATCTGTCGAGCCTCTGCTTCATCTTCAGGGAGCTCTTGTCTGAGGATATAGGCAATGTATGGCACAGTCCAGTCGGGAATGATAACCAGAATCTCCATGACCAGGTCAATCACAGCAGGAACATCGACTTCAGTCGAGTCATAGAAGCTCAAAGCTTGTGGGGGCTCTTCGGTGAAGGGATCCTCTTGAACCGAAGGAGTGTGCAAGTGCTCTAGGAACACACCATTGGGGACAGGCCATCGAGTGGAACCAATCTTGGACAGCTCATTGTCCACTTGATTTTTCAGTCGGGGAACATGATGAAGTTACAGGCCTTCAAATTTCTTCTCCAACTTCCGGACTACATTACAGTATCTGGTCATAGCGGGGTTTCTAACATCCCACTCTTTCATCACTTGATTCTCCACCAAATCCGAGTCGCCATAAACCATCAGGCGCTTGACGCCGAGTGAGATAGCCATGCATAACCAATACAAAAGTGCTTCATACTCTGCCTCATTGTTGGAGGAATCGAAGTGAATTTGCAAGACATAGCTGAGCTTGTAGCCTCTGGGGGATATCAAGACAACACCAGCACCGGACCCATTCAACATTTTGGAGCCGTCGAAGAACATTGTCCAATGCATCGAGTGAACTTGGATGGGTTGTTGCTGTTCAGTCCACTCGGCCATGAAATCTGCCAATGCTTGGGACTTGATTACTTTCTTGGCCTCGAATCTGATGTCAAAGTGTCCAAGCTCAATTGCCCATTTATCCACTCGACCTGATGTGTTGTGATTATTGAAAATCTTGGACAAAGGAGCATCACTGATGACTGAAATCGAATGGTCTTGGAAATAATACGCCACCTTCTTCACTGACAGGTAAATACCATACACCAGCTTCTGATAGTGTGGATATCTTTGCTTGGAGGGGGACAATACTTCCGAGACATAATAAGCTGGCCGCTGGACTTTATAGGTTTTACCCTCCTCTTCTCGCTCGACAGTCAGCACTGAACTGACGACCTGATTTGTGGCCGCGATGTACAGGAGCAAGGTCTCTTTGCTGGCAAGAGCAGCAAGCACCGGTTGGGTGGAGAGCAGGGCTTTGAGCTCAAGAAATGCTGCTTCAGTTTCGGGGGTCAAGTCGAACGTGTCGGACTTCTTCATCAATTGATATAAGGGCAGGGCCTTCTCACCAAGACGAGAAATGAATCGACTCAATGCTGCCAAGCAACCTGTGAGCTTCTAAACGTCGTGCACTCGCACGGGAGTCTTCATACAGGTAATGGCGCTGATCTTCTTGGGATTGAAATCAATTCCTCGCTCGGAAACGAGAAAACCGAGCAACTTGCCACCAGGGACACCGAAGGTACATTTGGCCGGATTCAGCTTTATGTCGAATCGCCTCAGATTGGCGTATGTCTCGGCCAAGTCAGCCAGCAGGTCGGAACCTTTGCGGGACTTGACCATTATATCGTCCATGTACGCCTCGACATTCCGAGGGATCTGGTCGAGTAAACATTTCTGAATCATGCGCATAAAAGTAGCACCGGCATTCTTGAGACCAAAAGGCATGGTGATGTAGCAAAAGCACCCGAATGGGGTGATGAAGGTTGTCTTTATTTCGTCCGGGCCATACAGAAGGATCTGATGGTACCCAGAATAAGCGTCCAAAAACGATAAGCGCTCGCACCCCGCTGTCGAGTGAACAATTTGATCTATGCAGGGGAGCGGAAAATGGTCTTTTGGGCACACCTTATTGAGATGTTTGAAGTCAATGCACATGCGCAATGACTTATCTTTCTTTGGCACCATCACAACATTCGAGAGCCACTTGGAGTGGTAAATCTCCCGAATGAACTTGGCTTGCAAGAGACAGGCCACTTCTTCTCTGATTGCCTTGCGCTTCTCCGCTGATGATCAACACAAATGCTCCCTAACGGGCTTGGCTTTCGGATCCACTCGCAGACGATGCTCAGCCAGCTCCCTGGGAATCCCCGACATTTCAGAAGGCTTCTATGCAAAGATATCCCAGTTCTCACGAAGGAACTGGATGAGCTCGGCTTCCTATTTACTGCCGAGTGTTGTTGAGATATTTGTCGGGGCAGCAGTTGGATCGGTCGGGTGGATGTGCACCTTCTTCACTTCCCCTGCTGACTGAAATTCTGACTCGGAAGCCGGCTTCTTTGCGCGGACCAAATCAGTAGGGTCAGCGGTTTTCTTGTATTCCTCCAGCTCGACCATGGCCATCTGTTGATCGGCGATCTTGGAGGCTTGCTGGAGACATCTTCGGCCCACTGTCGATTGCCATTGACCGTGACCACGCCCTTAGGGCCTGGCATTTTCAACTTGAGATACACGTAACATGGTCGGGCCATGAAACATGCATAAGCGGGTCGACCCAAAATGGCGTGGTAAGCACTCTTGAAATCCACGACTTCAAATGTTAACTTTTCTTTTCGGAAATTTTTGTCATTCCCGAATGTCACATACAATGCTATCTGGCCGAGTGACTTGGCCTTCTTTCCTGGGATGACCCCGTGAAACTGCATGCAGCTCTCGCTCAGACGGGACATTGGAATGCCCATCCCTTTCAGGGTATCCGCATAAAGAATGTTTAGGCCGTTGTCGCCGTCCATGAGGACCTTTCTGAGTCGAGTCCTCTGCACCACCGGATCAACTACCAGAGCCTGTCGACCAGGCGTGGCCACACGAGCAGGATGGTCTGTCTGGTCGAATGTGATAGCATATTGGGGCCATTTGAGGTAGGTGGGGGTGTCTGGCACAGCCATATTGATTTCTCTATTGATGACTTTCAGACGACTCTTGCTCTCGACATCAGCAAAGATCACCAGTGTAGCAGTGACATCCGGGAATGTTTCCTTTTCCTCATCTTCATCTCCCTTTTCAGGAGATTTCTCACTCGACTGGTCTCCCTTGAATTGCTGGATAAGGGTTCGACACTATCGAGTGGTGTACTTGGGAAAAATCAGGTTGCCTTCTGCATCTTTCCTCATGTGAATCACACACGGCTGATCCATGATATTAGTTCCTGACTGACCTTTCCACTTCTTGGGGGCATACTGAGCCTTGGCTTTGCCCTTGTTCTTCGACTGAGTCGCCAGCGCCGCTGCCTCTGCTGGAGCCCGGTCTTCAGCCTTCCGCTTTTGTTTCCGATTGTTGCCGCCACAAGAATCGTTGGCGACAGCTCTTCCTTTGCCGCTACGGAGGCGGTCTTCTTGCTCGCCATTGGCGTACTGGGTGGCAATTTCCATCATCTTGCCGAGTGAAATATCACCAGTGTGCCCGAACTTCAGGTACAACTCCCTGTATCTCTCACCGGCCTTGAAAGCATAAACAGCCTCGTGTTCCGACACATTCTCCATCTTATGATGTAGGGTGGACCATCGTTGAATATAATCCCTTAAGGTTTCATTGGGCTTCTGGACGCAGTGCTATAAGTTGACCAGACCTGCTGGGCGCTTGCAAGTGCCCTCAAAGGTCCGGACAAACACTCGGGCAAGATCTTCCCAACAATGTATGCTGGAAGGAGCCAAACGATTCAACCAAGCTCGAGTTGAACCATCCAACATGAGGGGCAGGTGCTTCAATGCAACATTGTCATTTCTGCCGCCAATCTACACAGCCACTCAGTAATCATCTAACCAAGTCTCTGGCTTTGTTTCACCAGAAAACTTTCTGATCCCCACCGCCATTCTGAAGTTGGGGGGAATCTCTGCAGAACGTATAGCTCTGCTGAAACACTCAGGACCAGACACCACAGCTGAACTTCCACTCGGCACATCTCTGTCGTGTCCCTCTCTATAGGCTCTGCTCTTGTCAATCCGCTTCTAAACAAGGTAGGCGCAGGCGTCAAAGTCCGCGTCCCGCTCATCACCGAAGGAGCGCCTGTCGTCCTGGCACCGGGGCACGTACGGACCACTCTGCGGAGGAGCGGGCACTCGACGGTGGTCTTCATGGTGATGCTGATCTTTGTCTTGCTCTTTACGGAAACCATCGCCTCAACGACGCAAGGGCGATCCAGGGTTGTGTGCCGACTGAACGGTCTATGCTTTGGGCGAATTGCCGTGTATCCTGTTACGAGACTGAGAAACTACTAAATTATGACGATGCGCTGCATCCAACAGTGCTCTGATCTGCAGCAGCCCTCTTCCAGCCTCTGACCGGGACGGCTGAATGGAATCTGCTATCCTAGCAGCAGCAGCTACATTTAACACAGGAGTTTGGTATACCTCAACGTCGTCATCAGAACTAGTTGGAAACAATTGTCGATGACGTCGACTGGGGCGTGGCAGGCGCTGGCGAGCGTGCTCGTCAATCTCTGCCTGGAGCTCTTCCAGATGAATGTGCATGGCCTCTAAAGCTTGGGCCTCGGTAGTCGCACCGACGATGGGAGTATGAAGAACCTCCTCATCGCGGCGCGGCTGCTCTTTCGACGGACCTCCAGCCTCGAACTTTCCACGGCCGAAGCCAGGCGATGAACTCTAATGAGAGCCCGCCATCAAGACCTATGCTGTAGGATCGCAGCTTTCGCACTTGGAAGGCACATCGGACGGATCAGAATCCGACTCGAACATGCCGTGAAGGGATTCGGCGGGCTCGAGCGCTGCAATCTACAGAGAAGTTTGATGCGCCATTGCGTGCTCGACCCAACGCTGGAGTCGTGAGCGGCCAAACCACTTGCGAATGCAAATGATGAGAGGATCCGACGTGTGAGGAGTCGATGGTTGTCGCAGCAACACGCCACAGGGACTCGCGCGGAAGTGCGCGGCCCCGTGGACCATGAGCGCCTCGACATCGAGAGGCACTTCCTAGAGCCATGCCGAATCATCAGCGATGAAGGTGAAGGCTCCAAAACGGATCTCGTGGCCCAGAGCAAAAACACCGCCGGAAGACATGTCGAAGGATGAAGAATGCAACCTCGCCGGAAGTCGCTTAGACGCCTGCCCACGGTGGGCGCCAACTGTCGTGGGAAAAAGCCTGATAGTAGATGGTAGGGGTACGAAGGGAGAGGGCAGAGTCCTAGCTACGGTGAGGGTGTACACACGGATGTTTGAGTTCAGGCCCCTCTCATGGAGGTAATAGCCCTACGTCTCAGTGCTCGGGAGCTTATGTCATGTGGAATATTCAGATTACAATGGTTCCCAACCCTTGTGCAGGAGGGGAGGGGCGGCTTATAAAGAGTTCGCTGCCCCTCATAATTATCCTGCATCTAAGGGCCTAGTCGTGGGGTTTAAAGTCTGCCGTTATAGGTAACGTACGTAATAAAAGCTACTAATGACCATTGAACCAGCGTCTGCCCATTGGGCTCTTGATGATGGCGCATGGTCTTCTGGCATCGAGTGAAAGCGAGGTCTTCCGAGTGACACGCGACTGCCGAGTAATAGCGGGAGTCTCCGAGTGGATTACTGTCGAGTGACTTTGAATGTCTCCAGGGATCCACTCGGAAGTTGATGCTTGATCTTCAAGTTCTCCCATGTTGTGTCCTTAGGTAGGGTATGTGGGCCTTGCCTAGGACCCTACCCTAGGTACATATCCTCGTTAGCCCTCAAGTGGGAGGATTTCTCAACGCTCGGAGTAGTTTTGAACTTAGGCGAAGACTGGTTCGCAGCTAAGTCACGGAGTAAATGGACTTCTATCCACTCGGTAGAGTTTTTAACTTCGGAAAAAGCATGTTCGCGGCTAAGCCCCCCTGAGTGTGAGGTTTGCTCAACACTTAGAGTAGTTTTGAACTTCGTCGAAGACTGGTTCGCAGCTAAGTCACAGAGTGAATGGACTGCTATCCACTCGGTAGAGTTTTTAACTTCGGCAAAAGCATGTTCATGGCTAAGCCCCCAGAGTGTGAGGATTGCTCAACACTCAGAGTAGTTTTGAACTTCGTCGAAGACTGGTTCGCAGCTAAGCCCCCGAGTGTGAGGATTGCTCAACACTCAGAGTAGTTTTGAACTCAGGCGAAAGCTGTTTCGCAGCTAAGCCCTCGAGTGTGAGGATTTCTCAACACTCGGAGTAGTTTTGAACTTAGGCAAAGACTGGTTCGTAGCTAAGTCACCGAGTGAATGGACTTCTATCCACTCGGTAGGGTTTTTAACTTAGGCGAAAGTATGTTCGCGGCTAAGCCCCCTAGTGCGAGGATTGCTCAACACTCAAAGTGTTCCCAAATGAGAAATTATATGATCGGAATCGACGAAAAGACTGTGGAAGTCAAACTTGCATAAATGACATGGTCTGAAATACTTTTATTACATCAAAACCACATTGGTTTTAAGTATAGCAACGTCGGAGCAAATCTGCATTCCAAGCTCGCGGCTCGTCAAACTGCTTCTTGAGGTTGTACAGATGATAAGCTTCGTTGTTCAACACCTTGGTGACGATAAAGGGACCTCCCACGCAGGAGCGAGCTTGTGGGGTCGCTATTGATCCACTCGGAGCACCAACTCTCCCTCATGAAACGATCGACTCTTAACATGTTTCGCATGGAAGCGTCGCAGATCTTGCGGATAAGTTGCGGTCTAGATCAGATCCATCTCTCGCTCTTCCTCTAGGAGGTCTACGCCATCCTTTCTTGCTTGCTAAGCTTCAACTTCAAAGTAAAGGTCCACTCGGGGAGAGTTGTGAAACAAATCACTTGGCAGGACAGCTTTGGATCCATAAACCAGGAAAAAGGGAGTTCGTCCAGTCGATCGATTAGGTGTTGTTCTCAGACCCCATAAAATAGATGGCAACTCCGACTCCTAGGCCCCGGTAGCATGTTCTAGATCGCGCATGAGATGAGGCTTCAGACCTTGCAAGGTGAGGCCATTGGCTCGCTCAACTTGACCATTGGTTTGAGGGTGCACAACGGAAGCATAATCCACCCGAGTGCCCTGGGAGGAGCAGAAATGTCTGAATTCTTTCGAGTCGAAGTTGGTGCCATTATCTATGATGATGATGTGGGGAACCCCATACCGGAAGATTATTTCTCTCATGAATGTGACTGTGGTATGAGAGTTCAATTTCTTTATCGGCTTGGACTCAATCCACTTTGTAAACTTGTCGACTGCAACGAGCAAATGAGTGAATCCACCTTGTCCAGTTAGGAAGGGACCAACCATATCCAGCCCCCAGATAGCAAATGGCCAGGCAAGAGGGATTGTCTTCAGAGCAAACGCGGGCTTGTGAGATAAGTTTGCATAGAATTGGCACCCTTCACAGTGATCGACAATGTCCTTGGCCATCTCATTGGCACGTGGCCAGAAGAAACCATCTCGGTATGCTTTAGCGACGATTGTCTATGAGGATGCATGATGGCCGCAAGTTCCCGAGTGGATTTCATCCAGGATCATTCAACCTTCTTCAGGGGAAATGCATCGTTGCATCACGCCGGTTACGCTTTCTCTGAACAACTGATCTCTGATCATAGTAAAAGCTTTTGACCTATGCATGATTTGTCATGCTTCTGTCTCGTCTTCAGGAAGTTCTTGCCTCGGGATATATGCAATATAGGGCACCGTCCAGTCGGGAATGATGACCAGAACCTCCATGACTAAATCAATAACTGCAGGAACATTAACCTCAGTCGGATCAGAGGAGCTCATAGCTTGCGGGGGCTCTTCGACGAAAGGATCTTCCTGCATCGAAGGAGTGTGGGGATGCTCTAAGAATACATTGTTGGGGACACGTCGTCGAGTGGATCCAATCTTTGCCAGCTCATCAGCCACTTGATTCTTCACTCGGGGAACATGATAAAGTTCCAAACCTTCAAACTTCTTCTCGAGCTTTCTAACAGCGTTGAAGTATCCAGTCATAGTGGGGTTTCGAACGTCCAACTCTTTCATCACTTGATTGACCACCAAACCCGAGTCACCATAAACCATCAAGCGCTTGACGCCGAGTGAGATGGCCATACGCAACCCATATAAGAGTGCCTCATATTCTGCCTCATTGTTGGAGGAATCGAAGTGAATCTATAGAACATAGCTGAGTTTGTCGCCTTTTGGGGACACCAAGACAACGCCAGCATCGGACCCATTAAACATTTTAGAGCCGTCAAAGAACATGGTCCAGTGTGCCGAGTGAATCTGGATTGGTTGCTGCTGTTCAATCCACTTGGACATAAAATCCGCAAGTGCCTGAGACTTGATCGCTTTCTTGGCTTCAAACTTGATGCCAAAGTATAGGAGTTCAATTTCCCACTTAGCCACTCGACCAGTTGCATCCCGATTGTTGAGAATCTCAGATAACAGAGCATCACCGATGACAGAAATCGAGTGGTCTTGAAAATAATGTGCTACCTTATTTGCTAATAGATAAATACCATAGACAAGCTTCTCGTAATGCGGGTACCTCTACTTCGAAGGAGTTAACACTTCAGAAACATAATAGACTGGACATTGGACTCTATAGGCCTTGCCTTCCTCTTCCCGCTCGACAGTCAGTACTGTACTGATGACCTGATTAGTGGTCGTGATGTACAGGAGCAAAGGCTCTTTGCTGCGAGGAGCAGCAAGTATCGGCTGGGTGGAGAGCAGGGCTTTGATCTCGACAAATGCTGCTTCGGCCTCCGGAGTCCACTCGAACATGTCAAACTTCTTCATTAGTTGGTACACAGCTAATGCCTTCTCAACGAGACGAGAAATGAATTGACTCAATGTTGCCAAGCAACCTGTGAGCTTTTGAACATCGTGCACTCGCACGGGAGTCTTCATTCGGGTAATGGCGCTGATTTTCTCAGGGTTGACCTCGATCCCTCATTCGGAAACGAGAAAACCGAGTAACTTGCCATCAGGGACACCGAAAGTACACTTAGTCGGATTCAGCTTTATATCGTACCTCCTTAGATTGGCGAAAGTTTCGGCCAAGTCAGCCAGCAGGTCGGAACCTTTGCGGGACTTCACAACGATATCGTCCATGTATGCCTTGACATTCCGAGGGATCTGGTCGAGTAGACACTTCTGAGTCATGCGCATGAAAGTAGCGCCGACATTTTTCAAACCGAGTGATCTAGCAAAAACACCCGAATGGGGTGAGGAAGGCTGTTTTTATTTCATCCGGGCCAAACAGATGAATCTGATGGTAACCGGAGTAAGCATCCAAAAACGATAAACGCTCGTATCCCACAGTCGAGTCAACAATCTGATCTATGCAGGGGAGCGGAAAATGATGTTTCGGGCAGGCCCGATTGATATGCTTGAAGTCAATAGACATGCGTAGTGACTTGTACTTCTTGGGAACCATGACAACATTCGAGAGCCACTGGGAGTGGTAAATCTCCCGAATGAACTTGGATTGCAAGAGACGAGCCACCTCTTCGCCAACTGCTTTGTGCTTCTCTACCGCCGATCAACGCAAATGCTCTTTAACCGGCTTGGCCTTCGGATCAACTCTCAGTCGGTGCTCAGCCAGCTCCCTGGGAACCCCCAGCATGTCAGCAGTCTTCCATGCGAATATGTCCTAGTTCTCACAGAGGAACTGGATGAGCTTGGCTTCCTATTTGCTGTCGAGTGTTGACGATATATTGGTCGGCGCGGCAGTTGAATCTGTCGCATGAATGTGTACTTTCTTCACTTCCCCTGCCGACTGAAAAAGTTGAATCGGAAGCAGGCTTCTTAGCACACAGCAAGTCAGCAGGGTCAACGCTCTACTTGTATTCTTCCAGTTCAACCATAGCCATCTGATGATCGGCAATTTTGGAACCCTTGTGGAGACACTCCTCAGCCCGATGTCGATTGCCGCTGACCACCTTTGGGCCCTGGCATCTTCAACTTGAGATACACATAACATGGACGGGCCATGAAACGAGCATATGCGGGCTGACCCAGAATGGCATGATATGCGCTTTGGAAATCCACGACTTCAAACGTCAACTTTTCCTTTCGAAAATTTCCATCTATTCCGAACATCACTGATATGTCTCCGTCGTATATATAATGTTGGATTGTTTCAAGCCAATATTCTACAACTTTCATATACTTTTGGCAACTTTTTATACTATCTTTGGGACTAACATATTGATCCAGTGCCCAGTGTTAGTTCCTGTTTTTTGCATGTTTTTTGTTTTCCAGAAAATCCATATCAAACGAAGTACAAATGGGATAAAAACTTATGGAATTTTTTTTGGAACATATGTGAATTTTGGAAAGTGGAATCAACATAAGGCGGTGCCCGAGTGGACCACAAGTCTGCCATGCACGCTTAAAGGGCTTGTGGTCACCCCTTACATCAGTTGGAGGTGTCCTTTGGCCGCAAGAAAGCTAATTTTTGGATAAAGATCCCCTCAAAATTTCAGCCCGATCGAAGTTACGGATCTTCGGGAATATAAGAAACGGTGAAAGGCCAGAATCTGGGAGCACAGAAACAGAAGGAAACAGAGAGAGAGAGAGAGAGAGAGAGAGAGAGAGATCCAATCTCGGAGGGGCTCTCGCCCCTCCGCCACCATGGAGGCCATGGACCAGAGGGGAAACCCTTCTCCCATCTAGGGGTAAGGTCAAGGAAGAAGAAGGAGGAGGGGGCTCTCTCCCCCTCTCTCTCCCGGTGGCACCAGAACACCGTCGGGGCCATCATCGTGATGACAATCTACTCCAACAACTCAGCCATCTTCACCAACACCTCCATCACCTTCCCTATCTATCTACAGCGGTCCACTCTCCCACAACCTGTTGTACCCTCTACTTGAACATGGTGCTTTATGCTTCATATTATTATCCAATGATGTGTTGCCATCCTATGATGTCTGAGTAGATTTTTGTTGTCCTATTGGTTGATTGATGATCATGATTGGTTTGAGTTGCATGTTTTATTATTGGTGCTGTCATATGGTGCTCTCCATGTCGCACAAGCGTGAGGGATCCCCGCTGTAGGGTTTGAAATATGCTTATGATTCTCTTATGGTGGGTGGCTTGAGTGATAGAAACATAGACCCGAGTAAGTAGGTTGTTTGCATATGGGAATAAAGAGGACTTGGTACCTTATAATGCTATGGTTGGGTTTTACCTTAATGATCTTTAGTAGTTGCAGATGCTTGCTAGAGTTCCAATCATAAGTGCATATGATCCAAGTAGAGAAAGTATGTTAGCTTATGCCTCTCCCTCATATAAAATTGCAATAATGATTACTGATCTATTTATCAATTGCCTAGGGACAATTCCGCAACTCCTACCGCCATTTTTCCACACTCGTTAAACTAACTTGTTTCTTTATCTTAGCAGCCCCTAGTTTTTATTTCCATGCTCTTTATTATCTTGTAAACCTATCCTATCACACCTACAAAGTACTACTAGTTTCATACTTGTTCTAGGAAATGCGAACGTTAAGCGTGCGTAGAATTGTATCGGTGGTCGATAGAACTTGAGAGAATATGTGTTCTACCTTTAGCTCCTCATTGGGTTCGACACTCTTACTTATCGAGAAAGGCTGCAATTGATCCCCTATACTTGTGGGTTATCAAGACCTTTTTCTGGCGTCGTTGCCGGGGAGCAATAGCGTGGGGTGAATATTCTCGTGTGTGCTGCTTTGCTTTATCACCAAGTAATTTTTATTTTCTGTTTTAGCTTATTTTCTATGTTTAGATATGGGTAGGAAACGCAAAATACCAAAAAATAGTTGTACTTGCTGCTCCAAAAGTTGAGGAACCACTAGTGTTTCGTACTACCAAAGAATATTACTTGGGTCATCTTCGATCCACTTGTGCTCGTGCTGAAAACCCAACTAGCTTAGTTGAGGGGAAATCATTAAATTAGCATGCTCATTATGTGTGACACCACATATCTCAAAAAGGGAAACTCTTGTGGCATCAAATTAATACTTTGTGTTGCTATGCTTGGAATCTATGTGAAATTTATGATTTTACTTGTTGTTCTAAAGAAGCTAAAAAACACCTTCCCTACCAATGTGTGTTTAATGATAATGAAATATTATCCTCTTATGCCAAGGAGGCCTATTGCTATAATGATGTTGAACAAATTGAAGAATTTGTTGCTTTTAAGGGTGTCTATGCAATTGCTTCTTTCACTGAAAAGTATGATGCTACTCTTTATGAATCTGAAAAAAAATTCCAACTTAAACATTTGTTATGAAAACTATGCTTCTAATGCTTATGTCAAAGAGTTTATTAAAAGAATGACCGCTGCTTTGGAAGAGACTAATATTTTGCAGGAGTCTATGGAAGAAGAAATTCCTGACACTGTGAGCTCATTAGATGAAAAAGATGAGGAGGAGAGCGAAGAACAAAAGGAGGAAGAGCGGATTAGCTACCCATGCCCACCTTCTAATGAGAGTAACTCTTCAACTCATGCATTGTTTAATTTCCCTTCGTGCTTACCGAAGGATGAATGCTATGTTGATTGCTATCCCTTGGATTCATTTGAAATATCCCTTTTTGATGAACTTGATGCTTGCTATGCTTGTGGCCATGATGCCAATATGAAAGATTCTTATGGATATGAACTTGCTATAGTTCCTTATGTTAAGAATGAAATTGATGCTATTGCACCCACACATGATAGTCCTATTATCTTTTTTAATTCTCCCAACTACACTATATCGGAGAAGTTTGCACTTATTAAGGATTATATAGATGGGTTGCCTTTTACAATTACACATGATGATTTTTATAGATATAATATGCATGTGCTTGCTGCTCCTACTTGCAATTATTATGAGAGAGGAACTACATCTCCACCTCTCTATGTTTCCAATATGATAAAATTGCAAGAAACTGCTTATGATATGTATTGGCCTTTACTTTGTGTGCATGAATTGTTCTTTTATGGCATGCCGACGCATAGGAAGAGAGTTAGACTTTGTAATTGCATGATATATATTACGTTGTGCTCAATGCTAAATTGCAAATCATTGTTAATTAAAATTGGCTTTGATATACCTTGGGATCCGGGTGGATCCATAACTTGAGCACTTTATGCCTAGCTTAATGGCTTTAAAGAAAGCGCTGCAGGGAGACAACCCGGAAGTTTTAGAGAGTCATGTAATTCTGTTGTGTGCTTTTATATAGTTTAAAAACAAAAAAATAAAGAGGGGAACCTAAAACTTTTTCAAAAGGAAAAGTGAAAGTGAGAGAGACGAGCATTGTGAAAGTGGGAGCTAGCCTTGAACTTTGTTCATGCCCATGGAAACTTTGCAAATCTTGATTACAGAAACTTTTCAAGAAAATAATTATAATCTTGTATAAATACATTTTATTATAAAAATAATGTGCCAAGATTTGCCTTTAGGATGATTAGATCGCTTGTTTGGTGAGTGCAGTGCAAAAACAGAAACTTTGGCTGTAGTGCGTGAATTTACATTTTTTACTGGAATGTCAAAAGATTCTGAAACTTTTACACAGTACTGCTATGAAAAATTTCTATTTTTTCTAATTTTTCGGAATTTTTAGAGTTACAGAAGTATGGTGAATGTTTAGATTGCTACAGACTGTCCTGTTTAAGATAGATTCTGTTCTTGATGCATTGTTTTGCTCGTTTTGATGAAACTATCGATTGTATCGGTGGTATAATCCATGAAAAAATTATAATACAGTATCTACAATGCAAAAATAAAATATTAATTGGTTGCCAACAGTACATAAAGTTGTGATTTGCTTTATTATACTAACAGATCTCACGAGGGTTTTGTTAAGTTTTGTGTGATTGAAGTTTTCAAGTTTTGGGTGAGATCACGATGGATGAAGGAATAACGAGTGGAAATACACTAAGCTTTGGGATGCCCGAGACACCCCAAGGTAATATTCAATATTGAAGGACTCCCAAGAAACTAAGCTTGGGGATGCCCCGGAAGGCATCCCCTCTTTCTTCTAACAACCATCCGTAATTTTACTTGGAGCTATATTTTTATTTTTCACATGATATGTGTAAATCTTGGAGCGTTGTGTGCTTTTTATTTATTTTAATAATGCACCATGCTGGTATGAGAAAGTCCTTGGTCGATTTATATAATGCTTCATGCACTTCACTTATATCTTTTGAGTATGGCTTTATAGAATGCTTCATGTGCTTCACTTATATCATTTGAAGTTTGGATTGCCTGTTTCTCACACATAGAAGACCGCCATTTGTAGGATGCTCTTTTGCTTCACTTATATATTTTTAGAGCATGGGCATATCTTTTGTAGAAAGAATTAAACTCTCATGCTTCACTTATATCTATTTAGAGAGTTAACAGGAGTTGGTCATTCACATGGTTAGTCATAAAATCCTACATAAAACTTGTAGATCACTTAATATGATATGTTTGATTCCTTGCATAAAGTTTTGAGATATAAAGATGGTGATATTAGAGTCATGATAGTGAGTAATTGTGAATTGGTAAAAATACTTGTGTTAAAGGTTTGTGATTCATGTATCATGCCCGTATGGTGAACTGTTATGTAACAAAGTCGGAGCATGATTTGTTTAATGATTGTCAACCTTTGTGTGAGGGTCGGGAGCACGCGATGGTTAACTCCTACCAACCTCTCCCCTAGGAGCATGCGTCTAATGGTTTGTTTTATAACTAATAGACTTTTTCAATAAGTATGTGAGTTCTTTATGACTAATGTTAAGTCCATGGATTATACGCACTCTCACCCTTCCACCTTTGCTAGCCTCTATAGTACCGCGCATCTTTTGCCGATGCATCAAACCCACCTTCCTCAAAACAGCCACCATACACCTTCCTCAAAACAGCCACCATACCTACCTATTATGGCATTTCCATAGACATTCCGAGATATATTGGCGTGCAACTTCCACCGTTCCGTTTAGTATGACTTGCACCATCATTTTCATATTGCTTTGCATGATCATAAGACAGCTTGCATGATGTTTTCATGGCTTGTCCATTTTTTGATGTCATTTGATAGGCTAGATCGTTGCACATCCTGGTATCCTACTAGAAGCATTCATATAGAGTCATATTTTTGTTCTAGGTATCGAGTTGTAAGTAAATAAAAGTGTGATGATTTTCATTATTAGAGCATTTGTCCCATGTGAGAAAAGGATGATGGAAGCTATGAATCCCTCACAAGTTGGGATGAGTCTCCGGACTTTACAAAAAAAATAAAAGAGGCCAGCAAAGCCCAAATAAAAAAAGAGGCTAAAGATGCCCACCAAAAAAATGAGAGAAAGAGAGAAGGGACAATTGCTACTATCTTTTTTCCACACTTGTGCTTCAAAGTAGCACCATGATCTTGATGATAGAGAGTCTTCTATTTTGTCACTTTCATATAGCTAGTGGAATTTTCATCATTTACATGACCACTTAGTTTTCTTTTTGAGCTTTCATACACGAATAGATCTAGTGCACCCGTTGCATGGCAATCCCTACTCACTCACATTGATATCTATTGATGGGCATCTCCATAGCCATTGATACGCCTAGTTGATGTGAGACTATCTTCTCCTTTTTCCTCATCACCTCCATCATATTCTATTCCACCTATAGTGCTATATCCATGGCTCATGCTCATGTATTGCATGAGAGTTGAAAAGGTTTGAGAACATAAAAAGTGTGAAACAATTGCTTGACTTGTCATAGGGGTTGTGCATGATTTAGATACTTTGTGTGGGGTAGATGGAGCATAGCCAGACCATATGATTTTGTAGGGATAACTTTCTAAGGCCCTATTATTTTGAAAGGACGCAATTGCCTTGTTGGTGTGCTCGAAGTACTATTGTTTTTATGTCAATATAGACTATTGCTTTGAATCACTCGTGTCTTAATATTCATGCCATGATTAGATTATATGATCAAGATTATGCTAGGTAGCATTACACATCAGAAATTATCTTTTTTATCATTTACCTACTCGAGGACGAGCAGGAATTAAGCTTGGGGATTCTGATACGTATCCATCATATCTATAATTTTTGATTGTCTCATGCCAATATTCTACAACTTTCATATACTTTTGGCAACTTTTTATACTATTTTTGGGACTAACATATTGATCCAGTGCCTAGCGTCAGTTCCTGTTTGTTGCATATTTTTTGTTTCGCAAAAAATCCATATCAAGGGAAGTCCAAGCGGGATAAAAACTTACAGAGAATTTTTTTGGAATATATGTGAATTTTGGGAAGTGGAATCAACAGAAGGCGGTGCCTGAGGGGCCCACAAGCCTACCAGGCGCGCCCTGGGGGGTAGGGTGCGCCCAGAGGGCTTGTGGCCACTCCTTAGGTCGCTTGGAGGTGTCCTTTGGCCGCAAGAAATCTAATTTTTGGATAAAAATCCCCTCAAAATTTCAGCCCGATCGGAGTTACGGATCTTCGGGAATATAAGAAACGATGAAAGACCAGAATCTGGGAGCGCAGAAACAGAAGGAAACAAACAGAGAGATCCAATCTCGGAGGTGCTCTCGCCCCTCCGTCGCCATGGAGGCCATGAACTAGAGGGGAAACCCTTCTCCCATCTAGGGGAGGTCAAGGAAGAAGAAGAAGGAGGGGGCTCTCTCCCCTCTCTCCCGGTGGCACCGAAATGCCGCTGGGGCCATCATCGTGACGACAATCTACTCCAACAACTTCGCCATCTTCACCAACACCTCCATCACCTTCCCCCATCTATCTACAGCGGTTCACTCCCCCGCAACCCACTATACCCTCTACTTGAACATGGTGCTTTATGCTTCATATTATTATCCAATGATGTGTTGCCATCCTATGATGTCTGAGCAGATTTTTGTTGTCCTATTGGTTGATTGATGATCATGATTGGTTTGAGTTGCATGTTTTATTATTGGTGTTGTCCTATGGTGCTCTCTGTGTCGCGCAAGTGTGAGGGATCCTCGTTGTAGGGTTTGCAATATTCTTATGATTTGCTTATGGTGGGTGGCGTGAGTGATAGAAACACAAACCCGAGTAAGTAGGTTGTTTGCGTATGGGAATAAAGAGGACT
Organism: Hordeum marinum; assembly: GCA_022496015.1. Classification (NCBI taxonomy): domain Eukaryota; kingdom Viridiplantae; phylum Streptophyta; class Magnoliopsida; order Poales; family Poaceae; genus Hordeum; species Hordeum marinum. The sequence goes on from CM039675.1 coordinate 68,607,800, forward strand.
TGATACCTTATAATGCTATTGTTGGGTTTTACCTTAATGATCTTTAGTAGTTGTGGATGCTTTCTAGAGTTCCAATAATAAGTGCATATGATCCAAGTAGATAAAGTATGTTAGCTTATGCCTCTCCCTCATATAAAATTGCAATAATGATTACTGATCTAGTTATCAATCGCCTAGGGACAATTCCGCAACTCCTGCCACCACTTTTCCACACTCGTTAAACTAACTTAGTTGTTTCTTTATCTTAGCAGCCCCTAGTTTTTATTTCTGTGCTCTTTATTATCTTGTAAACCTATCCTATCACACGTACAAAGTACTTCTAGTTTCATACCTGTTCTAGGTAAAGCGAATGTTAAGCATGCATAGAGTTCTATCAGTGGTCAATAGAACTTGAGGGAATATTTGTTCTACCTTTAGCTCCTCGTTGGTTTCGACACTCTTACTTATCGAGAAAGGCTACAATTGATCAACTATACTTGTGGGTTATCAGTCACATCCAATGTGATCTGGCCGATGACTTGGCCTTCTTCCCTGGGATGACACCGTGAAATTGCATGCTTCTCTCACTGAGTCGGGACATCGGAATGCCCATCCCTTTAAGGATATCTGCGTAAAGGATGTTCAAGCCACTGCCACCATCCATGAGGACCTTGCGGAGTCGAGTGCCTCCCACAACCGGGTCGACTACCAAAGCATGTTGACCGGGAGTGGCCACATGAGCAGGATGATCCGACCGATCAAATGTGATGGCAGTCTGAGACCACTTGAGGTAGGTGGGGGTTGTAGGCACGGCCATGTTGACCTCCCTATTGATGACCTTCAATCAACTCTTCCTTTCAACATAAGCAAAAATCATTAGTGTAGCGGTGACATCAGGAAACGTTTCTTTGTCTTCATCATCCTTTTGAGGAGTTTTCTCACTCGACAGAGTCTCCTTGAACCGCTGAATCAACAGTCGACACTACCGAGTGGTATGCTTGGGTAATATCAACTTGCCTTCTTCGTCTTTCCTCGTGTGGATTGGACACGGTAGGTCCATCACATTAGTCCCTGACTGGTTCTTTCCTTTCTTGGGGTTAAATTGTCCCTTGGACTTCCCCTTGTTCTTTCCTTGAGTCGCCAGAGCGGGTGCCTCTGCCTGGACAGGGCCATTAGGCTTTCGCTTTTCCTTTCGACTGGCATTGCCACCGGAATCGTTGTTGATTGCTTTTCCTTTGCTGATGTGGAGGCGGTCTTCTTCTTCACCATTAGCGTGCCGAGTGGCAATTTCCATCATTTTGCTCAACAATATGTCACATGTATGCCCAAACTTCAGATAGAGCTCTCGGTATTTCACTCCATCCGTGAAAGCACAAACATCCTGATGCTCGGAAACATTTTCCACAGTATGATGCAGAGTGGACCAGCGCTGAATGTAATCTCTCAAAATCTCATTGGGCTTCTAAACACAATGTTGCAAATCAATCAACCCGGCAGGACGCTTGCAAGTTCCCTCGAACGTTCTGATGAACACTCGGGCAAGATCCTCCTAGTAGTGGATGCTAAAAGGGGCCAAACAATTCAGCCACGCATGAGCTGAACCATCCAACATCAAGGACAGATGCTTCATTGCAATGTTATCATTACCACCGCCAATCTGAATTGCCACTCGGTAATCATCCAACCATGTCTCTGGCTTTGACTCGCCAGAAAACTTGTTGATCCCAGCCGTTAACCTGAAGTTGGGGGGAATCTTTGCAGAAGAATAGCCCTGTTAAAACACTCTGGACCAGAAATAATAGAAGTGCTTCCACTCAGAACATCTTTGCCATACCCATCCCTATGGGCTTTGCCTCTGTCGACCCGCCTCTGAGTGAGGAGGTCTCAAGCATCAAACCCTGCGTTCCGCTCATCGCCAAATGAGCGCCTTTAGTCCTGGTGCCGGGGCACGTAAGGACCACCCCGCGAAGGAGTGGGCACTCGACGGTGGTCATCACAGTGAAACTGATCTCTGTGCTGATCCTCACGAAAACCTCCGCCCCTTCGGCGCAAGGGCGATCCACGAATATGTGCCGACTGAACAGTCTCTGATCTTGGGGAATTACTGTGAATCCTATTGCGCGACTGTGAGACAACAGAATTTTGATGTTGCATTGCATCCAACAATGCTCTAATCTGCAACAACCCTCTACCAGCCTCTGACCGTGACGGCTGAATGGAATCTGCTATCTTGGTCGTAGCTGCAACATTCAAAACAGGAGTATGGTATACCTCAACATTGTTATGTGAACCAGTCGGAAACAGCTGTCGCTGACATCGACTAGGAGCTGGTGGGCGTTGGTGAGCGTGCTCGTCGAGTTCTCTCTGGAGTTCTTCAAGCCGAATGCATGTGGCCTCCAAGGCCTGGGCCTCAGCGGTCGCATCGATGATGGGTGTATGGAGGACCTCCTCGTCGCAGTGCGGCTGTTCACTCGATGGTCCGCCAGCCTCCCACCTCCCGCGGCTGAAGCCCGACGGTGAGCTTTGATGGGAACCAGACATAAGGACCTTCGCTGCAGGATCACAGCTCTCGCACTCGGAGGGAACGTCCGATTGATCGGAGTCTGACTCGAACACACCATGAAGGGACTCGACGGGCTTGATCGCTGCAATTTGCGGAGATGAAATTTGGCAGGCCACCGCATGCCTGACCCAGCGCTAGAGCCGTGAGCAACCAGATCACTTGCGACAATGAATAGCAGGGAGAGCCGAAGAGTACGGAGTCGACGGCTACCACAGAAGCACACCGCAGGAACTCGCGCGGAAGTGTGTGGCCCCGCGAACTGGGAGTGCCTCGACGTAAAGAGGCACTTCTTGAAGCCATGCCAAATCATCGGCGATGAAGGTGAGCGCTCCGAAATGGATCTTGTAGCCCAGGGAGAAGACACCGTCGGAAGACATGACGAAGGGAGAAAAATGCAACCTTGTCGGAAGTCGCTTAAATGCCTACCCCACGGTGGGCGCCAACTGTCGTGGAAACGAGTCTGACAGTAGAAGTTAGGGGTACGAAAGGAGAGGGAGGAGTCCTAGCTACGGCAAGGATGTACACACAGATGTATGAGTTCAGGCCCCTCTCGTGGAGATAACAGCCCTACGTCTTAGTGCTCTAGAGCTTTCGTCGTGTGGAGAGTGTGAGTTACAAAGGTTGCAAACCCTTGTGCCATAGGAGAGGGGCGGCTTATATAGAGTATGCTGCCCCTCATAAGTGCGAGGCATCCAAGGGTTCGATCGTGGGTATAAAGACGAGCGTTATTTGTAACGTACATCATAATTCCTACTAATGACGACTGGCCTAACGACTGGCCTAACGCCTGCCTGCTGGCCTCCCGGGGGTGGCTTCTGGTCTTCTGGCATCGACTGGAAGCAAGGTCTTCCGAGTGACAGGTGACTGTCTAGTAGAGGAAAAAGCCTCCGGGTGGATTGACTGTCGAGTGACTGGAGCGCCATGGTGAATCTAGTCAGAATCTTTCTTGTGATCTTTAAGTCCTCTAATGCAGTGTCCTTAGGTAGGGTATGTAGGTCAGGCCTAGGACCCTACCCTAGGTACGTATCCTTGTCACTTAGGCTCTTGGTTTTCCTTGAATATTACCTTGGGGTGCCTTGGGCATCCCCAACAGTAGGCTCTTGCCACTCCCTATTCCATAGTCCATCAAATCTTTACCCAAAACTTGAAAACTTCACAACACAAAACTCAACAAAAAACTCGTGAGATCCGTTAGTATAAGAAAATAAAATCACCACTTTAGGTACTTTTTTGAACTCGTTGTTTATTTATATTGGTGTAATATCTACTGTATTCCAACTTCTCAATGGTTCATACGCCCCGATACTATCCATAGTTTCATCAAAATAAGCAAACAACACATAGAAAACAGAATCTGTCTAAAACAGAACAGTCTGTGAAGATTTGTAGTATAAACATACTTCCCTGTCTCTAAATATTCTGAAAATTTATTAAAACCTGAAGAATTGGTATATCAATACTGTGTAAAAAATTCATATCATTATCACGCTCCAGTAAAAAATGAAAATTTATGTACTTGAGTCAAAAGTTTCTGTTTTGGTTCAGCACCAATTATACTCATCTTGTGAGTCATCCCAAAGGCTTTACTTGGCACTTTATTGAAATAAAAGACACAAAACATAATTACTACCGTAGGTTAATCATGTTAACACACAAAAACATAAAGGAAAAGTGTTGGGTTCTCTCCCAACAAGTGCTTTCCTTTAATGCCTTTTAGCTAGGCATGATTATTTCAATGATGCTCGCATAAAAGTAAAGAATTGAAACAAAATGGGAGCATCATGAAGCATATGACAAGAACATTTAAGTCTAACCAACTTCCTATGGATAGGGATTTTTTGATCAAACAATTTATGGGAGCAAGAATCAACTAGCATAGGAAGGCAAAACAAGCATATCTTCAAAAAATTGAACACATAGGGAAGAAACTTGATATTATTGCAATTCCTACAAGCATATGTTCCTCCCTCATAATAATTTTCAGAAGCATCATGAAGGAATTCAACAATATAACTATCACATACATCATTCTCTTCATGATGCACAAGCATAGAATTTTTATCACTATCCACATAAGCAAATTTCTTCTCTTTCATAATAGTGGGAGCAAACTCAACAAAATAACTATCATGAGATACTTGATTGACATAAACACATTCAATATTAAAATCATAATGACAAGTTTCATGGTTACTATCACTATTTATAGCATACATGTCATCATCATAATCATCATATATAGTAGGCATGCCATAATCATAATAAATTTGCTCAACAAAACTTGGGGGACTAAAAATATCATCTTCATCAAACATAGCATCCCCAAGCTTGTGGCTTTGAATATCATTAGCATCATGGATATTCAGAAAATTCATACTAGCAATATTTCTATCATGCTCATCATTTAAGGAATTCTCATTAAGTATTTTTCATAAATTCTTCCTCTACCAATTGAGCACAATTTTCCAAACCATCATTTTCACGAAAGACGTTATAAAGATGAAGTATATGAGGCAACCTCAATTCCATTTTTTGTATTTTTCTGTTATAAAACCAAACTAGTGAGCAAAACAAACTAAAAGATTCAGTTGCAAGATCTAATGATATACCTTCAAGCACTCACCTCCCCGGCAACGGCACCAGAAAAGAGCTTGATGTCTACTATGCAACCTTCTTCTTGTAGACTCATGTTGTGCCTCCAAGCGCAGAGTTTTGTAGCACAGTAGCAAATTTCCCTCAAGTGTATGACCTAAGGTTTATCAATCCGTGGGAGGTGTAGGATGAAGATGGTCTCTCTCAAACAACCCTGCAACCAAATAACAAAGAGTCTCTTGTGTCCCCAACACACCCAATACAATGGTAAATTGTATAGGTGCACTAGATCAGCGAAGAGATGGTGATACAAGTGTAATATAGATGCTATATATAGGCTTTTGTAATCTGAAAATATAAAAACACCAAGGTAACTAATGATAAAATTGAGCACCAATGATATTGCAATGCTTAGAAACAAGGCCTAGGGTTCATACTTTCACTAGTGCAAGTTCTCTCAACAATACTAACATAGTTGAATCATATGAAAATCCCTCACGTGTGACAAAGAGTTCACTCCAAAGTCACAAATATCAAAGAACGAACAAACAAATTATTGTAGGGTACGAAACCACCTCAAAGTTATCTTTTCCGATCAATCGTATGAGTTATCCCTATAAGTGTCACGAACAGCCCTAGAGTTCGTACTAAAATAACACCTTAAGATACACATCAACCAAAACCCTAATGTCACCTAGATACTCCAATGTCACCACAAGTACCCATGGGCTTGATTATACGATATGCATCACACAATTTCAGATTCATCATATTCAATCCAACACAAAGAACTTCAAAGAGTGCCCCAAAGTTCCTACTGGAGAGTCAAGACGAAAACGTGTGCCAACCCCTACGCATAGATTCCCAAGGTCACGAAACCCGCAAGTTGATCACCAAAACATACATCAAGTGGATCAATAGAACATCCCATTGTCACCACGGATATCCCATCGCATGACATACATCAAGTGTTCTCAAATACTTTAAAGACTCAATCCGATAAGAAAACTTCAAAGGGAAAACTCAATTCATCACGAGAATAAAGCTCGCGCTACATCAAGATCATGTCATCTCAAGAACACACGAGAGAGAGAGAGATCAAACACATAGCTACTGGTACATACCCTCAGCCCCGAGGGTGAACTACTCCCTCCTCGTCATGGAGACCGCCGGGATGATGAAGATGGCCGTGGGTGATGGTTTCCCCCTCCGACAGGGTCCCGAAACGGGCTCCTGATTGGTTTTTCGTGGCTACAGAGGCTTGCGGCGACGGAACTCCTGATCTAGGTTTCTTTCTGGGGGTTACTGGATTTATAGGAGTACTTGGCATTGGAATCACGTCAATGGGACTCCCGAGGGGCCCACAAGCCAGGGGCATGCCCTAGGGGGCGCCCTGGTGGCTTGTGGCTGCCTCGGGACTCCTCTCCGATATCTTTTTGCTCCAGTATTTTTTATATTTTCCAAAAATATTCTCCGTAAATTTTCAGCCCATTCCGAGAACTTTTATTTCTGCACAAAAAATGACACCATGGTAGTTCTGGTGAAAACAACATCAGTCCAGGTTAGTTCTAATAAAATAATACCAAAATCATATAGAATTATTGTAAACATGGAATGAATACTTCATAAATTATAGATATGTTGGAGACGTATCAGTCCTATCAGAGGTGTCTATTTGTTCTCCAAGACTACAAACTAAAATGTAAGTTCCGGCTCATCTTCATCAAGTTCAGCCGACACTTGGGGGCTAATGTGTATTTGTTCTCCAAGACTACAAGTAAGTCCCAGCTCATCTTCATCTAGTCAATCAAAAACTTCTTGATCCCCTGAAGAAAACCCTTCAAGAACGCAATACCACTGTGCGGGCCCCATGGTGGGCGGCAACTATCGTGGATTTGTCACGGCAGATGTCCGGGTGAACGGACTTTAGGTTCGGGGCAGAAGCGCAACTATGTGGCAGCTTGAAGGGGTTGGTCGGAATCGAGAGACACAAGTTTACCCAGGTTCAGCCCCTCTAGGTGAGGTAAAAGCCTACATCCTACTTGTCTGGTATTGAAGATGAAGAGGATCTCTCGGTTACAAGGGTGCTGTTTTGCTACCTCTAATCACGAGAGCCTCTAGTCTGTCTATCTAATCTTTTGTGTCTATCTAAATTTTTGGAGTTGTGAACTTGTCCCTCTAGGGGTTCTCTACCCCTCCTTATATAAGTGGAGAGGGTAGGTTTACAAATAGAGTCCTACTCCTAGTAGGACTAGGACTAGTCTTTCATGAATCCTAATACGGGTCTTGTTTCTCTTGTAAGGGAATCCTCTCTCCTTTGGACCTTCTCTTGTGAGACGCCTGGCGCCAGCTTGCACGCCGGGTCTTGGGCCTGGTTGTCCTGCGATCCGCCTGTCGGGTCATCAATAAAATGTCATGTCTTGACCAGGTCTCCTGTGAGTCGCCAGGCCGGGCCATGCTAACCTGGAGGCTAATGTCGGGGAAACATGAAATACATCATGAACTCCCAACAAAGCTACTGGTAATTCCAACTTGTAGGCAACCTCACCCATGCATCCCAAAATTCTGTATGGCACCAAAAACCATGGTGCTAACTTTCGTTTGACTCCAAATTGTGTAACTCCTCGAAGTGGCGAAACACAAAGATATGCTCTACCTTCGACTTCATAGGTTACCTCCTTGCATTTAGTATCAGCATAACTCTTCTGCTTGGACTAGGCTATCTTGAGTCTATCACAGATCAACTTGACCTTCTCTTCCGAGTCTCTGATCAAATCTGGTTCGAACAATTTACGGTCTCCAACTCCATCCCATATCAATGGTGTTCTACACCTCCTTCCGTACAATGCTTCAAAAGGGACCATTTTCAAACTCGTCTGGTAGTTGTTATTTTATGAAAACTCTGCGTATGGCAAATTATCATCCCAACTAGACCCATAATCAAGCGCATAGGCTCTCAACATGTCCTCCAGAATCTGATTGACTCTCTCTGTCTGCCCATCCTTGTGCGGGTGGAAACTTGTGCTGAACTCCAGCCTGGTACCCAAAATTTCGTGTAACTGCTTGCAAAACTTCGAGGTAAATTGTGTTCCTCTATCTTATCCGATTGTCCTCAGAACTCCATGCAGACATATGATCCTGGTCATATATATATTTGCCAGCTTAGCACTTGTATAGGTTGTTTTCACAGGGATGAAGTGAGCTCCCTTGGTCAAGCGGTCAAATACTGCCCATATGGAATCATAACCTGAGCGGGTCCTCGGTAAAGATGTGATGAAGTCCATGCCAAGTTTATCCCACTTCTAATTGGGTATCGGCAATGGATGAAGTAATCCAACTGGTTTCTGATGCTTTGCCTTAAGTCTCTGACAAACACCACAAACTGCTACATATTCTGCAATATCCTTTGTCATACATGTCCACCAAAAACTTTCCTTCAAGTCCAAATACATCTTGGTGTTACATGGATGTATCGAGTAAGGCTAATCGTGAGCCTCCTGAATAATTAACCTCCTAATCTGTGGGTCATTGGGCACATATATACGTTGCTCAAACCATAAGGTTCCATGTTCATCCTCACGAAATCCTTATGCCTTTCTGTCGGGACCCCGATCCTAAGTCATATGATTCCATACTGTAACAAGCCACATCACCTTGCGGCCTCACGCACGGTACTCCACGGCTGCCACCTTACCTTGGCCAGGACCGTTTGCGTCTTTTGGATCATGTATGTGAACATGTCGCTGGCAATCACACAACAAAGAACCCGGGCCGACATAACTAGTCATAGAACCCAAGTGGCACATCCGTACGGAAACAGGCATACATAACCTAGCAATGCAGGTGTCGGTCTCAAGCGTGTGTAGACGAGTCATAGCAAGCTACAAGGACTCCATTATGTCGCGAGACACGGATGTCATCACCGCACGTAGACGAGTCGTAGCAGGCTACGGGGACTCCATTACACTGCGAGACATTTCCCCGAAGGGACAGCCACAACAACAAAGAAGGATACATGCCGGTCAATCAATGTGTCCGGAGCAGTAGCAAGCTACCATGGCTCGCTGGAAGCACAAAGAGGCAGTTTCCCGTAAAGAGTACTACTAAAGGCACACGACTAGGTGTCGGATCCCATACATACCGTTGCACGTCACACGTACGCACGACATGCCCGATATGCATAGATACAACCATGGCATCACAACATAACCATACAATAATATGACTTTTATTTAAGAGGCTCAGACGAGCCTTGCATAATATGTTCATACAAACAGGGGTCACATGACCCGGCACTCAAGTCATACAAACATAGTCATACAAGCCAGCGGAAACTAAAGCTGTCTGGGTACAGACGGCAAAATACAAAAGAGGCACATGGCCTGACTATCTACAGCCCACCACACGGGCAAGATCGTAGCTGGGACACCAGCTATTCGGCATCGTCAACGTCTAGATAAAACCCACCTGATGGTTCCTGGTTTTCTTCTGCAACATTAATTAAGCAAGGGTGAGTACAATCGTACTCAGCAAGTCTTTAAAACAGACCTAGTCTATTTATGCTCATGTATCAACAAGGGGGTGGTGGAGTTTATGCAGAAAGCCAGCTTTGACTCATGGCTAACCTACACTACTCAATTTTTAACTCCTTGTTACCATTTTAGTTATCGCACACGAGTCCACTACCTCCATCACAATACACTACCATGGATCCACCTTCCCCTTCCGGAATAGTGCCATCCACGGTACTCACACTTGTCTTGAGATTTTTAGAGGTATCCATTTGGTTATCTATGAACAGCATAAGTTCTCCAAGTAGTCCATATCCGAGGACGCGGCTATTCGAATAGTTTCATACCCTGCAGGGGTGTACTTCTTCACACACGCTCTCGCCACTTATCGTTGTGTGCCATAAACCATGCACCTCGGCAACCTTCAAGCGGATGCCCAGTGAGGGAGTCGGCCACGACCGTCAATCACATAAGACCTCTAGTCCAGGCTACCGCCTATTTGAGACTGACCCGCACGAAAGTCCGGCCGAAGTTTCCGCTACGGTCCCAAACGATGTGCGCAGGGTTCCCAAGCCCACCATTCGGGTGACCCTTGGTACACCGTGCCACTGCCTACCGCTTCGTAACCCACCCCGAGGGTCAGCGCTACGCACGGCCTCCAGCATGCTATAAACACCAGAAACTACTTGCAATACCTGGACCAAAGACTAAGCAACTGATAAGTCGAGCGGGGTCATATTTCAAGGCCCAGCGTGTGGTAGTATCTCGTCTTGGATCACAAACACGGAACCCAGTTCCTAAGAACGGTCCCAATGAGACAACCCACTATGTACTCCTACATAGCCTCTCATCGCTACCTTTTACCAAAACGAATTCGTTATGAGCTCATCACATCAGAACATCACAGTTTCACTCTAGTTCATCACCCAGATGAATCCGACCTAACACAACTCTAAGCATAGCAGCATGGCATGAAGGTAAGCTAAGCACATCACGGCACAAGCATCTACCAGGTATGCTAGGTTGCATGGTTTAGCTATTTACTATGACAAGATCAGGTCATGCAGAAGATTAGGTTCATCTACCATGTATGACTGTCATGTAACAATGTCCTAGTGCAATGAACAAGAGCAGGAGCGAGAGGACGGGATGTTATCGGAATGATCAATGGGGTTCCTTGCCTTGCTGGGAAGCGGAGGGATTCTCTCCTTCGTCGGGGTACGGAGGAGTATCGTCCGGATTCGGACCTACAGCAATGCAGATAAGAACAATCAATACAATCAAATGTGATAATATGATGCATGATCATGGCATAGTGGTGGGCATGGATGAGCTAAGGTATCTAGTGTTCATGTCAATTTAAATCAGATTTGAATATAGGTTCAAAGTTGTTCTCATTTTCAAATTCCATATATTAACCTAATAGAAATTATCCATGTTCCTCTATTTAGATTTCTCTAACATGCATGAGGATAGCACCTTTGGATTCATTGGATTTTTCTGATAAATTTTCATATATAAATTATTTTCATCTGACTTATAGATTAATTTATATGATTTTTCTAAGTTTTTAACTATTTCTGGAATTATTTTAAATCAGAAAATAGATTTACTGCGTCAGCCATGCGTCAGCATGATGTCAGCCTGGTCAACTGACCGCTCTGGGTCAAAATGACACGCGGGACCCACATGTCATAGACACAGGGGCTAATCCGCGCTGCCTGGGCATTGACCCCGCTACGGGGCCCACTGTCAGTGGCTGGAGAGGGATTAATTAGCGTGGGGGCTAGCCTAATCACCCTACCACGTCAACGGTGCCGGAGACTCGCCGGCGACGACCAAAACGATGGCGGCAACTTGCCGGAATCGCGCAGACGCGGCGGCAGAGCGTGCGGAGACCACCTGGAGGTAGCCTGCGCACGTCCGCGTCCATCTAGGGGGTTAGGAGGGGCTGGGGTGGCCGGAGTCGACGGCCACGTCCGTTTTGGCGGCTGCCGGAGCTCGGCACGACGGGGAAAACGGCGGCCAGTTCACAGGGAGGGAAACTAGAAGCGGCTACGGGCTCCTGGGGACGCACTGAGCACGGGCACATGCTCGGGTGTGGGCTGCGGCTGCTGTGGTCACGGTTGTGCCATGGCCGGCGGCGAGATCCTCTCGGGCGTCAACAGCTAGCAGGGCTAGAGGAGGGGAGGAGCGGCGGGGAGAGGGGTTAACGAACCTGGGACTCACCCCGGTGCTTCTGGCGGCGACGAGAGGGTCGGGGAGGCGCCGGGGGCGGCGAATCGACGATGGTGACGGCTTCGGTTGCCGGGGAAGAGGAGAGCAGAGAGGGGGGGAAAGAGCGAGAGGGAGCGGCGAGCGTGAGGGAGAGAGGGAGAAATCCACGGCGACGACGCACTAGCGCGCCCTGGGCCTCCAGGCAGGCGACCAAGCAGGGAGGAGGTGGAGGCCTCCCGGCGCGCGCGTCACTTCGCCTCTGCCTACTGGCAGAGGTTGAAGATGACCGCTTGCCCTGGTGGGCTGGGCCATCTCCTACCTAGGCCAGGTAAGCCTCTTCCTTTTTTTTTGTTTTTTGTTTTCTTTCTAATATTTGTTTATTCCTTTGCAGGTCCAAATAACTTTTCAAAACCATTCCAAAACTTTTATATATTCAAGTTCGAATATTACAAACTTGTATAAAATTTTCAGGTTAGTTTGAAAACAGTGATAATGATATTTGCTTTGTTTTTTTCATTTTTCAGGGACTTAAATCATTAATTCAAATTATTTTAGATGTTCAAATAATTCAAATGGCCCCTGGTATATCCATGTCCCTAATTATCAGACATAGGGGACATTTTTGATGGGCATTTTGGATTTGTTGAAATTTCATTTATCTGGAATTTCTTTAATTCATGAATGCTTGGGGTTTCTTTTCTTTCTCCCCACTTCATATTGATGCAATGATGATGATGATGATGTAAACACATTGCTAGCCTATGACACTTGCTAGGGTTGTGACAACTCACCCCCACTCAAAAGAATCTCGTCCCGAGATTTTGAAGTCGTCGGGAAGAGCGCGGGGTACTCTAGTCGAAGACGGTCTTCCCTTTCCCATGTCGCCTCCTTTTTAGAATGATGCGACCACTGAACCTTGAGAAACTTGATGTTCCAACGCCGAGTGGTACGCTCAGCTTGATCAAGAATACGAACAGGGTATTCCCGATATGTAAGGTTATCTTGGAGATCAAGCGCTTCGTGGTTCACTTCTAGGACAGGGTCCGAAAAGCAACGCCTGAGTTGAGAGACGTGGAAGACATCATGAACTTTGGAAATATGCGAAGGAAGTTCCAATTGGTAGGCAACCTCTCCTCATTTAGCAAGAATGCGAAAAGGTCCAATGTAACGAGGAGCCAACTTGCCTTTGATACCGAATCGATGGGTACCCTTCAGAGGTGTAACCCGAAGGTAAGCCTTCTCGTCAACTTCATAAGTCACAGACTTATGATGACGGTCATATTGACTCTTTTGACGGGATTGGGCTGTTTTCAACTTTTCACGAATAATGCGGACTTGCTCCTCTGCATCCTGGATCATGTCCGGACCAAAGAGTGGCCTCTCTCCGGTTTCTGACCAGTTAAGAGGTGTTCGACATCTTCGTCCATAGAGAACTTCAAAAGGGGCTTTGCCCAAGCTTAATTGATAACTATTGTTATAAGCAAATTCGGCAAATGGAAGGCAGTTCTCCCAATTCATACCGAAAGATATAACACAAGCTCGGAGCATGTCTTCGAGAATTTGATTGACTCGTTCAACTTGACCACTTGATTGAGGATGGAAAGCAGTGCTAAAGGATAGATGAGTCCCCATAGCGGTTTGAAAACTTTCCCAAAAACGAGAAGTAAAGATACTTCCGCGGTCTGAGTTAATCTCCAAAGGAACACCATGAAGAGAAACTATTCGAGAAACATATAACTCCGCTAGCTGACTAGCAGTAATGCTTTCCCGAACAGGAAGAAAATGAGCCACTTCGGAAAGACGATCAATGACTACGAATATAGCATTGTTCCCTCTATTGGTCCTAGGAAAACCGGTGATGAAATCCATACTGACCTTATCCCATTTCCATTCAGGAATAGCTAAGGGTTGAAGGGTGCCAGCAGGCCTTTGATGTTCTGCTTTCACACGACGACAAACGTCGCAATTAGCAACATACTGAGCAATTTCTCTCTTCATCCTAGTCCACCAGAACCTCTGGCATAGGTCCTGATACATTTTGGTATTACCCGGATGAATTGTGAGAGGAGAGTCATGGGCCTCCTTAAGAATCAGCTGCCTGAGATGTTGGCTTTTAGGGACCACTAAACGGCCCTGAAAAGCACTACACCTTGATCATCTATAGAGAAGTCCTTAGCGAAACCGCTAACGAGATTCTCTTTGATCCGGGAAATTCCCTTATCACGCCATTGGCCAGCTATGATTTGATCCTTAAGAGTAGGTTTCGCCACCAAGTTGGATAGGAATCCTTGAGGAACAATGTGAAGATTTAACTTCCTAAATTCCTCATGGAGAAGCGGTTGACCTTGTTGTAACATCAAATTGTTACAATAAGACTTACGACTTAGCGCATCAGCCATGACATTGGCTTTTCTCGGGGTGTAAGTTATCCCTAAGTCGTAGTCTATAATCAACTCTACCCACCGTCTTTGCCTGAGATTCAAATCCGGCTGGGTGAAGATATATTTTAGACTTTGGTGATCAGTGTATATCTCGCAACGATTACCCAGAAGGTAATGTCGCCATGTCTTTAGTGCATGGACTATAGCTGCAAGCTCAAGATCATGTGTTGGATAATTATCCTCATGTGGACGCAATTGTCGAGATGCGTATGCAATCACATGATGATCTTGCATGAGAATGCAACCTAATCCTTGTCGCGAGGCGTCGTAGTAGATAATAAAGTCCTTAGAAAAATCTGGTGGCACCAGAACGGGAGCAGAGGTCAGTCATCTTTTCAACTCCTGAAAACTATGCTTTCATTGTGGGGTCCACTCGAACTTTTTATCTTTCTTGAGGAGTTCAGTCAGAGGTTTCGCAACCTTGGAGAAGTTCTCAACAAAGCGGCGACAATAGCTCGCTAAGCCAAGGAAACTCCGAACTTGCTTAACGGATTCAGGTTGAGTCCAATCAAGGACGATCTGAACTCTCTCGGGATTGACAGCAATACCTTTGCCAGAGATCACGTGGCCCAGATAGGTTACTTCCGGCAACCAGAATTCACACTTGGAGAATTTGGCATATAGGCGATGCTCTCGAAGTTTCATCAATACCAGCCTTAGATGCTCGGCATGTTCTTGTTCGTTCTTAGAGTAGATGAGTATATCGTCGAGGTAAACCACGATGAATTTATCCAAATATTCCATGAAGATCGAATTCATTAGACGAGAGAAGGTAGCTGGGGCATTGGTTAAACCGAAAGACATGACGGTGTACTCGTATTGGCCATAACGAGTGACAAAAGCCGTTTTTGGAATGTCCCCGTTTCTAATTATGATTTGATGGTATCCCAACCTCAAATCCATTTTGGAAAAGACAAAGGATCCAGCGAGTTGATCATACAAATCGTTGATCCTAGGGAGCGGATACTTGTTCTTGATAGTGACCAAGTTCACTGGTCGGTAATCCACAACCATCCGATCCGATCCATCCTTCTTCTTGACGAAGAGGACGGGGCAAGCCCAAGGAGAAGAACTAGGACGAATGAAACCTTTCTTCAAAGCTTCATCGAGTTGGGTTTTTAGTTCGGCTAGTTCTAAGGGTGCCATCTTATAGGGTCTTCTGGCTATTGGGACGGTCCCTGGAACAAGTTCTATCACGAACTCAACATCTCTGACAGGGGGAATACCTGGCAGTTCTTCTGGAAAGACATCCGGAAAATCACGGACTACCGGAATATCTTCTAGCTCGGGGAGAGGGCTAGCATTTAAGGAATAGAGTTGGCGCTTGGTTGTTCGAGTAGAGACATTAACTATCTCACCCGAGGGATGTGTAAGTTGAACATTCCTAGAATGAGTATCAATCTTGGCATAGTGGGCTTTCATCCAATCCATACCTAGAATGATATTGATGTCCGAAGACTTAAGAGCTATCAAGGATGCTAGGAAAACTAGTCTATCCACCAGAATTTCATTGTCATGACTCACTCTAGAAGTTTGCCATTTTGAACCAGGAGTCTGAACTGCTAAAGAGTGGGCATGTCACAGAAAGACATGTTATGCAACTGTGCATAACTTTCTGAGATGAATAAATGAGATGCCCCAGTATCAAATAGAACAGATGCTGGATGGCTATTAACAAGAAGCATACCTAGAATGACATCAGGGTCTTCAAGAGCTTCTTCAGCAGACACATAATTAACTCGCCCACGGGCAGGAGTTGGCTTCACATAGAAGGCTTTCCCTGGTTTTCCGCGTCCAGCGGGCTTGGCATTGTTCTGGGGACATTCACGAGAATAATGTCCCGGTTCTCCACACTTGTAGCATACCACTGTAGCACGAGGGGTAACATTTACTTGTGGTCCTCCAAATGGTCTGGGTGGAGGGTTGGACTGAACTGGACGAGGTGCCTGGAAGGATGGCCTCGTAGTGTACCTTGCCGGCATAGCTGCATTGGGTACCCATATTCGGCGCTTGTTGGGTCCTGAACCCGATGCAGGGTTGAAGTCACGGTTATGCTTCCTCGTAGCCTCGTAGTCCATTTGTCCGGACTCAGCATTGATGGCCTTATTTACGAGAGCCTGGAAGGTGGTGCACTCATGCAAGCGAAGATCTCGGCGAAGCTCAGCATTAAGTCCCTTGCGGAACCTAGCCTGCTTCTTGGCATCAGTTGAGACTTCCTCTGGAGCATAGCGAGCAAGATTACCAAACTCGCGACTGTATGCATCCACTGACAATCTGCCCTGTGAGAAGGCACAGAATTCCTCTCTCTTGCGGTCCATCAGCCCTTCCGGGATGTGAGGGAGACGAAATGCGGCGCTAAACTCTGCCCAGGTTGGTGCAGGTCCTTGGGGACGCATAGCTTCATAGCTTTCCCACCACAGGTTGGCAGGTCCCTCCAGAAAGTATGTCGCAAAGGTCACCTTGTTGGCCTCTGAAACATTTGCAGCTCGAATCTTGCGTGACATACTGGTCAGTCAATCATCCGCATCGAGGGGATCGATCGAGTGATGGTACTTAGGCGGACACAGTTTAATGAAGTCACCAAGTGACACTCCATCATGGTGATCATTGCGGGGAGCACGAGCGGTGTTCTGCTCAATCCTCTCCAACAGCCTATTGGTCTCCCTCTTATTCCTTTCAGCTTCTAGCATCACCTCGCTAGAGATGGTGCTCGTGGCAGCTCTTCTTGCCTTGGCTGGCTACTCTCGCCTTGCTCATGAGCATGCACGGGGTTGTTCCTGGTTGACACCATCCTGAGGAAAACAATCCATAGCTGAGACATGGGGAACAACAACTCTAGGGCATGAATTAAGGAATGCACTGATCAACATGGCATGTAAGATAAACACCAATCAACATGGTAAAGCAACTACCATATGAAAATTAGGTTTCATACACACCATGGCTTAGTTCAGTACCAACCCAAGCTGAAAACAACTACGGAGAGATGACACAACTCATCGGAGGCATTACAAGCTTCCTATACATTATCTATCTACACCCCCGGAACTCAACTCTCGACCCTGATCATATCCCACAAGACACGCAGGACTGTGGCGATACGTCTACTAGCTTACTAGGTCTAGCATCCACGCACTCAAACGTCACCGTAGAATGCCTCGTACAGGTTACCCCCGTGACCTGGGAGCTGAACCTGCGGATCTGGAAACACTCCAGCCTGGGATCCCTGGAAACCATAAGGACACGGGTGTGGCCTTGGTCCCCTTGTTGGCGGCAACAGCGGTCCTCGAAGAGGGGTGATGCCTCCAACATCAGGCCAGTCTATGTGTGCTGGCAAATGAGTCCGCGATGGAGTCAGCATCTCCAAATCTCCATAACCTGTCTGCACGACAGGTGCCAACTGCGTCAAAGTTGTCCAAAGACGGGCACGGGTAGCATAGAGCTCCATGCGAAGGGCACGTGCATCACGATCCCTGTTCTCCAACATCTGAGCGGTCACCTACAGTCTAGGGTGTTCATGAGAATGATCAGAGTAGGCTGCACTGAGATATCCATCCTCTCCTCCCATGGAAGCAGGAACATAGCAGAACTCCGTGTTCTGAAGCAGACCATGGTGAAACCTCATAATAGTCAGCATAGTGTAAGCGGCTTCCTGAACTGCCATATCTATGGTAACTCCCAATCCATGAGTCCAGTGAAGCGACTCTGCAGCTCCAGGATAGGAAGGATATATCCTAACGGTACACCGTTACAGACTCTGGTTGAAATCTCGGTACTGCTCCTCCACTGTGTACTCCGGGTACCAACGATATCCAGCCTCCATCATAACTCTAACCAACATGGCCGTGTGACCCGGCACATCGATGCTCCTGGTCAGACGGACCACCTGACGGAAAGGACGAGAGGGCATCTAAAACAGGGAATGATGCAAAGACATTAGAGATCCTAGCAGAAATTGGACAGCATAACGGTTGTAATTGCTCAAGATTTTTTTTGAGACAATTGAAAAGAGATTGGAAAGACATAACCACTCGACTATCTAGACTCAAATCTCTTGTCCATCTGTTTGTCACACCAACAACACTAAAATGACTGCACTTATTCACAAGCAAGCTAGCTACTGGTCCATGGCTAGTAACTCGTCATCCTAAGCAATAGATGAGAATCCTAGTTCCTATCCCCGTAGAAAAGATGAGAATGACCCAGCATAGAATAACTTGGGAAGAGGAGTAAAAAGAGCCTTACGTTCCCTTCCACAATCAATTCCCCTACTTATCTATAGTGTTTCTAGACTCAACTTCGACCGATTTGGCTTGGTAGTCCTAAAGTCAGTCAGACTCTGATACCAACACTGTCGGGACCCCGATCCTAAGTCATATGATTCCATACTGTAGCAAGCCACATCACCTTGCGGCCTCACGCACGGTACTCCACGGCTGCCACCTTACCTTGGCCGGGACCGTTTGCGTCTTTTGGCTCACGTATGTGAACATGTCGCTGGCAATCACACAACAAAGAACCCGGGCCCACATAACTAGTCATAGAACCCAAGTGGCACATCCATACGGAAACAGGCATACATAACCCAGCAATGCAGGTGACGGTCTCAAGCGTGTGTAGACGAGTCATAGCAAGCTACAAGGACTCCATTACGTCGCGAGACACGGATGTCATCACCGCACGTAGACGAGTCGTAGCAGGCTACGGGGACTCCATTACACTGAGAGACATTTCCTCGAAGGGACAGACACAGCAACAAAGAAGGATACATGCCGGTCAATCAATGTGTCCGGAGCAGTAGCAAGCTACCATGGCTCGGTGGAAGCACAAAGAGGCAGTTTCCCGTAAAGAGTACTACTAAAGGCACACGACTAGGTGTCGGATCCCATACATACCGTTGCACGTCACACGTACGCACGACATGCCCGATATGCATATATACAACCATGGCATAACAACATAACCATACAATAATATGACTTTTATTTAAGAGGCTCAGACGAGCCTTGCATAATATGTTCATACAGACAGGGGTCACATGACCCGGCACTCAAGTCATACAAACATAGTCATACAAGCCAGCGGAAACTAAAGCTGTCTAGGTACAGACGGCAAAATATAAAAGAGGCACATGGCCTGACTATTTACAGCCCACCACACGGGCAAGATCGTAGCTGGGACACCAGCTATTCGGCATCGTCAACATCTAGATAAAACCCACCTGATGGTTCCTGGTTTTCTTCTGCAACATTAATTAAGCAAGGGTGAGTACAATCGTACTCAGCAAGTCTTTAAAATAGACCTAGTCTATTTATGCTCATGTATCAACAAGGGGGTGGTGGAGTTTATGCAGAAAGCCAGCTTTGACTCATGGCTAACCTACACTACTCAATTTTTAACTCCTTGTTACCATTTTAGTTATCGCACACGAGTCCACTACCTCCATCACAATACACTACCATGGATCCACCTTCCCCTTCCGGAAGAGTGCCATCCACGGTACTCACACTTGTCTTGAGATTTTTAGAGGTATCCATTTGGTTATCTATGAACAGCATAAGTTCTCCAAGTAGTCCATATCCGAGGACGCGACTATTCGAATAGTTTCATACCCTGCAGGGGTGTACTTCTTCACACACGCTCTCGCCACTTATCACTGTGTGCCATAAACCATGCACCTCGGAAACCTTCGAGCGGATGCCCAGCGAGGGAGTCGGCCACGACCGTCAATCACATAAGACCTCTAGTCCAGGCTACCGCCTATTTGAGACTGACCCGCACGGAAGTCCGGCCGAAGTTTCCGCTACGGTCCCAAACGATGTGCGCAGGGTTCCCAAGCCCACCATTCGGGTGACCCTTGGTACACCGTGCCACTGCTACCGCATCGTAACCCACCCCGAGGGTCAGCGCTACGCACGGCCTCCAGCATGCTATAAACACCAGAAACTACTTGCAATACCTGGACCAAAGACTAAGCAACTGATAAGTCGAGCGGGGTCGTATTTCAGGGCCCAGCATGTGGTAGTATCTCGTCTTGGATCACAAACACAGAACCCAGTTCCTAAGAACGGTCCCAATGATACAACCCACTATGTACTCCTACATAGCCTCTCATCGCTACCTTTTACCAAAACGGATTCGTTATGAGCTCATCACATCAGAACATCATAGTTTCACTCTGGTTCATCACCTAGATGAATCGGACCTAACACAACTCTAAGCATAGCAGCATGGCATGAAGTTAAGCTAAGCACATCACGGCACAAGCATCTACCAGGTATGCTAGGTTGCATGGTTTAGCTATTTACTGTGACAAGATCAGGTCATGCAGAAGATTAGGTTCATCTACCATGTATGACTGTCATGTAACAATGTCCTAGTGCAATGAACAAGAGCAGGAGCGAGAGGACGGGATGTTATCGGAATGATCAATGGGGTTGCTTGCCTTGCTGGGAAGCGGAGGGATTCTCTCCTTCGTCGGGGTACGGAGGAGTATCGTCCGGATTTGGACCTACCGCAATGCGGATAAGAACAATCAATACAAGCAAATGTGATAATATGATGCATGATCATGGCATAGTGGTGGGCATGGATGAGCTAAGGTATCTAGTGTACATGTCAATTTAAATCAGATTTGAATATAGGTTCAAAGTTGTTCTCATTTTCAAATTCCATATATTAACCTAATAGAAATTATCCATGTTCCTCTATTTAGATTTCTCTAACATGCATGAGGATAGCACCATTGGATTCATTGGATTTTTTCTGATAAATTTTCATATATAAATTATTTTCATCTGACTTACAGATTAATTTATATGATTTTTCTAAGTTTTTAACTATTTTTGGAATTATTTTAAATCAGAAAATAGATTTACTGTGTCAGCCATGCGTCAGCATGACGTCAGCCTGGTCAACTGACCGCTCTGGGTCAAAATGACACGCGGGACCCACATGTCATAGACACAGCGGCTAATCCGCGCTGACTGGGCGTTGACCCCGCTACGGGGCCCACTGTCAGTGGCTGGAGAGGGATTAATTAGCGCGGGGGCTAGCCTAATCACCCTGCTACGTCAACGGCGCCGGAGACTCGTCGGCGACGACCAAAACGACGGCGGCAACTCACCGGAATCACGCAGACGCGGCGGCAGAGCGTGCGGAGACCACCTGGAGGTAGCCTGCGCACGTCCGCGTCCATCTAGGGGGTTAGGAGGGGCTGGGGTGGCCGGAGTCGACGGCCACGTCCATTTTGGCGGCTGCCGGAGCTCGGCACGACGGGGAAAACGGCGGCCAGGTCACGGGGAGGGTAACTGGAAGCGGCTACGGGCTCCTGGGGACGCACTGAGCACGGGCACATGCTCGGGTGTGGGCTGCGGCTGCTGTGATCACGGTTGTGCCATGGCCGGCGGCGAGATCCTCTCGGGCGTCGACAGCTAGCAGGGCTAGAGGAGGGGAGGAGCGGTGGGGAGAGGGGGAAACAAACCGGGGACTCACCCCGGTGCTTCTGGCGGCAACGAGAGGGTCGGGGAGGCGCCGGGGGCGACGAATCGACGACGGTGACGGCTTCGGTTGCGAGGGAAGAGGAGAGCAGAGAGGGGGGAAAGAGCGAGAGGGAGCGGCGAGCGCGAGGGAGAGAGGGAGAAAGCCACGGCGACGACGCACTGGCGCGCCCTGGGCCTCCAGGCGGGCGACCAGGCAGGGAGGAGGTGGAGGCCTCCCGGCGCGCGCGTCACTTCGCCTCTGCCTACTGGCAGAGGTTGAAGATGACCGCTTGCCCTGGTGGGCTGGGCCATCTCCTACCTGGGCCAGGTAAGCCTCTTCCTTTTCCTTTTTTTGTTTTCTGTTTTCTTTCTAATATTTGTTTATTCCTTTGCAGGTCCAAATAACTTTTCAAAACCATCCCAAAACTTTTATATATTCAAGTTTGAATATTACAAACTTGTATAAAATTTTCAGGTTAGTTTGAAAACAGTGATAATGATATTTGCTTTATTTTTTTCATTTTTCAGGGACTTAAATCATTAATTCAAATTATTTTAGATGTTCAAATAATTCAAATGGCCCCTGGTATATCCATGTCCCTAATTATCAGACATAGGGGACATTTTTGATGGGCATTTTGGATTTGTTGAAATTTCATTTATCTGGAATTTCTTTAATTCATGAATGCTTGGGGTTTCTTTTCTTTGTCCCCACTTCATATTGATGCAATGATGATGATGATGATGTAAACACATTGCTAGCCTATGACACTTGCTAGGGTTGTGACACTTTCCTTGGTTCATTCTTTCCTTTATCTTTGCAATTCCTTTGTCCGCCTTCTGGGCTTCTCTAATCCTTCCCAACAGAGTTGACTGAATTTCCATTGCGGCAACAAAAGCTCTTGGAACTATCTCCAAACAGAGATCTCTGAGATCGTCAGCTAACTCCTGAGGTAATCCTCATGTTATGAGAGTATTGACATAACTATTACGGCTCAAGGCATCGGCCACTATGTTGGCCTTCCCTGGGTGATAATGCAATCTCATGTTGTAATCCTTTATGAGCTCCAACCATCTCCTTTGCCTGAGGTTCAACTCCTTTTGCGTGAAGATGCACTTCAAATTCTTGCGATCTGTGTAGACGTCACAACTATTTCCAATAAGAAAATGTCTCGAGGTGTTGAGCGCATGCACAATGGCTGCTAACTCCAAATCATGTGTGGCATAATTCAACTCATGAGGTCAAAGCTGATGCGAAGTATAGGATACAACTCTTCCTTCTTGCATCAGAACGCCTCCAAGTCCCTGACATGAAGCATCATAGTATACTTGAAAATTCTTGCATATATTTGGAAGAATTTGTACTGGGGCTGTAACCAAACGTTTCTTCAACTCCTGGAAACTGGCCTCACAATCTTTGGTCCAAATAAACTTGGTGTCTTTCTTCAATAGCTTCATCATGGGCTTCGCGATCTTAGAGAAATTCTCAATAAACCTCCGGTAATATCCTTGAGTCCAAGGAAACTGCGTATATCTCCGTCTGAGGTGGGTGCCTTCCAATTGGTGACGGCTTCAACCTTGGAAGAGTCTATTGCTATTCCTTTTCCTGATACAACATGTTCGAGAAATCTGACTTCCTTCAACCAAAACTCGCATTTGTTGAACTTGGCATATAGCTGATGTTCCCTGAGCTTCTCAAGAACCAAGCGCAAATGTTCCTTGTGTTCTTCTTCATTCTTTGAGTAAATCAATATGTCATTGATGAATACCATGACAAACTTATCCAAGAACTCCATGAATATCTTATTCATCATACTCATAAAATAGGCAGGGGCATTAGTCAAACGAAAATACATGATCATATACTCATAAAGCCCATACCTCGTGGTAAAAGTTGTCTTGGGTATATCCTACTCTCGGATCTTTAGTGGGTGATATCCTGATAGAAGATTGATCTTGTAGATTACACTAGCTCCGACTAGGTAGTCAAACAAATCATTGATCATCGGCAACAGATATTTGTTCTTGATAGTCACCTCATTCAACGCACGATAATCTACAACCATTCTCAAGGATCTGTCCTTCTTCTCAACTAGAAGCATTGGGGCTCCCCAAGGTGATGAACTCGGTCGAATATAACCTTTCTCCAATAATTCCTTAACCTGCTTCTTAATTTCCTCTAGATCATTTGCGAGCATCCGATATGGTCTCTTGGATAGTGGTCCGGTGCCTGGAAACAACTCGACTAAAAACTCTATGTCTCGGTCTGGTGGCATGCCTGGTAATTCCTCCAGGATTACATTGAGATAATCCTTTACATCTGGTAATTCCTCCTGGACAACCCCTGAAAAAGAATTCATTTGTATCCTTCTTGGTGTATGTCTCGACACATACTTGGTTCGTTTTCCCTCTAGGGTGGCGAGGAGAATCGACTTACTAGAACACATCGATGTTTCCCTCGTACTTGGATAATCAATTCATGCCTAGGATCACCTCCAATCCTTGTGATTCTAGGATGATGAGGTATATGGGAAAAACATGCCTCCCTATGATCAATGGCAACTAAAAACATCCCCGACTAGCCATAGTCTCTGCTCCTGGGGAACTTACTAACATAGGTGACTTAAGGGCTACGGTTGGCAACTTAAACTTGTCCATGAATCCCCTCGATATGAATGAATGCGATGCACCAGTGTCGAAAAGAACAAGGGTTGTAAATGCATTAATCAAATACTTACCAACAATTGCATCAGGTTGCTCGTCAATTTCCTCCACATTGACGTGATTCACCTGACCTCTGGTGAAAGGCTTGGGCTTCTTTCCAGAGCTTCCATTTCCATTCCCATTCTTCGCCTCGGGACATTCGGTGGCATAGTGTCCGGTCTTCCCGCACCTGAAAAAGGTGATGTGGCTCAGATCCTTCTTTGTCGGTGTAGTAGGGTTGGAGCTCTGATGGTTTGCATTGCCTCCATTACCATTGCCATTCCTATGACCATTATGATTCTGTCCATTGCCTCCAGACTGAGAATGGCCTCCATGGTTATGGTGATTGTGTCCATCATACTTGTTGGATCCTGATCCATTGTTTTTCGAGTATGGGGTATAGCGGGGCTTCTGCTGAGCTCCAGAGTTATACTTTCTGTGTCCGTATTTCCTCTTGTGGTTCTCTATCTGATGCTGCTTTCCTTCCAAAATGAGAGCCTTGTAAACCAACTCTTGAAAGTTATTGAAGGTAGCCACGATCAACTAAAGTCCCAAATCATCATTCAGTCCCTCTAGAAATTCCTCCTATTTAGTGGCATCTGTGTCCACATCTCCTGGAGCATATCGGGCGAATTGGCTGAACTCATCCACATAATGAGCCACTCGACGGCTTCCTTGGCGTAGGTTGCGGAATTCCCTCTTCTTCAGACTTATGGCTCGAGCTGAAACATGTGCAGTGCGGAAAGCCTACTAGAACTGATCCCATGTCACATTGGCCACGGGGAAGGTGGTGGTGTAGTTTTCCCACCACAAAGTTATCGGTCCATCCAGTTGATGCGTGATAAAGCGCACCTTCTCAACATCACTGCATCCTGTGGTGGTCAGCTCCCTTCTGATCCTGCGGAGCCAGTCATCTATCACAATCGGCTCGGTGCTGCTCGAGAATACTGGTGGGTTCAACCTCAAGAAATGGGTAAGGTTGTCAACTGGGGGTGGTGGCGGTGGGTTGTTGTTGTTGTTGTTCTGGTTCTGGTTCTGGAGGAGCATCTACATGACGGCATTCTAATTTTGGATCAACTGCGTAAGTTCCGGTGGAAAGTTGGATCCAGGGTCACGTATGGGAGGCATCTGATAGGGTTGGAGTGGGGAGACAAGACCTTGTCAAAACAAATCTAGGGATCCAGAGAAGTCGAACTTCGGAAGAGAAAGGATCGGGATGGCTCACGAGCGTTGGAATCCTGCGATGAACTGCAGCGTCCGAGACAAGATCCAAATGGGAGGGCATTGAGTAGATGTGGTTTCGGGCGTTGGGGTTTGGGGGAATCTATCGAGGAGACTCATAGGTATTTATAGGACATGATGCTCGGGCAAGGAGAAGGCTAGAGATAGGATTTCCACATATTTGAGCCGAAGTCGGTGCCAGGTACGTGTACGTGTAGGTTTCTCTGTTTTGTACATGGGGAATAACAAAGGTAGGTGGGACCCTTTGTCGAAAAAATACGAGGGAGAGAGAGATCGAGAGACGCGGTAGTGCAGGAAAGCACTAGCGCTCCTGGCCTCATGTGCGTGTGTGTGTTTCACGCTAGCATGGCTGGTAGCCTCGCAGTTGGCTAGCCATTAGCTGCCTTGCTGTTTTTTTAATAAAAACATTTTTTAGGACAGCAGTGCAAAAAATTCTTTAAAGCATAGCAAAACATTTTGTAAAAAAATGGAATTTTGGACGTAAATACTAGAGACTATAAATGTCCTCGTGCACATATTTTTTCGAAAATAATACACATAATTCTTTATGAAATTTGCAAAGGCATTTTAATACATAAAAACAATTTAAATAGACTTTTAAAAATACTAAAATGCGTCCAAAATATTTTTCACTATTTTTCCTTTGGAGGGAGTCATTTTACCCTCGCTCATAAGTATTTTTTAGTGGAAAAATAATTTGAATAAAAAACAATAGAGAAAAATTCAAATGCATGACGATGATGATGCTAAAGCATAGCTATATTATAACATGCCAAAAATGAAATTTGGGATGTTACAACTCAGGGAAGTATGTGTCCTTGTCGACGTACGAGACTCGGTAATAACTTGATCCAAAGCTTCATGATCAACATCATTAGCTTCCTCTTCAATTGGTGTACCCATCACATGAACACCTTTCTGCATTGCACTACTATCCAATTTAATTTAAGGTTTGATAACCTCATCAAGTTCTACATTCCTCTCAGACACTTCTTTCGATAGAACCTCCTTCTTTGGAAAGGATCGATTCTTGGCAACAAAGATTTTGCCTTTGGATTTGTGATAGAAGGTATACCCAATTGTTTCTTTAGGGTATCTTATGAAGATGCACTTTTCCGCTTTGGGTTCGAGCTTATCAGGCATAAGTGTCGCATCCCCAAACTCTAGGACACAACAGCTTAGGTTTCTTGCCAAGCCATAATTCATATAGTGTCGTCTCAACGGATTTAGATGTTGCCCTATTTAAAGTGGATGTAGTTGTCTCTAATGCATAACCCCAATACGATAGTGGCAAAATGATAAGATACATCATAGAATGCAATATATCCAATAGAGTACGGTTATGATGTTCAGACACACCATTACACTGTGGTGTTCTAGGTGGCGTGAGCTGTGAAACAATTCCACACTGTCGTAAATGAATACCAAACTCATAACTTGGATATTCACCTCCATGATCACATCACAGATATTTTATCCTCTTGTCACGATGATCTTCATCTTCACTCTGAGAAGTGCTTAGTTTTGGGTTCAATCTTGCGGTGTCCTCACCTAGTGACATAGTAGGGGTAGCGAGGCCCGTATTTGTATTGTTGCCATCAAGGATAAAAATATGGGGTTTTCATCATATTTCTTGAGTTTATCCCTCTACACCATGTCATCTTACTTAATGCGTTACTCTGTTCTTCATGAACTTAACACTCTAGATGCAGGCAGGAGTTGGTCGATGTGTGGAGTAATAGTAGTAGATGCAGAATCATTTCGGTCAACTCGTCATAACTATGTGCTTTTCTATCAATTTCTTGAAAGTAATTTGTTCACTCGTCGTATTATTTTCCTTCAAGAGAGAAGCCTCTAGTGAAACCTATGGCCCCAGGGTCTATTTCCCATATTACATTTTCAGATATGTAAACCAAAAATACCTTGTTGCAATCTTTTATATCTATCTCTATTAGATCTCATCCTTGCAAGTAACTGTGAAAGGATTGACAACCCCTTTATAGCATTGGGTGCAAGTGTTTGATTGTTTGTGTAGGTGCATTAATTGGGGCCTTGCTTGTTCCTCCTACTGGACTGATACCTTGGTTCTCAACAAGTGAGGGAAATACTTATCTACTTTTCTGCATCACCCTTTCCTCTTCAAGGGAAAACCAATGCAAGCTCAAGAAGTAGCAAGAAGGATTTCTAGCGCCGTTGTTGGGGAGGATACACATCAAGCCTACCAAGTACCCATCACAAACTCATCTATTGCATTTACATTATTTTCTATTTGCCTCTCGTTTTCCTCTCTCCCACTTCTAAAACGATTTTTAGAAGAAAAAAAGATTTGCCTTTTTATTCGCCCTTCTTCCGTTCGCCTTTTCGTTTGCTTGTGTGCTAGATTGCTTGCTTTGTCACGATGTCTAAGAATACCAAATTGTGTGACTTCTCCAATGCTAATAATAATGATTTTATTAGTACTTCGATTGCTCCCGCCACTAGCGTGGAATCTTATGAAATTAATGCCGCTTTGCTTAATCTTGTTATGAAAGAACAATTTTCTGGCCTTCCTAGTGAAGATGCCGCATCCCATCTAAATACTTTCATTGAGTTGTGTGACATGCAAAAGAAGAAGGATGTCCATAATGATATTGTCAAATTGAAGCTATTTTCGTTCTCAGTACTAGATCGTGCTAAAACTTGGTTTTTATCTTTCCCTAAAAATAGTATTGATTCATGGAATAAGTGTAAAGATGCTTTTATTTCCAAGTACTTTCCGCCCGCTAAGATCATCTTCCTTAGGAATGATATAATGAATTTTAAGCAACTTGATCATGAGCATGTTGCACAATCTTGGAAGAGGATGAAATTAATGATTAGAAATTGCCCCGCACATGGTTTGAGTTTATGGATGATTATACAAATTTTTATGCGGGATTGAATTTTGCATCTAGGAATCTTTTAGATTCAGCCGCGGGTGATACTTTTATGGAAATCACATTAGGAGAAGCTACTAAACTCCTAGATAATATTATGGCAAATTACTCTCAATGGCATACTGAAAGATCTCCTACTAGTAAAAAGTGCATGCTATTGAGGAAATAAATACTTTCAGTGAAAAGATGGATGAGATAATGATATTGTTTGCTAGTAAGAGTGCTCCTATTGATCTTAATGATATGCCTTTGTCTTCTTTGATTGGGAATAATAATGAATATATGGATGTGAATTTTGTTGGTAGGAACAATTTTGGTAATAACGCGTATAGAGGTAATTTCAATCCTGGGCCGTTTCCTAGTAATTCCTCTAATAATTATGGTAATTTCTACAACAATCCTTATGGAAATTATAATATTATGCCCTCTGATCTTGAGAATAATAATAAAGAATTTATTAGTTCTCAAAAGGTTTTCAATGCTTCGATTGAAGAAAAATTGCTCAAGATTGATGATTTGGGTAGGAACATTGATAGAATTTTGCTTGAGATTGATTTTTGAAAATTAGATCTACTCCACCCAAGCTTGATATTAATGAGTCTTTAAAAACTATGAGAACTTCTATTTATGAGTGTAAGGAAAGAACCGCTAGAATGCGTGCTAAGTGTGAATGGCTTGAAAAGTAAGTTCTCGTGATAATAATGATGAAGATCTTAAAGTGATTGATGTGACTCCTATTGAATCTTTGTTTTCTAATAAAAACTTGATAAAGATGGGACTGGAGATAAGTCAACTTTAGTTAAAAGTCGTCCCAATGATTCGGAGTTTATAGATATTAATGCTAAAATTGATAAAAGTGGGATTGAAGAGGTCAAAACTTTAAATAGCAATGAACCCACTCTTTTGGATTTCAAGGACTTTAATTATGATAGTTGTCCTTTGATTGATTGTATTTCCTTGTTGCAATCCATGTTGACTTCTCCACATGGTTATAATCAAAATAAATCTTTTACTAAACATATCGTTGATGTTATGATGAAATCTTTTGAAGAAACAATTGAGTTGGAAGTTTCTATACCTAGAAAGCTTTATGATGAGTGGAACCTACTATTAAGATTAAAACTAAAGATTATGAGTGCCATGCTTTGTGTGATTTGGGTGCTAGTGTTTCCATGATTCTGAAAACTTTATATGATGTGCTAGGTTTTTATGAACTTGATGATTGATCTTTGAATTTGCATCTAGCGGATTCCACTATTAAGAAACCTATGGGAAGGATTAATGATGTTATTATTTTTGCAAATAGGAATTATGTGCCCATATATTTCATTGTTCTTGATATAGATTGCAATCCTACATGTCCTATTATTATTGGTAGACCTTTCCTTAGAACGACCGGTGCAATTATTGATAAGAAGGAAACATTAGATTCCAATTTCCGTTAAGGAAAGGCATGGAACACTTTCCTAGAAATGAAATAAGATTACCTTATGAATCTATTATGAAAGCTACTTATGGATTGCATACCAAAGATGACAATACCTAGATCTATTGCGTTATGCCTAGCTAGGGGCGTTAAACAATAGCGCTCATTGGGAGGCAACCCAATTTTATTTTTATGTTTTTTGTTTTTTTTTGCTTCTGTTTTTGAGTGTTTCACATATTATTACCTTTGTAGTAATTGTGTTTTGGTGTTTTAATTAGTGTTTGAGCCAAGTAAGTGTTGGAGATATTCCCTAGAGGCAATCATGTATGATGATATTTCCTATGTGTTTATGAATAAAGATAGTCCTTGGACATTATCATTGATGTGTATTAAAAAGTATGTGACTTGTTTGTGAGACTATGCATTGTATGATGCCTGTCCTAAATGGTCCCTAGTCGAAAGGGTTGTGTGGACGCGCAGCGAGTTAGACTAGCACATGACATGGTGGATGGTCCGGTCTCACTGACCATGTAGCATTGGATGCTAGATGGATAATATGGACTCAGAAAGGTCTGGTCGGATTCAACATAGTCGGATCCAATTCGAGATAAGGTCTGAGTTGGACAGACCCAACTATGAGAAGCAGCGATAGGTCATCTGTGAGTCTCTAATACAACATACGTTCTATGTCCTAAGACCTGAGCTAGCGCATGTACTCGGTATGGTGACTGACTTGCTTTGGGCCAACCAAATGCTACTTCGTGACTGGGTAGTTACAAAGGTAGGTTTCGGGCTTGTCCAGACCCATGCGACGAGACGTGGCCGAGCAAGATGGGATTTGCCCCTCCGATCAAGAGAGATATACTCCTGGCCCCTCGGGTGATCTGACCTGGATAAGCATGGCCATGCGATGAGGATTATGAGATAATCCGATGTGTTGGTCGGATTCACCGGAACGAGAAAGAGGTCGTGCTGCAACAAGGATGACCATGTCGCCTTGTACACGACAACATATATCGCATCGTAAAGGGAATAGAAATGTGAAGTACAGGTTCGCCTAACCAGCTTCATCAACCACTTGGAGTCGGCATGCCTTGCTAGAGGCCGCTACCGACTAGTCGAGCCGGATGTGATCTGACTCACGACCAAGTGAACGAGAACCTAAGGGGTCGCACGCTTAAGGGAGGGAACATGTGGCTTTAGGACCCGTGCGAGGCCCAATAGTTGAGTCGCGTCAGATGCCTGTATATAGTGGAGGTGAGGCAAACCCATCCGGTTGATTGCTTCAGTGTCGTCATTAGGGCTTTGCATGTGTTGCAACCAGCCACCTCCACTTGTCATCGCTGACTGTGTGATTGGGCCTAGCAGTCCGCCGCACGGTATTCCTCCTGGACGCGCAGATACCGTTAGAGGCGGTGCGCTTGTGCCGCTCTGGCGAACCTGTACGTGGGATCCGGCGACCGGCTGCATGAGGGAGATCGGATCAGCCATTCGAGGGAGATCGAACAAGGAGGAGATGGACCACATGAACGCGCTGCCCCAACTCTACTTCCGTTGCACGGCACTATGCGTCTAGTGGTAACGATCTGTGATCCATCTCCGTAGAATATTCTTGGATGTTCTGCGCGTACGAAAATTTTAATTTTCATGCGATGCACCTATGGTAGAACCCAATAGCAAGAATTTTAGGATGGTCTATGGTGATTGTTGATTTGATCTTGCTGAAAAACAGAAACTTTTATGCTCATCCCAGGAATTTTATAAATTTACTAGAGCGACGAATGAGTCTAAATTTTTTACACAAAATTGACATACAACTTTTCCAGGTTTTCCTATTTTTTCAGAATTTTCAGAGTTACATAAGTGTTCGAAGTTTACAGATTGCTATAGACTGTTCTGTTTTTGACAGATTCTGTTTGTGTTGTTTACTTATTTTGATGTATCTATGGGTTGTATCGGGGGGTATGAACCATGGAGAAGTTGGAATATAGTAGATATTACACCAATATAAATAAATAATGAGTTCACAACAGTACCTAACATGATGGTTTATTTTTCTTATACTAACAGATCTCACGAGTTTTCTGTTGAGTTTTGTGTTGTGAAGTTTTCATGATTTGGGTAAAGATTTGATGGAATACGAAATAAGGAGTGGCAAGAGCCTAAGATTGGGGATTCCAAAGGCACCCCAAGTAATATTCAAGGATACCAAAGAGCCTAAGCTTGGGGATGCCCTGGAAGGAATCCCCTCTTTCGTCTTCAATCCATCGGTAAATTTACTTGAGGCTATATTTTTATTCACCACATGATATGTGTTTTGCTTGGAGCGTCTTGTATGATATGAGTCTTTGCTTTTTATTTTGCCACAATAATCCTTGGTGCACACATCTTTTGAGAGAGACATGCATGAATCATGAATTTATTAGAATACTCTATGTGCTTCACTTATATCTTTTGAGCTAGGCAATTTTGCTCTAGTGCTTCACTTATATCTTTTTAGAGCACGGTGGTGTCTTATTTTATCGAAATAATTGAACTCTCGTACCTCACTTATGTTATTTTGAGAGTCTTTAAACAGCATGGTTATTGGTTTAGGTTGCGAATTATATTTTGGTCCAGGTATCGAGTTGTAATTCTTGAGTTGTAAGTAAATAAAAGTGTGATGATCATCATTATTAGAGCATTGTCCCATGTGAGGAAAGGATGATGGAAGCTATGATTCCCTCACAAGTTGCAATGAGACTCTGGACTTTATGAAAAATAAAAGAGGCCAATGAAGCCCCCAAAAAGAGAGTCCAAAGATACCTACCAAAAAATAAAATAAAAATAAAAAATGAGAGAAAAGAGAGAAGGGATAATGCTACTATCTTTTTTCCACACTTGTGCTTCAAAGTACCGCCATGATCTTCATGATAGAGAGTCTCCTATTTTTTCACTTTCATATACTAGTGGGAATTTTTCATTATATAACTTGGCTTGTATATTTCAATGATGGGCTTCCTCAAAATGTGCTAGGTCTTCATGAGCAAGCAGGTTGGATGCACACCCACTTAGTTTCTTGTTTAGCTTTCATACACTTATAGCTCTAGTTTCCTTTGTTTTGAATCTTATGGATCTAAACATTCATGCATCAATAAAGAATATTACATGGATAAATATGTTAGGTAGCATTCCACATCAAAAATTCTGTTTTTTATCATTTACCTACTCGAGGACGAGCAGGAATTAAGCTTGGGGATGCTGATACGTATCCAACGTATCTATAATTTTTTATTGTTCCATGCTATTATATTATATGCTTTGGATGTTTTATATGCATTAATATGCTATTTTATATTATTTTTGGGACTAACCTATTAACCTAGTGCCTAGTGCCATTTCTGTTTTTCCTTGTTTTTGAGTATTGCAGAAAAGGAATATCAAATGGAATAAAATTCTACGATGATTTTTCTTGGACCAGAAGGAACCTACGAGACTTGTAAAAGAGGCTAGAAGAGCCACGGGTGGGCCACAAGCCGCGCAGGCACGGCTTGGGGGTCGCGCCCCCTGGCTTGTGGGCCCCCCGTAGCTCCTCCAACCCTAATTCTTTTCCTATAAATTCAGGAATATTCCCCCAATACCAAAGAGAACCACGATAATACTTTTCTGCCACCGGATGCCTCCGTTCCTGAGAGATCCAATCTTGGAGCCTTTTCCGGTAATTTGTCAGAGGGGGATTCGATCACGGAGGGCATCTACATCAACTCCATTGCCCTTTCACTGATGCATGAGTAGTTCACCATAGACCTACGGGTCCATAGCTAGTAGATAGATGGCTTCTTCTCTCTATGTTCTTTAATACCATGTTCTCCATGATCTTCATGGGGATCTATCCGATGTAATACTCTTTTGCGATGTGTTTGTCAAGATCCGATGAATTGTGGGTTTATGATCAGATTATCTATGAATATTATTTGAATCTTCTCTAAATTCTAATATGCATGATTTCATATCTTTGCAAGTCTCTTTGAGTTATTGGTTTGGTTTCGCCAACTAGATTGGTAATTCTTGCAATGGGAGAAGTGCTTAGTTTTGGGTTCAATCTTGCGGTGTCCTCACCCAGTGACATAGTAGGGGTAGCGAGGCACGTATTTGTATTGTTGTCATCAAGGATAAAAAGATGGGGTTTTCCTCATATTGATGAGTTTATCCCTCTACATCATGTCATCTTACTTAATGTGTTACTCTGTTCTTCATGAACTGAATACTCTAGATGCAGGCAGGAGTCGGTCGACATGTGGAGTAATAGTAGTAGATGTAGAACCGTTTCGGTCTACTTGCAACGGACAAGATGCCTATATGCATAAGCATTGCCTTGGATATTGTCATAACTATGCCCTTTTCTATCAATTGCTTGACAGTAATTTGTTCACCCACCGTATTATTTTCCTTCAAGAGAGAAGCCTCTAGTGAAACCTAAGGCCCCCGGGTCTATTTTCCATATTATATTTTCATATCTATAAACCAAAAATACCAAAAATGCCTTTCTGAAATTTTATTTACTTTTACTTCTAGCAATATTTTATATGTATCTCTATCAGATCTCATCCTTGCAAGTAACCGTGAAGGGATTGACAACCCCTTTATAGCGTTGGGTGTGAGTGTTTGATTGTTTGTGTAGGTGCATAAATTGGGGCCTTGATTGTTCCTCCTACTGGATTGATATATTGGTTCTCAACAATTAAGGGAAATACTTATCTACTTTCTGCATCACCCTTTCCTATTCAAGGGAAAACCAAGGCAAGCTCCAGAAGTAGCAAGCACATGCTCACTGACTGAGCTATTCTCCTCCATCTTGTAGGAAAATAACTTGTTAGAGGTCTCATACCTCTCAACATAGGCATGAGCCTGAAATACAAATTTCAGCTCTTGGAACATCTCATATGCTCCATGGCGTTCAAAACGTCTTTAGAGTCTCGATTCTAAGTCGTAAAGCATGCGGCGCTAAACTATCGAGTAGTCATCATAACGTGTCTCCTAGACATTCATAACATCCACAGACGATGCTAGAAGGGTTGGCACATCAAGCGGTGCATCAAGGACATAAGACTTGTATGTAGAAATGAGGACAATCCTCAGATAACGGACCCAGTCCGGATAATTGTACCATCATCTTTCAACTTAGTTTTCTCTAGGAATGTATTAAAATTTAGGGGAGCTGCTACGTGAGCTATTGGTCTACAACATAATTTGCAAATATAACTTTAGACTACATTCATGATAATTAGTTCAATTAATCAAATTACTAATGAACTCCCACTCAAATCAACATCCCTCGGGTTGACGAAGTGTGACATGATACAAATCCACCAACCCAAGTCTCATCACATGAGATGAGGTAGTTTCAATGGTGAACATACCCATGTTTATCGTATCTACTATATGACTCATGTTTGACCTTTCGGTCTCCTGCGTTCCAAGGCCATGTCTGTACATGATAGGCTCGTCAAGTTTGACCCAAGTATTTCATGTGCAAAATTGGCGTACACCCATTGTATGCGAATGAAGAGTCTATCAGACCCGATCATCATGAGGTGCTTCGAAACGACGGACTTTCGCAACGATGCATACTTGGGGAGAACACAATTTTATCTTGAAATTTAGTGAAGGATCATATTATAATGTTAAGAAAAATAAGATGCATAAAAGGATAAACATCACGTGCAAATCATATTAGTGACATTATATGGCCATCGTCATCTTGTGCTTTTGATCTCCATCTCCCAAGCACCGGCATGATCTCCATCATCACCGGAACGACACCATGATCTCCATCATCGTGTTGTCATGTGGTTGTCGCACCAGCTATTGCTAACTCATAGCGATAAAGTAAAGCAAATGGCACAGAATAAATTAAACACAACCTTATGGCTCCTGCTTGTTGTCGTACTCATCTACATGCAAATCGCGATAACTATTACAAAACATGATCATCTCATACATCACATATATCAAATCACGTCTTGGCCATATCACATCACAACATGCCTTGCAAAAACAAGTTAGACGCCCTCTACTTTGTTATTGCAAGTTCTACGTGGCTGCTATGGGCAACTAGCAAAAACCGTTCTCACCTACGCAAAGCCACAATGGTGATATTCAAGTTGCCTTTTAACCTTCTACAAGAACCGTCTCTGTCGAATCCGATTCAACTAAAGTGGGAGAGATAGACACCCACCATCCGCCTTTATGTAGAACAAGTTGCATGTCAATCGGTGGAACCGGTCTCGTGTGTGAGGACAAATAAGGTTGGTCTGAGCCGCTTTACCCCACAATACCGCCGAATCAAAATAAGACTAAGAAGGTAAGCAATCTGAACATCAATGCTCACAAAAACTTTTTGTTCTACTCGTGCATATCATCTACGCATAGACCTAGCTCTGATACCACTATTAGGGAACGTAGCAGGGAAACAAAAAAATTCCTACGCACACGGAAGATCTATCCATGGAAATACATAGCTACGAGAGGGGGAGTTTATCTACATACCCTTTGTTGGAAATATGCCCTAGAGGCAATAAATAAAGTGTTAATTATTATATTTCCTTGTTCATGATAATCGTTTATTATCCATGCTATAATTGTGTTGATTGGAAACTAAATACATGTGTGGGCATATAGACAACAATGTGTCCCTAGTATGCCTCTAGCGGACTAGCTCGTTGATCAAAGATGTTTAAGGTTTCCTAGCCATGGACAAGAGATGTCATTTTATAATGGGATCACATCATTGGGAGAATTATGTGATGGACAAGACCCAAACTACAAACTAGCATATGATCATGTCAGTTTATTGCTATGGTTTTCTGCATGTCAAGTATTTGTTCCTATGACCATGATATCATGCAACTCACTAACACCGCAGGAGTACCTTGTGTGTATCAAACGTTGCAATGTAACTGGGTGACTATAAAGATGCTTTATAGGTATCTCTAAGGGTAGATGCTTTATAGGTATCTCTAAGGGTGTCTGTTGAGTTGGCATGGATCAACACTGGGATTTGTTGCTTCGTGTGATGGAGAGGTATCTCAGGGCCCACTCAGTAATACAACATCACAATGAGCCTTGCAAGCAATGTGACTAAGTGTTAGCCACGGGATCTTGTATTACGGAACGAGTAAAGAGACTTTCCGGTAACGAGACTGAACTAGGTATGAAGATAGCAACGATCTAATCTCGGGCAAGTAACAACCAAAGAACGAAGGGAACAACGTACGGGATTGTTTGAATCCTTGACATAGAGGTTCGGCCGATAAAGATCTTCGTAGAACATGTAGGAACCAATATGGGCTTACAGGTCCCGCTATTGGTTATTGACCGTAGAGGTGTGAAAGCACATTTGCTCCCTTGGTGGTTTTGGTAATTAATAACAACATATAACTCATTGAACTAATTTTTCCACTAAGTATATTTCAGGAAATGTTCAATGGGAGGATTGGCAAAAAGGAGATTGTGGAGAAACCCCAAGATGCAAGGAAATAGGTTGGCCAAGCTTCAAGCAAGAGGACTCTACATTTTATATTTGTGAGAAATCACTTAGGAAAGCTAATACTATTAAAAGTGAGTCAGGTTTTGTTGGTGAACAATATGCTCAAACGTGCACAAGTGATAGTTGCCAAAAACATCCACAAAACTCTCCCACCAAAGTCTGTTATATACTTAACCCTCAAAATCGGTGCAACCAACTATCCCACTTCGGTGCCACCGATTCCAGTACCTAGTCAGACTCTGCCAAACCCTAGCCACTTCGGTGCAACCGATTCCATACCGGTGCCACCGAGTTTAGGTTGCCAACTTTCTGTTACGCAAATTCACATTTTCGGTTCCACCGAGAATGTTGTATCGGAGCCACAGAGATTGGAAATCTGACCGTTGGTCACCTTATCGGTGCAACCGAGAATTGTATATTGGTCCCTCCGATATCCAAAAGTTGCCACCTTTTGGTCACCTCGGTACCACCGAGATTAACACATCGGTGTCACCGAATTGGTCATTTTGTGTGTAACGGTTGGATTTTTGGAGATGCTTATATAAACCCCTTCACCACCACTCACTCGAAAGAGAAGCCCTCGGAACAATTCCATACCTATCCTATCATATTTTCTGAGAGAGAACCACCTATCCTTGTGTTGAGGTCAAGATCTTCCACTCCAATCATATGGATCTTGATTTCTAGCCTCCCCAAGTTGCTTTCCACGAATCATATCTCTTCCACCAAGCCAAACCCGTGTGAGAGAGATTGTGTGTTGAGGAGTGTATCATCTTGAAGCACAAGAGCAAGGAGTTCATCATCATTACCGAGCCTATTACCTTTTGGAGGGTGGTGCCTCCTAGATTGGTTAGGTGTCTCTTGGGAGCCTCCTACTTCGTGTTGTGGAGTGAACCAAGAATTTTGTAAGGGAAAGGAGATCGCCTACTTCATGAAGATCTACCCCATAGTGAGGCTAGTCCTTCGTGAACGGAAGCCATATGGAATAGTCAAGGTTGCTACTTCGTG
This sequence comes from Hordeum marinum, assembly GCA_022496015.1. Taxonomy (NCBI): domain Eukaryota; kingdom Viridiplantae; phylum Streptophyta; class Magnoliopsida; order Poales; family Poaceae; genus Hordeum; species Hordeum marinum. The sequence goes on from CM039675.1 coordinate 68,646,406, forward strand.
GACACTTTTGGGTGGATCCCTCCGTGGACTCTTGCGACCGTTACCCTTCATAGGTTGAAGACTCCATAAACGTGGATGTATGATAGTGCCACCTATCGGAACCGCGGGAAAAATCATCGTGTCCACAATTGCGTTTGATCTTCCTACCCTATCCCTTCTATACATGCTTGTTGTTACTTTCCGCTGCTATATACTCTTAGACTTGCATGTGTAGGGTGTACTTGACTTGCCATGAAATGCTAAAACTATCAACCATAAAATTTGGTATAGGCAAAACCTTTAATTGGTCAAGTAGTCTAATCACACCCCCCCTCTCTAGACCTACTTTCGATCCTACAAGTGGCATCAGAGAATTGGTCTCCATTGCTTAGGTCTCACAACCTAGGAGAAGTATGGCGTCTAGTGAGGGAAGTTCTCACCGTAGAGGTCAATACTTTGATGGCACTAATTTTGCTAGTTGGAAGCATAAAATGAAAATGCATATTCTTGGTCATAACCCCGCTGTTTGGGCTGTTGTTCGTGTTGGCTTGCAAGGTGAGTTCTTTGCGGATGGACGGGAACCAGATCGTGAAGCGACCGCGGATGAATTGAAGATGTTGCAATACAATGCTCAAGCATGTGACATTCTCTTCAACTGCTTATGCCCCGAAGAATTCAAAAAAATCAACCGTCTTGAGAATGCAAAGGATATTTGTGATACTTTGGTTGATATGCACGAAGGAACCGAGTCCGTGAGAGAATCCAAGTTAGATGTTCTTCAAGGTCAACTTGACAAGTTCAAGATGAAGGATGGTGAAGGAGTCGCAGAGATGTACTCTAGGCTAGCTCTCATCACCAATGAGATTGCCGGCTTAGGAAGCGAAGAAATGACCGACAAATGCATCATCAAGAACATACTTAGAGCTTTGGATGAGAAATACGACACCGTGTGCACATTATTCCAAATGATGCCAAACTACAAAGATCTCAAGCCTACAGAAGTCATTGGAAGGATTGTTGCTCATGAGATGACACTCAAAGATAAAGAAGAGCTTCATCACAAGTCTAGCAGTGCTTACAAAGCTACAAGTGATGCTCTCACAACTTCAAGCAACAACCTTGTCACCAATGAAGAAATAAGCCTCATGGTCAAGAAATTCAACAAGTTCTACAAGAATAGAAGCAAATAAAGAAACTCCAACTCAAGATATGAAGAGAAACATTCGTCAAGTCGTGACCTCAATTGCTACAATTGTGGGAAACACGGACACTACTCAAATGAGTGCACGGCTCCTTACAAAAGAAGAGAAGAGTCACCTCGAAAACGAAGCTCAAGGAATGAATCACCACAAAGAGAGAGAAGGAGTAGAGATGATTGTTATGAATGAAGACACTCAAGGAGAAGTAGAGATTCGGAGAAGAAGGACAAGTACACCAAGAGCGACACAAGAAGAAAACATCAAGATCATGTTGGTGAATGGGTTTCCGGCTCTGACTCCGACAACAACTCTGAGAGAAGCTATCACTCCGACTCCGACTATATTCAAGATGATGGTGTTGCCAGAATTGCTCTACTGACTACCAACTCCTACAATCTATTTGATTCACAAAATAAAGGGATTGGAAGTTTCTTCATGGCTAAAGGCCCCAAGGTATCACACCCCGAGTATCTTGATTTTGATAGTGATGAAGATGATCTCCTTTGTGATGATGACTTACTTTGTGATAAAACTAGTAATAGTGATCAAAATGAACTTAATAATTCTCATGCTAGTCAAGATAAGTCAATTGATGATGATAAGATGAAAATAGAACAAATAACTAAAGAAGTAAACACTCTTAAGTTATCTCATGAATCTACTCTCGAAGATCATAGAGAGCTTGTGAGAACTCATGAGAAGCTACACTTCGAGAAGCTCAACTTGGAGCAAGAGCATGAGTTTCTCAAAGCTATCAATGACGATCTCCGGAAGAAGACCTCATCTTATCTAGCCAAACGACTACTCTTGTCTACTTTCATGCCTCAAGTTAAAACTAAGCAATCTAGTAACAAAGGCAAGAAAGATTCTTCATCTAGTAGCAACAATAGAAGTGATAAATCCAATGATGTTGCTTCTAGTAGTTTTATTGATTCCACTAATGATGATTCTCTTAGACAAGTTACACCTGAGCAAGAAAATGTTTTATTGAAAGGAAATATAGAAAAAAGGTATCTACAAGAGTCTTGCCAGATGTAAGCAATTTGAGGAAATTGTACGCAAGCACGAAAGATACCGGAAGAATCATGGTGTTGGCTACTTCAACGCTAATGGAGTTGAGTGGGAAGAAGGTCAATATCCCAAGTACAAGTTTGTTCCTCAAAAGGAGAAGTATGAAAATACACTTCCCAAGGGGACAAACACTCAATATGACCTTCCACCATAAGACCACAAGCTCAAGGGGAAGAACAAGCTTCAAGAGGACATTGACTCGTTTGAAGATGAACCCCTAGCTTTGGTGGAGTGGGTTCCCAAGGCTACTTCAATCTCAACTACTACAAAGGCCACTTCAACACCAAGGATCCCCATCAACTTGATGTGGGTTCCCAAGAAGAAGAACTAGTAAGTTCTTGAGGGGTGACTCCGCTAATGAAATTCACTCACATTCATTATTGGCAAGAACTCTTTGCACTCAACATCAACTCAATGAAATAGTTCAAGGAGTCACACATTCCCTCAAAGGTGAGCAAGGGACAAGGTAATCAACAAATCAATGGACATCATAACACATGCTTTGCACTCCATGTCCATAGATATCCTTGTATTTGTCTCTTGTATGTTGGGACTAACCCATGTAGGTAGAGGAGTAAGGAAACAACAAGGATGCTCCCAACTCTTGGTGATCTTCATTAACATTGAGCATCCAAAACTACCTCACCAACATGAAGTCTTCATCGACAAAACCCAAGGTTAGTTTATCCCTCTTATGGGGGGATGTCACATTAAGGGGGAGCTTTACTCTAATTCTTGAGTCGAAGCATCTCTTAACATGTGACAACATTAAATGTTGTATGAAAAAGTGGTAACCCCACTTGTGCTTAAACAATGAGTATGACCTATGATCAAGTACTCCTACTTGGCTCCTAAGTGAAATACTCATATATAGATGACTTTGTCATCGCCCAAGTGCTTGTTAGATGCTAGTGTGGTTGTGCATGTTCATCATTATTTCTTTTGACATCTTATTGTGTGAGCATGTTGGTCTGCATTTATTTTCTCATTCGAGGATATCTAGCTGTTGCTATTTGGCTTTTGATTTATCTTTTGCCAATTGGATGGACAAGAATGCCTAGGACCACTCTTTATCTATCTATGCTTTCTCATCTCATATTCCATTCATGCTGCATCACAAAATTTGAACAAGTGCTTTTCGATCCCTCTGTGTGTGGAGCACTCGGAGTTCCGTATCGACAAGGACTGGCCATTAAAACCTCCCATGTGCAACTCGGTGGAACCAACACCAAAATCTCGGTCTCACCGATTGCCTAGGGTTGATCTAGTTTTTCAATCTCGGTAGCACCGATTCCATTTTCTCGGTTACACCGAGTGTCCCTGTCAGCTGACAGTTGAGGCACTAGGTGACACCGAAAACTTAGAATCAGTGTCACGGACAAATGGCGGGTATATAACTCTGGACCCCGACGTTTTGAAATTTCATCTTCATACGTCGCGCTCCAAAACCCTAAGCTGTCGTTCCAAAGACCCCTGGCCATCGCCCTTGACTTCCCGAGCTCCTCCGCCGCTGGGAATCACCACTGTCGATGTAATCTTCACAAACGTCGCCGCCGTAGAGGATCCGTGCCAAGCTAGGGTATGGATTCAATCTCTAGTGCACTCCCATTATGATTCTTGCGCATTGGACCTTGTTTTCTCTATAAGCCACATATTGCTCATTCATCTATCCACTAGAAATTCCAAAATCTCGAGTTAGATGGATTTTCTAGGGTTTTGTTGTCCGCCCGATACATCTCGGTGGAACCGAAATGAAAATATCGGTCTCACCAATATACTTTTCTGTGTTGCTGAGAACTGACTCGGTGGAACCGAGTGGCTCTTTTCGGTCCTACCGAAAAGGCTGCCAAGTTCCTGTTAAGGAGTTGGTCTGTCTCGGGCCCACCGAAAATTTCATTTCGGCTGTACCGATATGTATGTGACAGATTGCAAAACTTTTGGAAAAACTCATTGCTCAAATTTCAAAAATAGCCTCATTTTGTGATGACTCATCTACTTATGCTCATCTACACTCTATTCATAGGGTCAGCATGTCAGGTTCAGAAGACAGTCAGAACGAGTCAGAGCAGAGAGCAGATATGAGTTCAGGAACAAGCCCAGAGCCTAGTTCATTCTCAGATCCAGGCACCCCCAGCTCACATGGGTTGCCCAAGGCTGCCACCAGAACCAGAAAGAGGTTGAACTCAGAAGAAGAAGATTCATACTTTGTCCCTGAGGAAGTTCTTGCTAAGAAGCAAGAGAAGGCTACCAAGAAAGCTGCAACTAAAGCTACTTCCTCTAGAAGGGTTTTCAGCAAAATATATGCACCAGCTTCAACCTTCAAGGCTTATGAGACTGCCAGAGCAACTGTTTCTGTTGAGATCCCCAAGAAAGCTATGCCTAAGAAGGTAGGAGAGAAAAAGGCCAGGAAGAGGATCATTCATGTGACTGGAAGGCCTACCTTCATGTTTGAGGATCCAGAAGCTGCTGATGCTGAGGAAGAGGAGGTTGAGCCAGCAAAGGCTCCTCCCAAGAAGAAGGCAAAGAAGTTGATGTCTGATGTTATGCCCAAAACTAGCACATCTTTGCCCTGGATCACCCACATTTGCCCCTACAGCCAGATCTAGAGGACAACGTCATGGTGATGGAAGTTGATCATCCCACTTCTGCTGCAGCTCAGGAAGCAGTAGAGATAGTGAGAGTCACTAGTGCTCAAGCCCCTCAATCTAGGAGCGAGCAAATGGATTTGCCGATATCATCTGTTCAGAGCATGCAAAAGGACATTAAGGGGATTCTGGATAACCAAAACAGCCTTGTTGGGATCTTTGATACCAGAATCAAGTCCCTTACTGATAAAGTGGACGGGCTGACGAAGATAGTCACAGAACTTCAGCATGAAGTTGACTCCGTGGAAATCCCTCTAGTCTCTTCTACTTCAGATGATGATGATGATGATGAAGAGGAGGAATCACCTCTAGGGACAAGCACTCAGTTCACTACTCAGGCCAGATCAGCCACAATGCTAGCTCCAATAGCTCCATCAGCTCCATCAACATTAGCTCCATCAGTGTCCACTCCAGCTCCATCTACGACATCTGCAGAGATCTTCGCTGACGCCGTCATCTCTACTCCTTCATCAACAACCGGAGGAGATGCGCCCAAGAACGCTTAGATGTATGCCTTTGAACTTTTTGGTAACTTGTTGCCAAAGGGGGAGAAGTGTATATAGATCTATAGGCTTCGGGTGATCTATAGGCTTCGAGCCAAAGCGAATTGTCTTTTTACTTGCTTTTCAAAAAAAATGGTTCTTTTGATTTGATGTGAGATACTTTTGTGTTTGTGTTATGCTACTATGTTATGGGTGATGCTACTATTTCCTATCATCCTAATGCCCATGAGATGATCATTCACCCTTACTTATGTGTGTTGTGCCATGTTATTCACTCTAATTATTCTCGCACACCACCAAGTTGTATGTGACATGGAAGAAGTACCCCATATACCTAATCGATTGTGCATTTGCATTCAAACGCAAGTTCAAAATAATGCACGAATTTAGGGGGAGCTCTTTCTTATCACATACCTCTCAAAGCGATGATTAATCTCATTGATTTTATCATATGTCAAAGCTTTGATCTGTATGTTGTCATCAATTACGAAAAACGGGGAGATTGAAAGCACATTTGCTCCCTTGGTGGTTTTGGTAATTAATAACAACATATAAGTCATTGAACTAATGTTTCCACTAAGTATATTTCAGGAAATGTTCAATGGGAGGATTGGCAAAAAGGAGATTGTGGAGAAACCCGAAGATGCAAGGAAATAGGTTGGCCAAGCTTCAAGCAAGAGGACTACATTTTATATTTGTGAGAAATCACTTTGAGTCCATAGGAAAGCCAATACTATTAAAAGGGGGTAAGGTTTTGTTGGTGAACAATGTGCTCAAACGTGCACAAGTGATAGTTGCCAGAAACATCCACAAAACTCTCCCACCAAAGTCTGTTCTATACCCAACACTCAAAATTGGTGCAACCAACTATCCCACTTCGGTGCCACCGATTCTAGTACCTAGACAGACTCTGCCAAACCCTAGCCACTTCGGTGCAACCGATTCTATACCGGTGCCATCGAGTTTAGGTTGCCAACTTTCTTTTACGCAAATTCACATTTTTGGTTCCACCGAGAATGTTGTATCGGCGCCACCGAGATTGGAAATCTGACCGTTGGTCACCTTATCGGTGCAACCGAGAATTGTATATCGACCCCTCCGAGATTCAAAAGTTGCAACCTTTTGGTCACTTTGGTACCACCGAGATTAACACATCGGTGTCACCTAGTTGGCCATTTTGTGTGTAACGGTTGGATTTTTGGGGATGCCTATATATACACCTTCACCATCACTCACTTGAAAGAGAAGCACTCAGAACTATTCCATACCTATCCTATCAGATTTTCTGAGAGAGAACCACCTACCCTTGTGTTGAGGTCAAGATATTCCACTCCAATCATATGGATCTTGATTTCAAGCCTCCCCAAGTTGCTTTCCACCAATCCTATCTCTTCTACCAAGCCAAACCCATGAGAGAGAGATTGTGTGTTGAGGAGTGTATCATCTTGAAGCACAAGAGCAAGGAGTTCATCATCATTACCGAGCCTATTACCTTTTGGAGGGTGGTGCCTCCTAGATTGGTTAGGTGTCGCTTGGGAGCCTCCTACTTCATGTTGTGGAGTGAACCAAGAAGTTTGTAAGGGCAAGGAGATCACCTACTTCGTGAATATCTACCCCATAGTGAGGCTAGTCCTTCGTGGACGGAAGCTGTATGGAATAGTCAAGGTTGCTACTTCGTGGACCCTTTTGGGTGGAGCCCTCCGTGGACTCTCGCGACCCTTACCCTCCGTGGGTTGAAGACTCCATAAACGTGGATGTACAATAGCGCCACCTATCGGAACCACGGGAAAAATCATCGTGTCCACAATTGCGTTTGTTCTTCCTACCCTATCCCTTCTATACATGCTTGTTGTTACTTTCCGCTGCTATATACTCTTAGACTTGCATGTGTAGGGTGTACTTGACTTGCCATGAAATGCTAAAACTGTCAACCGTAAAATTTGGTATAGGCAAAACCTTTAATTGGTTAAGTAGTCTAATCACCCCCCCCCCTCTAGACCTACTTTCGATCCTACAAGGTGTCTCGGTCATGTCTACATAGTTCTCGAACCCGCAGGGTCTGCACACTTAAGGTTCGGTGACATTTCGGTATAGATGTGTTATGTGTGTTGGTGACTGAAGGCTGTTCAGAGTCCCGGATGAGATCCCGGACGTGACGAGGAACTTCGTAATGGTCTGGAGGTAAAGATTCATATATAGTATGTTCCATGTTGGTCAACGGAAAAAGTTCGGGCATCACCGGTAGCGTACCGGGGGTGCCGAAAGGGTTCGGGGGGTCCACCGGAAGGGGCCACCAGCCCCAAAGGGCCACATGGGCTGTGAGAGAAGGGGCACCAACCTCTGGTGGGCTGGACGCCCCTCCCACAAGGGCCCATGCAGCCAAAGGGTGGAGGGGGGAAACCCTAAGGGGGGCGGCCACCCTGCCTTGGGGGCCAAGCCACCCCTTGGCCGCCACCCCCTCCTCTTGGTCGCCGCCCCTAGGGGTGGGAACCCTAGGGCGCGGACCCTTCCCCCTTCCCCCTATATATATGAGAGAGGGAGGAGGTTAGCTACACCACAATCCATGGCGCAGCCCTTCCTCCCTCCCTGGGAGCTTCTCCTCTAGTAGATCGATTCGGCCACGCTTAGCGAAGCTTTGCCGGATCAGCTCCACCACCGCCGATGCCATGCCGTCGTGCTACCGGCGAACCCATCTACCTCTCTGATCCCTCTTACTGGATCAAGAAGGAGGATATCGTCATCGATCTATACGTATGATGAACGCGGAGGTGCCGTCCGTTCGGCACTTGATCGGGAGTTCATGGGACGGCTTGCGATTTCGATCACGGAGACGTTCGACTACATCAACCGCATTCTTTAACACTTCCGCTTAGCGATCTACAAGGGTATGTAGATTCAATCTCTCCTCTCGTAGATGCTCATCTCCTAGATTGATCTTGGTGAAGCGTAGGAATTTTTTTGTTTCCCATGCAATGTTCCCCAACAGTGGTATCGGAGCTAGGTCTATGTGTAGATGAGATCACGAGTAGAACACAAAGGAGTTTCTGGACGTTGATGCTTAGATTGCTTCCTCCCTCAGTCCTGTTTTGATTCAGTGGTATTGTGGGATGAAGCGGCCCAGACCAACCATACTCGTACACTTACGAGAGACCGGTTCCATCAAATGACGTGTAACTCTGTTGCACAAAGATGGTTGCGGGTGTCTGTCTCTCCCACTTTAGTTGGATCGGATTCGACAAAGGCGGAAAAGCAATTTGAGTATCACTGTTGTGGTTTATGCATAGGTGAGAATTGTTCTTGCTAGATACCCATAGCAGCCACGTAAAACATGCAACAACAATTATAGGAGGTCTAACTTGTTTTTGCAGGGTATGTTGTGATATGATATGGCCAAACAACTGATGAGATATATGTGATGTATGAGACAGTCATGTTTTGTATAGAATATCATGACTTGCATGTCGATGAGTACGTCAACCGGCAGGAGCCATAGGGTTGTCTTTAATTATTGTATGACATGTGTATCAATCATTAAGCGCTATGTAATGCTTTACTTTATCGCTAAGCGGTAGCAATAGTAGTATGAGCATGGTGGGCGTGACAACCCCAATGGCGACACAATGATGGATATCATGGTGATGGAGATCATGGTGTTATGCCGGTGACGATGGAGACCATGTCGGTGCTTTGGAGATGGAGATCAAAAGCACAAGTTCATGGCCGTATCATGCCAGTTATGATTTGCATGTGATGTTAATCCTTTTATGCACCTTGTTTTGCTTAGAACGACGGTAGCATTATAAGGTGATCCCTCACTTAACTTTCAAGATAATTTCTGTTCTCCCTAAGTGTGCACCGTTGCGAAAGTTTTTTGAGTCGAGACACCATGTGATGATCAGGTGTGATAGACTCTACATTCACATACAACGGGTGCAAGCCAGCGTTGCACATGTGGAACACTTGGGTTAAACTTGACGAGCCTAGCATGTACAAACATGGCCTCGGAACACAAGAGACCGAAAGGTCCAACATGAGTCACATAGTAGATGTGATCAACATGATGATGTTCACCATTGAAACCACCTTAACTCACGTGATGATCAGACTTGAGTTGGCGAATTTGGATCATGTATCACTTAGATGAACTGAGGGATGTCAATTTGAGTGGGAGCTTTAGTAATTTGATTAACTAAACTCATTATCTTGAACAATAGTCTTAGTAACTTTTACTTATTTATGTTGTAGATCAATGGGTCGTGCAGTAGCACCCCTAAATTTTAATGCGTTCATAGAGAAAGCTAAGTTGAAAGGTGATGGAAGTAACATTGTGGAATGGGACCGTAATCTGAGGATTATCCTCACGGCTTCCTAGAAGGCTTATATCCTTGATGCACCGCTTGGCGACCCACCCACTCTCGTGTCATCCAAAGATGTTAAGAATGCTTGGGAGGCACGTTCTGGAGATTACTCAATAGTTCAGTGTGCAATGTTGTATGGCTTAGAACCGGGACTTCAAAGACGTTTTGATCGTCATGGAACATATGAGATGTTCCAGGAGTTGGAGTTTATCTTTAAGAAGAATGCCCAGATCGAGAGGTATGAGACTTCCAATAAGTTCTATGCTTGCAAGATGGAGGAGAACGGCTCTATCCGTGAACATATGCTTGGAATGTCTGGGTATTTGACCCGCCTAGCGGAGTTGGGATGCCCCTTTCGCCAGAGGCGATCACTGACAGAGTTCTTCAATCATTGCCACCTAGCTACAAGAGCTTCGTGCTGAACTATAACATGCACAGGATAACAAGTCAGTTGTCGAGTTGTTTGTGATGCTGAAAGTCACTGAGTCTGGAATCCAGAAAGAACATCAAGTGTTGATGGTTAATAAAACCACTAGTTTCAAGAATAATGGCAAGGGAAAGAAGGGTAACTCCAAGAAGGGTGGCAAAGCAGTTGCCCCTCCCGTGATGAAACCCAAGGCTGGACCCAAGCTAGAAACGGAGTGCTTTCATTGCAAGGCAACTAGTCATTGGAAGCGGAACTGCCCTAAGTATCTGGCCGACAAGAAGGCGGCCAACACCAAACAAGGTATATATGATATACATGTTGTTGATGTGTACCTTACCAACTCTCATTGTAGTACCAGGGTATTTGATATCGGTTCGATTGCTCACATTTCCAACTCAAAACAGGAATTGCAGAATAGATGAAGGCTGGCAAAGGATGAAGTGACGATGCGCGTGGGAAATGGTTCCAAGGTTGATGTGATCGCCGTCGGCACGCTCGCTCTTCAATTACCATCAGGATCGGTGTTGAACCTGGATAATTGTTATTTAATGATTTCATTAAGCATGAACATTATATCTGGATCTTGTTTATTGCGACACGGATACTCATTTAAATCAGAGAATAATGGTTGTTCTATTTATATGAGTAATATCTATTATGATCAGGCACCCAATGTGAGGGGTTTATTCATATTGAATCTCGATAGTGATGACACACATGTTCATAACATTGATGCCAAAAGATGTAGAGTTGATAATGATAGTGCCACTTTCTTGTGGCACTGCCGTTTAGGTCATATTGGTGTAAAACGCATGAAGAAGCTCCATGCTAATGGACTTTTGGAGTCACTTGATTTTGAATCACTTGACACATGTGAACCATGCCTCTTGGCAAGATGACTAAAACCCTGTTCTCTTGAACAATGGAACGGGCAACTGACTTGTTGGAAATCATACATACTGATGTGTGCGGTCTGATGAGCATTAAGGCACACGGTGGATATCGTTATTTTCTCACCTTCACTGATGCTTAAGTAGATATGGGTATATTTACTTAATGAAACACAAGTCTGAAATGTTTGAAAAGTGCAAGCAATTTGAGAGTGAAGTTGAGAATCATTGTAACAAGAAGATTAAATTCCTATGATTTGACCGAGGAGGAGAATATCTGAGTTATGAGTTTGGTAGTCACTTAAGACAGTGTGGAATTGTTTCACAATTGACACCGCATGGAACACCACAGCATAATGGTGTGTCCGAACGTCGTAATTGTACCTTATTAGATATGGTGCATTCTATGATGTCTCTTGCCGATTTGCCACTATCGTTTTGGGGTTATGCATTAGAGACAACTGCATTCGCTTTAAATAGGGAACCATCGAAATCCGTTGAGACGGTGCCATATGAACTTGTGGTTTGGCAAGAAGCCAAAGTTGTCGTTTCTGAAAGTTTGGGGATGTGATGCTTATGTCAAAAAGCTTCAGCCTGAAAAGCTAGAACCCAAAGCAGAAAAATGCGTCTTCATAGGATACCCAAAAGAGATAGTTGGGTATACCTTCTATCTCAGATCCGAAGGCAAAGTGTTTGTCACTAAAAATGGAACATTTCTTGAGAAAGAGTTCCTCTCAAAAGAATTGAGTGGGAGGAATATAGAACTTGATGAGGTTGTTGAACCTTTGATTCAACCAGAGAGTAGCGCAGCGCAGAAAGATGTTTCTGTGGAGCCTACGGCGGTTGAAGAGGAAGTTAATGGTGATGATCATGAACCTTCGGATCAAGTTGCTATTGAACCTCGTAGGTCGACAAGGGCACGTACTGCTCCTGAGTGGTACGGCAACCATGTCTTAGAGGTCATGTTGTTAGACAATGATGAACCTACAAGCTATGGAGAAGCGATGATGGGCCCGGATTCCGAGAAATGGTTAGAGGCCATGAAATCCGAGATGGGATCCATGTATGAAAACAAAGTGTGGACTTTGGAAGTATTACCTGAAGGGCGGAAGGCCATTCAGAACAAATGGATCTTTAAGAGGAAGACGGACACGGAGGTAATGTCACCGTCTATAAAGCTCGACTTGTGGCAAAGGGTTTTTCACAAGTTCAAGGAGTTGACTATGATGAGACCTTCTCACCTGTAGCGATGCTTAAGTCCGTCAGAATCATGTTAGCAATAGCTGCATATTTCGACTATGAAATTTTGCAGATGGATGTCAAAACAGCATTCCTTAACGGTTTCCTTAAATAAGAGTTGTATATGATAGAACCGGAAGGTTTTGTCGATCCAGAGAATGCCGACAAAGTTTGCAAACTCCAGCGATCCATTTATGGACTAGTGCAAGCATCTCGGAGCTGGAATCTGCGCTTTGATGAGGTGATCAAAGTGTTCGGGTTTATACAAGTTTACGAAGAAGCTTGTATTTACAAGAAAGTGAGTGGGAGCTTTGTAGCATTTCTAATATTATATGCGGATGACATATTGTTGATTGGAAACAATATAGAAATGTTGGAAAGTGTGAAGGAATATTTGAACAAGATTTTTTCAATGAGGGACCTAGGAGAAGTTGCTTTCATATTAGCCATGAAATCTATAGAGATAGATGGAGACACTTAATAGGACTTTCACAGAGCACATACCTTGATAAAGTTTTGAAGAAGTTCAAAATGGATCAGTCCAAGAAGGGGTTCTTGCCTGTATTACAAGGTGTGAAGTTGAGTAAGACTCAATGCCCAGTGACTGAAGAAGACAGAGAAGAGATGAGTGCCATCCCCTATGCTTCAGCCATAGGCTCTATCATGTATATATTGATGTGCACAAGACCCTATGTTAGCCTTGCCATAAGTATGGCCGGAAGGTTTCAAAGTAATCCAGGAATGGAGCACTGGACGACGGTCAAGAATATCCTTAAGTACCTGAAAAGGACTAAGGGAATGTTACTCGTTTATGGAGGTGCTCAAGAGCTTGTCGTAAAGGGTTATGTCAATGTAAGCTTTGACACTAATCCGGATGACTCTAAGTTGCAAACCGGATACGTATTTATTCTCAATGGGGGATCGGTAAGCTGGTGCAGTTCCAAGCAAAGCATGGTAGCCGATTCTACATGCGAAGCGGAGTACATCGCAGCCTTGAAGGCAGCAAAGGAAGGTGTCTGGATGAAGGAGTTCATGACAGATCCTGGACTAGTGCCCAGTGCACTGAATCCAATGGCTCTGTTTGTGACAACACTAGTGCCATTGCTCTGGCCAAGGAACCAAGGTTTCACAAGAGGACCAAACACATAAAGCGACGCTTCAATTCCATCCGCGATCATGTCAAGGAGGAGGACATAAATATTTGCAAAATGCACACGGATCTGAATGTTGCAGACCCGATGACTAAACCTCTTCCAAGGGCTAAACATGATCAACACGAGAACGGTATGGGTGTTCGATTCATTACAATGTAAATCGCATAGTGATGTGAGCTAGATTATTGACTCTAGTGCAAGTGGGAGACTATTGGAAACATGCCCTGGAGGTAATAAATAAATTGTTTATTATTATATTTCATTTTTCATGATAATCTTTTAGTGTCCATGCTATAATTGTGTTGATTGGAAACTAAATACATGTGTGGGCATACAGACAACACTGTGTCCCTAGTATGCCTCTAGCGGACTAGCTCATTGATCAAAGATGGTTATGGTTTCCTAGCCATGGACATGAGATGTCATTTGATAACGGGATCACATCATTGGGAGAATGATGTGATGGACAATACCCAAACTACAAACGTAGCATATGTTCGTGTCAGTTTATTGCTATGGTTTTCTACATGTCAAGTATCTGTTCCTATGACCATGAGATCATGTAACTCACTAACATCGGAGGAGTACCTTGTGTGTATCAAACATTGCAACATAACTGGCTGACTATAAAGATGCTCTACAGGTATCTTCGAGGGTGTCTGTTGAGTTGGCATGGATCAACACTGGGATTTGTTGCTCCGTGTGATGGAGAGGTATCTCAAAGCCCACTCAGTAATACAACATCACAATGAGCCTTGCAAGCAATGTGACTAACTGTTAGCCACGGGATCTTGTATTACGGAATGAGTAAAGAGACTTGCCGGTAACGAGACTGAACTAGGTATGAAGATACTGGCGCTGGAATCTCGGGCAAGTAACATACCGAAGAACAAAGGGAACAACGTACGGGATTGACTGAATCCTTGGCATAGAGGTTTGACCAATAAAGATCATCATAGAACATGTAGGAACCAATATGAGCATACAGATCCCGCTATTTGTTATTGACCATAGAGTTGTCTCGGTCATGTCTACATAGTTCTCGAACCCGCGGGGTCTGCACACTTAAGGTTCGGTGACATTTCGGTATAGATGAGTTATGTGTGTTGGTGACCGAAGGTTGTTCGGAGTCCCAGATGAGATCCCGAATGTGACGAGGAACTCTAAAATGGTCCAGAGGTAAAGAATCATATATAGGATGTTCCGTGTTCGTCACCGGGAAAAGTTCGGGCGTCACCGGTAGTGTATCGGGGGTGCCGGAAGGGTTCCGGGGCTCCACCGGAAGGGGCCACCAGCCCCGAAGGGCCACATGGGCTGTGAGAGAAGGCGCACCAGCCCTTGGTGGGCTGGCCTCCCCTCCCACAAGGGTCCATTTGGCCGAAGGGTGGAGGGGGGAACCCTAAGGGGGTCGGCCACCCTGCCTTCGGGGCCAAGCCACCCCTTGGTCACCGCCCCCTCCTCTTGACCGTCGCCCCTAGGGGTGGGAACCCTAGGGTGCATCCCCTTCCCCCTTCCCCCTATATATATGAGAGAGGGAGGAGGGCAGCCGCACCACAAGCCACGGTGCAGCCCTTCCTCCCTCCCCGAGAGCTTCTCCTCTAGTAGATTGATTCGGTGACGCTTAGCGAAGCTCTACCGGATCAGCTCCACCACCACCGCCGCCACGCTGTTGTGCTGCCAGCGAACCCATCTACCTCTCTGCTCCCTCTTGCTGGATCAAGAAGGTGGAGATCGTCATCGAGTTGCACGTGTGCTGAACGCGGAGGTGCCGTCCGTTCGGCACTTGATCGGTAGTTCGTGGGACGGCTTGCGATTTGGATCGCGGAGACTAGGGGTGGGCATTCGGTATAAACCAAATTTTTGATTTCTACCATTTGGTATTTGTTCAATTTCGGTTTGCAAAACTAGAAACCGAAAATGCAAACATAAAATAGAAAACCAAATTTTTGATTAACCAAGTGATTCGGTGCAGTATTCGGTTAATATCGAAGGAACCTTGCCTTCAAGGATTTTGGTCAAAGTAGTCTCTTATGTAGATGCAAGTCTCCACGTTTTCTAATCAGCCAAGCGATGTGGGACTAAAGCCTCGCTGGTCAGACGCTCACATTCCCAGTGCATTTTTCAGCGAAGAGTGACATGGGCTGGGAGATGTCATTCACAAGATTGGGCCTTCATAGTAGCACGTATAGCCCAAGCTAGCACGACCCCATGTGCTTGCGGCCACTGAATCGCGCGCGGCTAAGCATCGTACCTGGCTACATCTTTTGCTACGTGGGCACTAAGAAGCTACTATTCGTACTTCGGGGTTTTTCGGTGAATCGGTATTAAACCGAACCTACCGAATCTAATTCGGTTAATGCAATTGAAAACCGAAATTTTCTTTAGCAGCAAGAAAAACCAAAAATTCAGTTATTTTGGTATCGGCTTCGGTTCGGTCTTCAGTTCATCGGTTTTTATGCCCACCCTGAGCGGACACGTAAGACTACATCAACCGCATTCTTTAACGCTTTCGCTTAGTGATCTACAAGGGTATGTGGATCCAATCTCTCCTCTCGTAGATGCTCATCTCAAAGACTGGTCTTGGTGAAGCATAGGAATTTTTTTGTTTCCCATAAAATGTTCCCCAACACCCTTGTAGATCGCTAAGCGGAAGCCTATATAACGCGGTTGATGTAGTTGTATTCTTCACGATCCAAACCGATCTAGTGTCGAACGGACGACACCTTCGCGTTCAGCACATGTGCGGCTCGATGACGTCTTTGCCTCCTTGATCCAACAAACGAGGGTGGAGAATTAGATGGGATCTCGACCAGCACAACAACACGGTAGAGATGGTGGTGGAGTAGTGCCAGCAGGGCCTCGCCAAGCGCCTCCGGAACGGCGAACGAGGAAGAACTCGGGAAGATGGAATAGGAGCTACCCCAAGGGAGGGAGAAGGAATTGGTACAAGGCTGCCCTTCCCACCCCTCCTTTGTATATAGGAGTAAGAGGGAGAGGCGCAACCCCCCTTTTCCCCTCCTCCATAGAGGTGGCGGCAGCCCTAGGGAGGAGGAGTGCCCTCCAAGCCAAGTGGAGGGCTCTCCCCCTTAGGGTTTCCCCTCCCTTAGGTGCATGGTCCTTGTTGGGCTGGTGTTCCCAGACCAATAAGGCCAGGGCACCCCCTACATCCCATCCACACCCTAGGGTATGGAGGGACCCTTCCGGACTCCTTCGTAACCCCCCGAAAGCTTCCTGGTATAATACCGGCAAAATCCGAAACTCTTCCGGTAGCCAAAATATGACTTCCCATAGACAAATCTTTACCTCCAGACCATTCCGGAGCTCCCCGTGACTTCCAAGATCTCATTTGGGACTCCGAACAAAATTCAGTCACCAACGTACATATCCCAATACTACTCTAGCATCACCGAACATTAAGCGTGCGGACCATGCGGGTTCGAGAATCATGTAGACATGACCGAGACTCCTCTCCGGTCAACAACCAATAGCGGGATATGGATGCCAATATTGGTTCCTACATATTCCATGAATATCTTTATCGGTTGAACCACGATGTCAAGAATTCAATCAATCTCGTATGAAGTTCCCTTTGTCCATTGGTATGTTACTTGCCCGAGATTCGATCGTCGATATCTCAATACCTGGTTCAATGTCGTTACCAACAAGTCTCTTTACTCGTTCCATAATACAAGATCTCATGACTAACTCCTTAGTAACATTGCTTGCAAGCTTCTTGTGATGTTGTATTACCGAGAGGGCCCAGAGATACCTCTCCATCAAACGGAGTGACAAATCCCAGTCCTGATCCATGCCAACCCAACAGACACCCTCGGAGATACCTGTAGAGCACCTTTATGATCACCCAGTTACGAAGTGACATTTGATGTACATAAGGCATTCCTCCAATGTTTGGGAGTTGCATGATCTCATGGTCTTAGGAACAAATACTTGTCAGGAAGAAAGCAATAGCAATAAACTTAGTGATACGATCAAATGCTATGCTTACGGTTGGGTCATGTCCATCACACCATTCTCCTAATGATGTGACCCCATTATCAAATGACAACTCATGTCTATGGTTAGGAAACTGAAAGTGCGTTATATCAACTAGAGGGGGGTAAATAGGCGATTTTTACAACTTCGTCACTCAGGAATTACTAGTTGAGGAATTTTCTAAGCGACAAAAAACTAACAATGGAATAAGTACTCAAGTGCGTGACAAACATAGAAGTATCATAGTCATCATGATGAAATAAAACATATATAGAGTACAAGTAGAGTGAAAATAGGACAAGTAGGCGATAGACAAAGTGACTGGAGAATTTGAGATGAGGAAATTGAGAAAGTCTTCAGTCAAAATCTTCAAACAATAACGATCAATTTCATCAACAAGTCAACAAGGAAATGGAAGGGTCGAGGAAATAGAACCAGGAGCTCGATGAAGACAATGATTTCATGACCCAGTTCCAACTACCATGACAGTCGTACATCTGGTTCAGAGCGGCTTGGTATTTAAACCAAAGGACACACAGCCCTTACCGTATTCTACTTGAGCTAAGGTCACACAGACCTCACCCAACACTCATGGTAAGTCTTCAGGGTAGACTTCCAAACCCTCACAAACTCGGTCACCCTGCGATCCACAAATTCCTCTTGGATGCTCTAGACCATGACGCCTAATCGTCTGGAAGATGTACAGTCTTCAAAGGTAAATAGCATCGGTTCCACACAGGAACAATCTCTTCAGTGATGGTCAATCACTTTGGGTTTTGGTTGTTTGGGTTTTGGGTTCTTTCTCACTATTGATTTTATCTCAAAGTCCTCAGAGGATGGGTTGCTCTCAAATGACACTTGTCAAGTTCTCTTTCGGAGCAGCCAGCCAGCTAGTGGTTATGGGGGCGATTATTTATAGCCAGGGTGCAACCCGACACGATAAGACATAAATGCGCCTAATGATATGACCGTTATGTGGATAAGATATCTGGATAGCTGGTGCAAGGCACAACAACGATCGGAGATTTGAAATATCAAATTCCTTAGGGCTATCATATTCCTCACGATAGGCAATTCGCACTAGCGAAATCCTAACTCCTCAGTCAGAACAATTTCCTCAAAGACCAGAAGAACTTTGTCTCCGTCACTAAAGAACTTGACCAATCTGCAAGAGGTTTCCAAAGGCTTCAGTCAAATGTTTTGGTTGGTGTAGTCTTTTAGATGAGCACCACTTGGAAATTTTTCCTTAGTATTACCTTGACCCCCTTTAACAGTACGGTGTTTCCTATGACTCAAAGAAAGGAAATGAAATTACAAAATAAAAGTCTTAAGCTTCATAGTCCTCGTATCAATATCTTCAAGGTCACACCAAATTCTTCATTTTCAAAGTCTTCAAGAAAGCATCAAAGTCTCCAGTTTAAAACATTCATTTTTAGGGGTCGACATTGTTTGAATATATCAAACTCCTCAACGACTTATAGAACCTGTGTACAGTTACAAACACATTAGTCCCTTAACCTATAAGTCTTCAATACACCAAAAATCACTAAGGGGCACTATATGCACTTACAGAAACCTTAACCATCTTTGATCAACGAGCTAGTCTAATAGAGGCTCACTAGGGACACGATGTTTGTCTATGTATCCACACATGTATCTGAGTTTACGATCAATACAATTCTAGCATGGATAATAAACGATTATCATGGACAGGGAAGTATGATAATAAACAATTTATTATTACCTCTAGGGAATATTTCCAACTTTTTTTTGGTGGTGGGGGGATTTCGGCGAGCCGGGTGGGAAGCTTACATGGTTGTGCGAGCCTGGTGGGAAGATTACGTGGTTGTGCGAGAACAAGTTCACCGACGCGTCGCCAAACGAAACACCTATGCGGTGCTCAAGTGTGCATGATACGTCTCCAATGTATCTATAATTTATCAAGTATTCATGCCATGTTTACAACAATTCTATATGATTTTGGTATGATTTTATTAGAATTAACCCGGGCTGACGTTGTTTTCAGCAGAACTACTATGGTGTTGTTTTTGTGCAGAAATAAAAGTTCTCGGAATGGGCTGAAAATTTACGGAGAATATTTTTGGAAAATATAAAAAATACTGGAGCGAAGAGATTGGCCAAGAAGTAGACGAGGAGGCCACAAGCCTGCTGGGCGCGGCCACCCCCTAGGTCGCGCCCTTGTGGCTTGTGGACTCCTCAAGCACCCCCTTGACGTGAGGCCGACGCCAAAAATTCCTATAAATACAGAAACCTCTAGTAAGAAACCTAGATCGGGAGTTCCACCGCTGCAAGCATATGTAGCCACGAAAAACCAATCGGGAACCCGTTCCGGCACCCTGTTGGAGGGGGAATCCATCACCAGAGGCCATCTTCATCATCTTGGCGGTCTCCATGACGAGGAGGGAGTAGTTCACCCTCGGTGTTGAGGGTATGTACAGTAGCTATGTGTTGGATCTCTCTCTCTCGTGTTCTTGAGATGGCACGATCTTATTGTACCGCGAGCTTTATTGATATAGATGAATCATATGGAATTTAAACCTCTCTATCTTCTTGTGATGAATTGAGTTTTCCCTTTGAATTTTTCTTATTGGATTGAGTCTTTAAGGATTTGAGAACACTTGATGTATGACTTGTTTGCCATGTATCACACACATCTTCAGACGCCGAATCATTTGTGTTTTGTTGGATAACCGCAGACATATCTGCTCTGTGATCTATATATCATACATCGCACACATCTGTATTTGGTTAACCAGTTGTGTTATTTTTCCTCATCACAAATAGTTCATAAGTATCAATTGTATGCCACATATCGCACATGCAAGTCCTATATGAATCGTGCTTGATGGATCCACCATCACATACAGTTCGTAGTATTGGCGATGGAGCTCGAACTATACCATTTGCGATTCATGCACCACATACAATTTGGTCAAAGGGTCTTTGATAGATGTGTCGTCTTATGGCCTTCCTGTAGTAGTGATGAGATACATGTATATCCTAATCATTGGCATCACCATGGAATCGGGATTGGATAATTGTTGTCGTAGCATGGTTGGAGCCTTGGATCAACATGGTTATCTCACACGCCAAGACAAGACCTGCGTTGGGTTTCACACATGTCCTCCGGTCCATACAAAACCTAGACAAATAGGCACACGTGGACATCCATAGTTACTTCATCATTGATAAAACTAAACTTGAGACGACACAAATAACTTTTTATATGACATGACCTCATACTTTATTATATTTCTCAACATTTGGACCATCACTTGTAAAGGGACGCATCAGAAAATACACCCAGAGAAAAATTAAGCATTTGTTCTCACGAGGAGGAAAAGACAAAAACAAGGACTTAACTAATGCATCCGTTCTTGATATGAGAGAGAGATTGAAAGCACATTTGCTCCCTTGGTGGTTTTGATAATTAATAACAACATATATGTCATTGAACTAATGTTTCCACTAAGTATGTTTCAGGAAAAGTTCAATGTGTAGGAGATATGCCCTAGAGGCAATAATAAATAGTATTGATTATCTCCCTGTTCATAATTAGGTTTATGTTCCATGCTATAACTGCTATGGTTCTCGAGTCTACAATAACCATGAGGCTTGAAGGAAGACTCATATGCACGTGTGAAATAATAAACGGTAAATTGTATTCCTAGTCTGGCCTCTAAGACTGGCTCAAGTATTGTATGATGATCATGTTTTCCTGATCATGGGCATGGCTATGCCGGCAATTTTGAGGGCACAATGTTAGAAGAACATTTGTGTTGAATCGACCCAAATTGATGTTATGCTATGAGATACATTCGTCATAAGTTAATGGTTAATAACACAGAGAAGTTAATGTTTGCATAATTCCTTAGACCATGAGAGTATCGAGTTTCTTCATGCTTGCTTCATGAACTTTGGGGTTTGTTAAACGTCATCCGTAAATGCGTGGCTATTACGGCGGCTTACGGGTTCATGGAAAAGTATGTCAAGTAACTTGATAGCTCAAGATTGGGATTTGCTCCTCCAACGATGGAGAGATATCTCTGGGCCCTCTCAGTGTTACGGTATCCATCATCGTCTGGCCAGACACTTTGTGATTTGCTCACGGGGATGCCGGAACACGGAAACGAGAAAAGAGAACAATACCGGCAACGAGGTAACTGGCATAGTGGACAAGTTGTTGATCCACGAGGATGCCTACATGTCTCACCTCGGGTAATCGTAACATATCGCGAAGCAACAGGAATATCTCACGGCAACTGGAGGTTTAGTCGAATATTCATTCATGTGGGTATAGGGGTCAATATGGGTGTCCACGGCTTCGATGTTGATCATTGATCGGAAGGGGTTCCGGGTCATGTCTATGCTTCACTGAACCTATAGGGTCACACGCTTAAGGGTCATCTATCTGTTGAATACTAGGCACGGAGTCTGAGAGAAAATCACCGAAAAGTTTTGGACACCGGAAAAGTTCCGCAGACAGAACACCGGAACGTTTTCGGTAAAACTAAAAAGTAGTTTTAGGGTATACCATTAAGTAAAATTGGTTTCAGCACATGCCTGATAATTCTTGGAGGGTGCCAGAATCATTCTGGAAACTTCTCGGAATTTTTCGGAAGAAAAACCGGAAATGTTCTGGAGCTGCCGGAACCGCTTCACATGCTTTTCGCAGATGAAAATCACTATTCCGGAATTGTTCCGGATCACATTAAAAATTATTTTAGTGGGGTACTAGAATTTTTCTAAGCCCACATAAATATTTTCAGTTCGATCGGACGCTGAAAAATGTCGTCGTGAATAGTGAAAGTGCTTTTTGGATATTTATGGAAAAGCACCTTTTTGGATATTTCCAAAAAGGCTTCTAGAAGGGATTGGGGAGCAAGGTAGCTCCTCATGGGGGCCCCCCAAGGGTTGGCTGGCCAAGGGTGAGCTCCTCCATGGAGCTCCACATGACACCCCTTTTCCTTCTTATGATTTTTTATGTGTGACATAAAGTGAGGGTAGTTTGGTATTTTCAAGTCCCACCCTACCCCTTGGTTTTCCTATAAACAGAGGAGATGTGGGATGCCATCTCTTCATCCTTGAACTCTCTTACACATGCCATGCATTATCTGGCTTCTTCTCTCCCTCCCACGAAAAGAGTTTCGTAGAGCCGAAAGGTTGTCTGGGTTCCGGTGGGAACTAGTTCTGGACGGCGAAGCCTTGCCGGATAGATGACACCGTATGTGTGCAACTCTGTAGAGAGATCGTAGTTTCGGTCTTAGTTCGAGAGTGCCTCCCAAAGGGCTGTCCGTGTGACCGTCCGAGTTTTGGAGGTCCTCCCGAAGGGCTGTCCGAGCGACAGTCCAAGTTTCGGAGGTCCTCCCGAAGGGCTGTCCGCGACACCATCCGGGGGACTGTCCGACCGCCTCCCGGAGGGCTATCCGCGGGGCAGACGAGGGTATACATCCTCGAGGTTGGGAGGTTGTAAAATCCTAGCTACGGGGATCTGCAGCGCCGTTCGTCATCGACTCTACTTCCACTGCGCTACGAGTCGGTAACGAAAATGATCAAACCTTGTATGCAGTCTCCATAGTGGTCCTGGGCTGGTGCGTAGGTCGGAAATTTTTTGTTTTCTGCTACGTTCCCTAACAGTGGCATCAAGAGCCGTGCTATGCGTAGATGCAGGTTGCAATCTAGAATACATAGAGATGTATGGGAGTTGCACAATATAATTAGGTAGTAGATGAGATCTATTGTTGAAAATTATTTGTGTGGGTAGCAGATGAAATCTGTTACCCGGTGTTCCTTTTGCTTCCCCTGAATTTGCATAGTCCTGATCTTGACGGAATGGTCGAATCTCACAAAGTTCTGGCAATCCACGGTCCTTTCATGTTGCTCCTGAGTATGCTGATTGACAAATCAACGAAGTGCTAACAGTTCTTTGGGTTCCACCATAGTTGAGAAAGATGGATGTTTCGTAGACGAAAGGGCAATGCAGATGTGATCTGCGCGGGGGTCACGCGTATGACGAAGTTTAGTATGGGGCTCGAGATTTTATTATCTCGTGTTTTATACACCCTGGAAAGTTAATCTAGCAACTTTAATTATCATACTTGATGATGGACGTTCGTAGATTCGGTTTGTTTCAAAACCTTAGAAGCCACGTAAAACAAGTTTTTGCATGAACCGATTAGAGGCGTCTAACTTGGTTTTGCGGGATGGTTTGCATGTGCATATGATGTGGTATAGCAATGCTCATATTAATTTGATTATGTATGAGATGACTATATGATGTAATATTAACATGACCTGCGTGTCATGATTCGGCATGATGGCTAGAGCCATATGATTGTCACTTTAATGACCTGCATGTCAACCTTAAGTAATGCACTTATTTTATTAGCTATAGAGATAGCAATATTATTTGGTGCATCGACAAGGTGGTGGCAATATTTGTGAAGGTGAACACTGACGCGAATGCCGAAGATGAAGGAATGAAAGACTTCTCCGTCAGAAAGGGCTATACCATATCATGCTATTATGAATTGCCTGAGATGTTTATCCCTCTTGATGCACCCTTCTTGATTGCGTGGTAGTCGCTTTTTATTAGGGTGATCTCTCACAAAATATCAAGTAGTTAGTGTTCTCCCAAGTGTAGCACCGTCACGACACCTATCTCTTCGGGGTATCACATGGTTACATGGGTACGAACGATTAGAGAAGTGTGAGGCGGGTGAGTTGAGACCTCGCAGGAGATCACTTGGTTGTCTTGACGTTCAGGCATGAAATTCATGAGCTCGGAACACACGCATCGAAAGATGAACAAGAGTCACATAGAGATGTGATTGGCAAGTTGGCCTACCAATTGAAATTCTCGTCACTTGAGATGGTTACATCCTTGACGTTGAATTGAAAGTTGGGTCTTGCATCACTCAAAATCAATTATGAGAGATATTGATTTGAGTGGGAGCGCACTGTAGAATTAACTTTTTTAATTCTCCGTGCAATTAATTTGAACAATGTCTAAGTGTGATTTGCATAATAGTTGTAGAATAATGGCTCGCGTTTCCACCTTCCCTATTAAAATTAAATAGATGTTAAATATCTGGTTAAAACTTTACGGTTAGTAACGTAATGTGAGGATTGCCCTCAAGAGTGTCGTGAAGGACTTTGTCCTATCGCATGTTTTCGGTATTCTCCCGCTAATGCTATGGATCATGTGACTCTCGTCCTTCGATCCAAAAGCTAGAAATCCTTTTTAGTCAAAGTGCAATATGTTTGCTTCCATAAGACCTGAACTTCGAAAGTTTGGATAGTTATGTGATATTCATGGAATCTGAAAATCATTTTCAGAGACAGACAAAGGCTAAAAGATGTGAGATATCCAAAGCAATGTTTGTTTGCAAACTACTAGTAAAGAAGTTTACTATGCATTAGACTGATAAGAGAGGGATCCAAGAGAACGCCTGTCATATGATGAAAGGTGAATAAAACAACAACTTAAAGAGAAAGGAAGTGTCCGAAGGGTGTTAGTGAGACTTTCACGCCTAGGAAGTCCAGGGCTAACGCCACTCTTAAGTTGGATGCTTCTTCTGAGAGTAGGAGAAACACTGAAAAGTTAAATTGTTAGAAGTATAATGGCAAAAGGAAAGAAGATTGGAATATCCAGCTCATGTATGAATGTCATACAAAGTTTTTGATGTATAGAAGGCTGGTCAAAGATATAGTTCTTGGGAATTATGGTTAAACATGTTAATCACTAACTCTTGCGTATTGTGAGTTAATCACAAAGATACCCGCTCGATTGCATTCTGTTGCAACTTGATGTAAGAACTACTATGGCCTGAAAGACTAGCCAGGGATGAGGTTTAGATACACGCAGGGAACATAGTAAATGTTACTATGCCTTTCATCGGTGTATTCCCTATGTATTAAGTTTCATAATTCATTTTAGAGTTTCACACTCTAGCCCTTTGCATAAGGTATCTTGCAAGAAGGTTGTTCATAAGAGAACTTTTCATGTTCGGTGTTATGAATAACATAAGAGCCATACTTTCATTATGAATGAGATGTATGTTATGAATATTGATAATGATACATTACCTCTGGGTTTACTTTTATAATTCATTTTAGAGTTTCATACACTCTAGCCCATTGCACAATGTTTGTTGCAAAAGAGTTGTTCATAAAAACAACAATTGATGTTCAGTATTATGAATAACATGAAGGGCCATGCTTCCATCCTAGATAAGATGTATGTTATGAATATTGATGGAAATAAGATACATCCATAACACTGACGCTAAATGTCGCAAGACTAAAAGAATACCACATATGTGTGGCACTGCATTTGGTCACATTGGAGAAACCCGCATGGAAAATTCCATTATGATGGATTTTGAAGTCGTTTGATTTTGAATCATCCGATACTTGCAACTTTCCTCCAAAAGGTGAACTAACTAAAATACCATTCACATGCCATAAGGAACGAGCAAAAAACTTATTGGTAATCATACATTTGATGTATGTAGTCCGATAAATATTGTTGCAAACAGTGGATTTGTCTACCTTCAAAAATGACTCAAGTAGATATATGGATATTTACTTGATGAGACGTAAGTCTGGATCTTTT
Source organism: Hordeum marinum (assembly GCA_022496015.1). NCBI lineage: Eukaryota > Viridiplantae > Streptophyta > Magnoliopsida > Poales > Poaceae > Hordeum > Hordeum marinum. Next base: position 68,672,502 of record CM039675.1, read on the forward strand.
GAAATCATTCGAAAGGTTTTCAAAAATGAAGTGGAAGTTATTGTACCAAGAAAATTATGTTTCTGTAATTTGCGGAAAGGAATATTTGAGTTACAAGTTTAGCGAATGTCTGATGAGTTGTGAAAAGAGTTTCACAACTTGCACCTCCCGGAACACCACTGCAAGTGGAAAGTCCGTGAAGATGTAATCAAACCATTTATGACATGGTAAGATCAAAGATGACATAAATAGATTTGCCATTATCCCTTTTATAGAGTGATGCTTTAGAGACTGCGTCTTTTACACTAAAAAGAGATCCATCAGGTCTATTGAAATAACGCCATGGTATGGTATGCCCAACCATGTTATATCTTTTCTTAACATTTGGAATATGGGGCTTGTGTAAAAGGTTACAAACCTATTCCAAATCAGACAAGTGCTACTTTGTATGGTTATCCCAAGTCATTGGGTATTCCCCCACCACTATACCGAGGCAAAGGGTTTTGCCACAAAAGGGTATGCTTTTAAAGAGAATAGTTCTTACAAAAGGTGAGTGGGAGGACAGTGCAACTCGACGAGATAACCAGTATCTTTGTCATCGGTTCAAAGGAAAGAAACCCTGGAAATGATTCTGTTGTTTCCTACTACGACTGATACGGAAGTCTCTACAATAAAATGTACGGACTTCGGTCGAACGTGCAGCTGAACCATGTAGGCAAAGCTCATGCAAACCTATCAGGTGGGCAAACAAGATATTGTTGTTAGACAACAGTATACCAACAATACACAAGGAAGCGTTGATGGGCCCTGACTTCGGGATTGGCTAAATGCCAATACAATCCGAGATAGTTTCCATATAAGTGATTCAAGATTAAAACCTTGATACACCTTTCAGAGGACTTAGAGTCTAACGAATATTTATGGAATAAAAACTGATACGGATAAAAATGTTTTATCCATAAAGCTCAACTTGTTGAAATAACAAGTTAAAGGAGTTGACTACGATGAGGTTGTTTCACCGTAGCGATGCTTAAGGTCGGTTCGGTTTGAAATAGCAATTAATACATATATCAATCATGAGAATGAAACATGGATGACAAAAGGATTTCCATTTGATAGAAATGAAACCTAGGACTTGTATGTGATACAGTCCAAAGTAATTTGTCGATCTAGAGGATGCTAGTAAGTATGCAAACTTCAGAGTTCCAGCAATGGACAAAAGAGAGCAAAATGGAGTTGGAATCTTCGTGGTTTGATGAAATAGTCAAAAAGGGGTTTTGACTTCATCAATGGGTAACGAAGATGCTTGTGATTCAAGAAAGTAAGTGGGAGCATAATAATATTTCTAAAAACGTTGTGTGCTTGACACATTATTTTTTTGGAAATGAATTTCTTGACACGAATTAGGACTTCATTTGAAAATAGTTTTGCGATGAAGTGCTTAGGCTAAATAGCCTCCATATTAGGCATGATGATCTATGGAGATAGATTTACCTAATGGGGCTAAGCAATGAATACATATTAACAAGGTGCTAAAACTTTTTAGCATTTAAAAACGCCAAGGAGTGATTCTTGCCGAAGTCACATGGAAAGAGTTTTTGCAAGACTCGGTGTCCCAAAACACTGACGAGTAAAATACATGATGGAGATTCCACACACTCTAGTGTTTGGATTAATCATGTATTCCATGGTATGTAAAAACAACCAGATATGTCTGATACTCCCAAGTTGTTGCGAGTATAGATACCAAAGTGATCAAAGCACTGATCATGGGACAACAGTGAAAGATGTCATTAAGTACTAGAGTAGTGCTGATGACATGTTTTCTCGCAAGCAGAGATTATGAAGTGCTCGTTGTAAGTAATTACATCGATACAGTCTCAATCAATGATCCATGCGATTTTCGATTTAAGTTAAGGGTTTTGTGTAATACACAATATGGTGGCACGGTAGTTGGAAATTGTTCCAAACAAGATACTGTGGCGAATTCTATAACAAAGGCTAAGTATGTTGATGCTTTGGAAGCGACAAAGAAGTTCTTGAATCATATAGTTCATTCACGAAATTAGTATGGTTCCAAGATGGCTTTGGTCTATGAGACACTATTGCAGATAGTTGCTCCATAGCTCAGTCTGAGGAATCAGGTTTCGACCAATGATTCACACATATGCAAAGCCAAGTTCACACAAAATACGAATTTTGTGATAGCGTGAAAACACGAGGATATGCATAGTTACACACGGAGCTGAAGTTGTCAGATCCATTGGACATCAGGCTATACCACAAGTGAAGCATATTTTACACCAGTATGCCATAGGTGTAAAGTGCATTAGCATTGACTAGATTATTGACTCTAGTGCAAGTGGGAATCTGTAGGAGATATGCCTTAGAGGCAATAATAAATGTTATTGATTATCTCCCTGTTCATAATTAGGTTTATGTTCCATGCTATAACTGCTATGGTTCTTGAGTCTACAATAACCACGAGGCTTGAAGGAAGACTCATATGCACGTGTGGAATAATAAATGGTAAAGTGTATTCCTAGTTTGGCCTCTAAGACCGGCTCAAGTATTGTATGATGATCATGTTTTCTTGATCATGGGCATGGCTATGCCGGCAATTTTGAGGGCACAATGTTAGAAGAACATTTGTGTTGAATCGACCCAAATTGATGTTATGCTATGAGATACATTCGTCATAAGTTAATGGTTAATAACACAGAGAAGTTAATGTTTGCATAATTCCTTAGACCATGAGAGTATCGAGTTTCTTCATGCTTGCTTCATGAACTTTGGGGTTTGTTAAACGTCATCCGTAAATGCGTGGCTATTACGGCGGCTTACGGGTTCATGGAAAAGTATGTCAAGTAACTTGATAGCTCAAGATTGGGATTTGCTCCTCCGACGATGGAGAGATATCTCTGGGCCCTCTCGGTGTTACGGTATCCATCATCGTCTAGCCAGACACTTTGTGATTTGATCACGGGGATGCCGGAACATGGGAACGAGAAAAGAGAACAATACCGGCAACGAGGTAACTAGCATAGTGGACAAGTTGTTGATCCACGAGGATGCCTACATGTCTCACCTCGGGTAATTGTAACATATCGCGAAGCAACAGGAATACCTCATGGCAACTGGAGGTTCACTCGAATATTCATTCGTGTGGGTATAGGGGTCAATATGGGTGTCCACGGCTCCGATGTTGATCATTGATCAGAAGGGGTTCCAGGTCATGTCTATGCTTCACCGAACCTATAGGGTCACACGCTTAAGGGTCATCTATCTGTTGAATACTAGACAGGGAGTCTGAGAGAAAATCACCGAAAAGTTTCGGACACCGGAAAAGTTCCGCAGACAGAACACCGGAACGTTTTCGGTAAAACTAAAAAGTAGTTTCAGGGGATACCATTAAGTCAAATTGGTTTCGGCACATGCCTGATAATTCTTGGAGGGTGCCAGAATCATTCTGGAAACTTCTGGGAATTTTCCGGAAGAAAAACCGGAAATTTTCCAGAGCTGGCGGAACCGCTTCAGATGCTTTTCGCAGATGAAAATCACTATTCCAGAATTGTGTGAGATCGCATTAAAAATTATTTTAGTGGGGTACTAGAATTGTTCTAAGCCCACATAAATATTTTCAGTTCGATCGGACGCTGAAAAATGTCGTTGTGAATAGTGAAAGTGCTTTTTGGATATTTATGGAAAAGCACCTTTTTGGATATTTCCAAAAAGGCTTCTAGAAGGGATTGGGGAGCAAGATAGCTCCTCATGGGCCCCCCAAGGGTTGGCCGGACAAGGGTGGAGCTCCTCCATGGATCTCCACATGGCACCCCTTTTCCTTCTTATGATTTTTTATGTGTGACATAAAGTGGGGATAGTTTGGTATTTTCAAGTCCCACCCTACCCCTTGGTTTTCCTATAAATAGAGGATATGTGGGCTGCCATCTCTTCATCTTTGAACTCTCTTACACATGCCATGCATTATCTGGCTTCTTCTCTCCCTTCCACGACAAGAGTTTCGTAGAGCCGAAAGGTTGTCTGGGTTCCGGTGGGAACTAGTTCTGGACGGCGAAGCCCTGCCGGATAGATGACACCGTATGTGTGCAACTCTGTAGAGAGATTGTAGTTTCGGTCTTAGTTCGAGAGTGCCTCTCGAAAGGCTGTCCGTGTGACCGTCCGAGTTTTGGAGGTCCTCCCGAAGGGCTGTCCAAGCGACAGTCCAAGTTTCGGAGGTCCTCCCGAAGGGCTGTCCGCGACACCATCCGGGGGACTGTCCGACCGCCTCCCAGAGGGCTGTCCGCAGGGCAGATGAGGGTATACATCCTCGTGGTTGGGAGGTTGTAAAATCCTAGTTGCGGGGATCTACATCGTCATTCATCATCGACTCTACTTCCGCTGCGCTACGAGTCGGTAACGAAAATGATCAAACCTTGTATGCAGTCTCCATAGTGGTCCTGGGCTGGTGCGTAGGTCGGAAATTTTCATCGACTCTACTTCCGCTGCGCTACGAGTCGGTAACGAAAATGATCAAACCTTGTATGCAATCTCCATAGTGGTCCTGGGCTGGTGCGTAGGTCGGAATTTTTTTGTTTTCTGCTGCGTTCCCTAACACAATGATGGGTTGGCATAAGGATTGTGGAATACCCCAGGATGCAAGGAAATAGATTGGCAAAGCCTCAAGCAAAGGACTCTACATTTTACATTTGTGAGAAATCACTTTGAGTCCATAGGAAAGCCAATACTATTAAAAGGGGGTAAGGTTTTGTTGGTGAACAAAATGCTCATATGCGCACAAGTGATAGTCACCACCCACACCCACAAGCTCTTCCACAAAAGTTTGTCCAAAGCCAAATATTCAAATCGGTGCAACCAATACTTTCCACTCGGTGCCACCGATTCCAGAACCTGGACAAACTCAGCCAGACCCTAGCCACTTCGGGGCAACCGATTCTACTTCGGTGCCACCGAGTTTAGGTTGCCAACTTTCTGTTATGCAAATTCACAATATCGGTCCCACCGAGATTGTTGGATCGGCATCACCGAGATTGGTCAATATGACCGTTGGTCACCTTATCGGTGCAACCGAGTTTCCTAGATCGGTCTCACCGAGATTCAAAAGTTGCCACCTTTTGGTCACTTCGGTACCACCGAGATTAACACATCGGTGTCACTGAGTTGGTCATTTTGTGTATAACGGTTGATTTTTGGAGAGGCCTATATATACCCCTCCACCACCACTCACTCGCAAGAGAAGCACTCAGAACATTTCCCCACTCATACCTACTGATTTTCTGAGAGAGAGCCACCTACTCATGTGTTGAGATCATGCCATTCCATTCCTACCATATGAATCTTGATCTCTAGCCTCCCCAAGTTGCTTTCCACCCAATCAATCTCTTCCACCAATCCAAATTTGTGAGAGAGTGATTGTGTGTTGAGGAGTCTATCATCTTGAAGCACAAGAGCAAGGAGTTCATTGACACAATCGAGCCTTTTACCTTTTGGAGGGTGGTGCCTCCTAGATTTGTTAGGTGTTGCTTGGGAGCCTCCTACTTTGTGTTGTGGAGTGAACCAAGAAGTTTGTAAAGGCAAGGAGATCGCCTACTTCGTGAAGATCTACCCTGAGTTAGGCTAGTCCTCCGTGGACGTAGGCCATCATGGTATAGTCAAGGTTGCTTCTTCGTGGAACCCGCCATGGGTAGAGCCCTCCGTGGACTCTCGCGACCGTTACCCTCTGTGGGTTGAAGACTCCATAAACGTGGATGTACAATAGAGACACCTATCGGCACCATGGGAAAAATCATCCTTTAAATATACCAAAGAGCCCAATGTAGCCCCTAAGGGTCGGCTTAACTTCGATGAAGATGAGTCGGGACTTTAGTATAGATAGACCAGAGAGCCCGATGTAGCCCCCAAGGGTCGGCTTAACTTCGATGAAGATGAGCCGGGACTTTAGTAGAGATAGACCAGAGAGCCTGATGTATCCCCCAAGGGTCAGCTTAACTTCACTGAAGATGAGCCAGGACTTCCTTGTAGGTAGAGCAACGAGCCATATGTAACCCCCAAGGACCAGCGTAACTATAATGAAGATGAGCCGGGACTTTCTTGTACCCTTAGAGAACAAATAGACATTAGCCCCCAAGTGTCGAACATATTGCTTGCAATGTGCTTGAAACTTGTCTTATATCGTCTTACTCTTAACCATCTGGTAATATACCATCTTGGTGACTTAACCTTCATTTTTGTTTTTGATATGTCACAGGAGGCTTTGAACGAGGCCAGGTCTGAATTGGCCGGCTTACGGAGCAATCTGGCCACCCAGCAAGCCGCCCGAGGTGAAGCAGATGAGAATTGTTGGCTCGCTGTTAAGGAACTAATGAAAGTTCAAGCTGAATTTGCTGCCTTCAAGAAATCGGCTGAGACAGAGCAAGCCACCCTTACCAAGCAAGCAGACGATGCTGACCAGCGACTCATGGTTGTGTCTGATGAGCTTTCTGCCTTGAAGCACCATATTGCAAAGATGTCTTCTGCCATCTTTGATAAGCACAAAACACCTAGCCATTACTCTTGCCTGAATACTTAAACCAGCGACTGATAACTGAAAATCCGTCTTATGCAGGTCAAAGGAGCCGGCAACTTGCTACTGACAGCTTGCTACCATTGAAAGTCATCTATACATTGATAGAGCAACTGTACTGCAGAGCTCTTTGCACAATCAAGGCGGTGATCTATAAGGATACCATTCCTCCCACTATGAAGGGGGTCATAGAGCTGTTGTCCGCCCTGCCGAAACAGATCCAAGAGCTTAAGAAATCAGCCGCCCGAAAGGGAGCTATCGCAGCCATAAGCGGGGCGTTGGCGTTCGCCCCAGAGCTAACTCTCGAAGACATGATGGACGGCTTTCCATCCAAGAAAGATGACAGCTCAGAGTTCACGGAGGCTGACCACACGCGGTGCATGAAGGCTTCTAGAGTCCTCGCCTCCGTGTTAGCAGAGGAAGTGAAATTGTCAACCTACCAGGCGGCTTACGATGCCGAGAAGAAGAGAGTACGCGACCCAACTTTTGAAGCCAGGGACTTGATGCCTACACGTCGTAAGCACCTCTTCACTCCTGATCTTGACCCGTCCCCCCTCTTTGAAGAGGCAAATTTTGCGACTTTAACCAACTGCAATTGGGACATTGACAATCTTCAGATCGTGGAGGTCGAAGACCCGCCGTAGGTTGACCCGCCATCCAACTGATGACCTTGGTACCATCATGCATAATCCGTCCTTATGACCCGCCATAGGGCGGTGTAAAAAACTTTAAGTCGTCACTTTTGAGCTCTGCTGAGAGCATTGTAATAGGCTTTTAGTAAACTTTGCCTTGCCTGAACTGTGCCATTGTGCACATATGAATTCGTCCAGCTTATAATATGACATCTGCCTTGTGCCTTCAACTCATTCAAGACGTTGTGGCAGCTCTTGGCAATTAACCAAACTGCAAAAATAGAATGATTTTCGCATTCTTAAGAGGCCGGCTTATAATAGCGCAACTGAAGCACATTTGCTCCCTTGGTGGTTTTGGTAATTAATAACAACATATAAGTCATTGAACTAATGTTTCCACCAAGTATATTTTAGGAAATGTTCAGTGATAGGATTGGCAAAAGGAGATTGTGGAGAAACCCCAAGATTCAAGGAAATAGGTTGGCCAAGCTTCAAGCAAAAGGACTCTACATTTTATATTTGTGAGAAATCACTTTGAGTCCATAGGAAAGTCAATACTATTAAAAGGGGGTAAGACTTTGTTGGTGAACAATATGCTCAAACATGCACAAGTGAGTCACCAAATACATCCACAAACTCTCCCACCAAAGTCTGTTCTATACCAAACACTCAAAATCGGTGCAACCAACTTTCCTACTTCGGTGCCACCTATTCCAGAACCTAGATAGACTCAAGCCAAACCTAGCCACTTCGGTTTAACCGATTCCATACCGGTGCCACCGAGTTTAGGTTGCCAACTTTCTATTACACAAATTCACATTTTTTGGTCCCATCGAGAATGTTGGATCGGCGTCACCAAGATTGGAAATCTGATCGTTGGTCACCTTTTCGGCGCAACCGAGTTTCCTATATCTACTTTACCGAGATTCAAAAGTTGCACCTTTTGGTCACTTCGGTACCACCGAGATTAACACATCGATGTCACCGAGTAGGTCATTTTGTGTGTAAAGGTTGGATTTTTGGGGATGCCTATATATACCCCTTCACCATCACCTACTCAAAAGAGAAGCACTCAGAACTATTCCATACCCATCCTATGAGATTTTCTGAGAGAGAACCACCTACCCTTGTGTTGAGGTCAAGATCTTCCACTCCAATCATATGGATCTTTATTTCTAGCCTCCCCAAGTAGCTTTCCACCAATCCCATCTCTTCCACCATGCCAAATCTATGAGGGAGTGATTGTGTGCTGAGGAGTCTATCATCTTGAAGCACAAGAGCAAGGAGTTCATCATCATTATCGAGCCTATTACCTTTTGGAGGGTGGTGCCTCCTAGATTGGTTAGGTGTTGCTTGGGAGCCTCCTACTTAGTGTTGTGGAGTGAACCAAGAAGTTTGTAAGGGCAAGGAGATCGCCTACTTCGTGAAGATCTACCCATAGTGAGGCTAGTCCTTCGTGGACGGAAACCGTATGGAATAGTCAAGGTTGCTACTTTGTGGACCCTTTTGGGTGGATCCCTCCGTGGACTCTCGCGACCGTTACCCTCCGTAGGTTGAAGACTCCATAATCGTGGATGTACGATAGCACCACCTATCGGAACCACGGGAAAAATCATCGTGTCTACAACTACGTTTGATCTTCCTACCCTATCCCTTCTATACATACTTGTTGTTACTTTCCACTGCTATATACTCTTAGACTTGCATGTGTAGGGTGTACTTGACTTTCCATGAAATACTAAAAACTGTCAACTCTAAAACTTGGTATAGGAAAAAAATTCAATTGGTCAAGTAGTCTAATCACCCCCCTCTAGACTTACTTTCGATCCTACAAGTGGTATCAAAGCTTTGGTCTCCATTCCTTAGGTCTCACAACCTAGGCGAAGTATGGCGGCCAGTGAGGGAAGTTATCACCCTAGAGGTCCGTACTTTGATGGAACTAATTTTGCTAGTTGGAAGCACAAAATGAAAATGCATATTTTTGGTCATAACCCCGCCGTTTGGGCTGTTGTTCGTTTTGGCTTGCAAGGTGAGTTCTTTGCGGATGGACGGGAACCGGATCGTGAAGCGACCAGGGATGAATTAAAGATGTTGCAACTCAATGCTCAAGCATGCGACATTCTCTTCAACTGCTTATGTCCCGAAGAATTCAACAAAATCAGCCGTCTTGAGAATGCAAAAGAGATTTGGGATACTTTGGTTGATATGCACGAAGGAACCGAGTCCGTGAGAGAATCCAAGTTAGATGTTCTTCAAGCTCAGCTTGACAAGTTCAAGATGAAGGATGGTGATGAAGTCACAGAGATGTACTCTAGGCTAGCTCTCACCACCAATGAGATTGCCAGCTTAGGAAGTGAAGAAATGACCGACAAATTCATCATCAAGAAGATACTTAGAGCTTTGGATGAGAGATACGACACCGTGTGTACATTAATCCAAATGATGCCAAACTACAAAGATCTCGAGCCTACGGAAGTCATTGGAAGGATTGTTACTCATGAGATGACACTCAAAGATAAAGAAGAGCTTCATCACAAGTCTAGCGGTGCTTACAAAGCCACAAGTGATGCTCAAGCAACAACCTTGTCACCAATGAAGAGATAAGCCTCATGGTCAAGAAATTCAACAAGTTCTACAAGAATAGAGGCAAAGAAAGAAACTCCAACTCAAGATATGAAGAGAAGCGTTCATCAAGTCATGACCGCAATTGTTACAATTGTGGGAAGCCCAGACACTACTCAAATGAGTGCACGACTCCCTACAAAAGAAGAGAAGAGTCACCTGGAAGACGAAGCTCAAGAAATGAGTCACCACAAAGAGAGAGAAGGAGTAGAGATGATCGCTATGAACGAAGACAGTCAAGGAGAAGTAGAGATTCAAAGAAGAAGGACAAGTACACCAAGAGCTACACAAGAAGAAAACATCAAGCTCATGTTGGTGAATAGGTTTCAGGCTTCAACTCCGACAACAACTCTGAGAGAAGCTATCACTCCGACTCCGACCATAGTCAAGATGATGGTGTTGCCGGAATTGCTCTAGTGACTACCAACTCCTACGATCTATTTGATTCACCAAACGAAGGGAGTGGAAGTTGCTTCATGGCTAAAGGCCTGAAGGTATCACACCCCGAGTATCTTGATTTTGATAGTGATGAAGATGATTTGCTTTGTGATGATGACTTGCTTTATGATAAAACTAGTGATGTTGATCAAAATGAACTTGATAATGCTCATGCTAGTCAAGGTGAGTCATTTGACGATGATAAGATGAAAATAAAACAACTAACTAAAGAACTAAACATTCTTAAGTTAGCTCATGAATCTACTCTCGAAGATCATAGAGAGCTTGTGAGAACTCATGAGAAGCTACGCTTTGAGAAGCTCAACTTGGAGCAAGAGCATGAGTTTCTCAAAGCTATCAATGACGATCTCCGAAAGAAGACCTCATCTTATCTAGCCAAACAACTACTCTTGTCTACTTTCATGCCTCAAGTTAAAACTAAGTAATCTAGTAAGAAAGGTAAGAAAGGTTCTTCATCTAGTAGCAACAATGAAAATGCTAAACCCAATGATGTTGCTTCTAGTAGTTCTATTGATTCCACTAATGATGATTCTCTTAGCCAACTTACACTTGATCAAGAAAATGCTTCATTGAAAGGAATTATAGAAAAAGGTATCGACAAGAGTCTTGCCTAATGTAAGCAATTGGAGGAAATTGTACGCAAGCACGGAGGATACCGGAAGAATCATGGTGTTGGCTACTTCAACGCTAATGGAGTTGAGTGGGAAGAAGGTCAATATCCCAAGCCCAAGTTTGTTCCTCAAAAGGAGAAGTATGAAAATACTCTTCCCAAGGGGACAAACACTCAAGATGACCTTCCTCCACAAGACCACAAGCTCAAGGGCAAGAACAAGCTTCAAGAGGACATTGACTCATATGAAGATGAACCCCTAGCTTTGGTGGAGTGGGTTCCCAAGGCTACTTCAATCTAAACTACTACAAAGTCTACTTCAACACCAAGGATCCCCATCAACTTGATGTGGGTCCCCAAGAAGAAGAACTAGAAGGTTCTTGAGGGGTGACTCCGCCAATGCAATTCACTCACATTCTTTATTGGCAAGAACATTTTGCACTCAACACCAACTCAATGCAATAGTTCAAGGAGTCACACATTCCCTCAAAGGTAAGCAAGGGACAAGGTAATCAACTAATCAATGGACATCATAACATATGCTTTGCACTCCATGTCCATAGATATCCTTGTATTTGTCTCTTGTGTGTTGGGACTAACCCATTTAGGTGAGAAGAGAAAGGAAACAACAAGGATGCTCCCAACTCTTGATGATCTTCATCAACATTGAGCATCCACAACTACCTCACCAACATGAAGTCTTCATCGACAAAACCCAAGGTTAGTTTATCCCTCTTATGGGGGGATGTCACATCAAGGGGGAGCTTTACTCTAAGACTTGAGTCAAAGCATCTCTTAGCATGTGACAACATTAAATGCTTTATGAAAAAGTGGTAACCCCACTTGTGCTTAAACGATGAGTATGACCTATGATCAAGTACTTTTACTTGGCTCCTAAGTCAAATACTCATATATAGATGACTTCGTCATCGCCCAAGTGCTTGTTAGATGCTAGAGTGTTTGTGCATGTTTGTCATGATTTCTTTTGACATCTTATTGAGCGAGCATGTTGGTCTACATTTATTTTCTCATTCGAGGACATCCAATTGTTGCTATTTGGCTTTTGATTTATCTTTTGCCAATTGGATGGACAAGAATGCCTAGGAGCACTCTCAAGCTATCTATGCTTTCTCACCTCATGTTCCATTCATGTTGCATCACAAAATTTGAACAAGTGCTTTTCGATCCCTCTGTGTGTGGAGCACTCGGAGTTCCGTATCGACAAGGACTGAACATTAAAACCTCCCAAGTGCAACTCGGTGGAACCAACACCACAATCTCGGTCACACCGATTGCCTAGGGTTGATTTGGTTTTCAATCTCGGTAACACCGATTTCATATTCTCGGTTACACCGAGTTTCCCTGTTAGATAATAGTTGTGGAACTCGGTGACACCGAAAACATAAAATCAGTATCACCGACAGTGAAGGGTATATATGCTGTGGACCCCGACGTTTTGGAATTCAATCTTCAACGTCACGCCTCAGAACCCTAAGCTGCCGCCTCGAGACCCCTGGTCGTCACCCTTGTCTTCACAAGCCCCTCCGCCGCTGGGAATCGCCGTCGTCGATGAAATCTACTCCATCATCACCGCCATAGAGGATCCGTGCCAAACTAGGGTATGGATTCGATCTCTAGTACGCTCCCCTTATGATTCTTGCGCATTGGACTTAAATTTATCCATAAGCCACCCTTTGCTCATGTATCCATCCTCTAAAATCTGCAAAATCTCTAGTTAGATGGATTTTCTAGGGTTTTGCCATCTACCCGATATATCTCGGTGGAACCGAAACGAAAATATCGGTCTCACCGACATGCTTTTCTATGAGGGCGAGAACTGACTTGGTGGAACCGAGTAGCTCTTTTCGGTCCTACCAAAAAGGCTGCCAGTTTCTGTTAACGAGTTGGTTTGTCTCGGTCTCACCGAAAAATTCTCTTCGGATGCACTGATATGTATGTGACAGATTGCAAAACTTTTGAAAACTCATTGCTCATATTTCAAAAACCAGCCTCATTTTGTGATAACTCATCTACTTCTGCTCATCTACACTCTATTCATAGGGTCAGTATGTCAGGCTCAGAAGATAGTCAGAATGTGCCAGAGCAGGGAGTTGATATGAGTTCTGGAACAAGCCCAGAAGCTAGTTCTTTCTCAGACCCAGGCACCCCCAGCTCTCATGGGTTGCCCAAGGCTGCCACCAGAACCAGGAAAAAGTTGAACTCAGATGAAGAGGATTCAGACTTCGTTCCAGAGGAGATTCTTTCTAAGAAGCAAGAGAAGGTTGTCAAGAAGGCTGCAACTGAAGCTACTTCCTCTCGAAGAGTTGTCAGCAAGATATATGCTCCTGCTTCTACTTTCAAGGCTCATGAGACAGCTAGAGAAAGAATGCCAGTAGAGGTCCCCAAGAGGGCTATGCCTAAGAAGGCAAGACAGAAGAAGTCAAGGAAGAGGATCATTCATGTGACTGGCAGGCCCACTTCCATGTATGAAGATCCTGAAAAAGCTACTGGTGATGCTGCTGAGGAGGATGAGCCAGCCACAAAGGCTCCTCCCAAGAAGAAGGCAAAGAAACCTATGTCTGATGCTATGCCTAAGACTAGCACATCCAAGAAGGTTGCTGAGAATCCTAAGAGGAAAACTAGGCAGATTCCAGCTTCTGAAAAGAACAAAGGAACTGCATCCAGAGTTGAAGATGTGGATGACTTGACAACACTGATGAAGCTCAGACCACACCTCCCAGTTCACAATGCTAGCTACCCACTAGCTGAGGACATGAAGAAGAGGAAGGATTCTGGATTGAGGGCATGGAGAGCTATAGATCCTTATGCCCAGAGGAAGAAAACAGCTGTGGACTATAGGTTCTACACCAAGGAGCAACAGGACTTCTATGAGACTGTGCTCTTTGACAAGAGTCTAGCTGTCAGTGACATGCGTTACGTTGATTGGAAGTTCATCAAGGAGAATGAGGACTACTTTCCAAGTGTCTAGGACAACTTCCACTGCATAGGTCTGGATGAGTTCGTTGGCAGAGAATTCACAGCTTGGAATGACGAAATGATCATGCAATTCTACTCCACTGCACACTTCTATGGAGATGGTAGAATTGTGTGGATGATTGAAGGTGCGAGATATGAATCAACTGTTGAGGAATGGGCTGAAATCTTAGGAGTTCCTGAAGCACAGGATGGTGACTTGGATGTCTACTCAGAATCCAAGGCTAGCCACAATGCTATGGCTAACATGTATAAGGAGATCCCTGCTGCAAATGTGAAGTCCCACAGGCTAGGATCCATCTACTTTCTCCAGGCTGGCCTCCGCACTATCAACACCATACTGAGGCATACCTTGATGCCCAAGTCAGGAGATGACAAGATGATCTGAGGCCACTCCATAAACATGTTGATCCACCGTGACAGTCACACCAGGATCAGAGTCATGGATCTGATTGTAGAGACAATCAAGAGGGTTTCTGCTGACCAGAAGCGCTCCTGCTGTTATGCACCCTATATTCATATGCTCGTCAACTAAAGACTAGAGAAGCACATATTTGACCTAGATCACCCACATTTGCCCCTACAGCTAGATCTCGAGGACAACATTGTGGTGATGGATGCTGATCATCCCACTTCAGTTGCAGCTCAGGAGGAAGCAGAGGCAGTCAGAGCCACTAGTGCTCAAGTCCCTAGATCCAGGAACGAGCAAATGGATCTGTTGATATCATCTATTCAGGACATGCAGAAGGACATTAAGGGGATTCTGGACAACCAGAACAGTCTTGTCAGGATCTTTGAGACCAGAATCAAGACCCTTAGTGATAAGGTGGACGGGCTGACGAAGACAGTCACATAGCTTCAGCATGAAGTTGACTCCGTGCACATCCCTCGGGTCTCTTCTACTTCAGATGAGGATGAGGATGAGGATGAGGATGATGAGGATGAATCACCTCTAGGTCCAGGCACTCAGTTCACCATTCAGGCCAGATCAGCCACTATGCTAGTTGCATCAGCTCCATCAGCTTCTGCTCCATTAGTGACCACTCTAGCTCCATGCACGACATCTGCTAAGAACTTCGTCGACGCTGTCATCTCGACTCCTTCATCAACAACCGGAGGAGATATGCCCAAGAACGCTTAGATGTATGCCTTTGAACTTTTTGGTAACTTGTTGCCAAAGGGGGAGAAGTCTATATAGATCTTTAGGCTTCGAGCTAGAGAGCGATTTGGTTTTTATTGCGTTTCAAAACATTTGGTTCTTTTGGTTTGACGTGAGATACTTTTGTGTTGGTGTGTGTTATGATACATTGTTAGATGCTACTATTTCTTATCATCTTAATGCTTATGAGATGATCATTCACCATTGCTTGTGTGTGTTATGCCATGTTATTCATTCTCCAATTATTCTCGCACACCACCAAGTTGTATGTGACATGGAAGAAGTACCCCATATATATAATCGATTGTGCATTTGCATTCAAACGCAAATTCAAAATAATGCACAAGTTTAGGGGGAGCTCTTGCTTATCACATACCTCTCAAAGCGACGATTGTATTCATTGATTTTATCATATGTCGAAGCATTAATCTATATGTTGTCATCAATTACCAAAAGGGGGGAGATTGAAAGCACATTTGCTCCCTTGGTGGTTTTGGTAATTAATAACAACATATAAGTCATTGAACTAATGTTTCCACCAAGTATATTTCAGGAAATGTTCAATGATAGGATTGGCAACAGGAGGTTGTGGAGAAACCCCAAGATTCAAGGAAATAGGTTGGCCAAGCTTCAAGCAAAAGGACTCTACATTTTATATTTGTGAGAAATCACTTTGAGTCCATAGGAAAGCCAATACTATTAAAAGGGGGTAAGGTTTAGTTGGTGAACAATATGCTCAAACATGCACAAGTGATAGTCGCCAAAAACATCCACAAACTCTCCCACCAAAGTCTGTTCTATACCCAACACTCAAAATGGGTGCAACCAACTTTCCCACTTCGGTGCCACCGATTCCAAAACCTAGATAGACTCAAGCCAAACCCTAGCCACTTCGGTGCAAGCGATTCCATACCGGTGCCACCGAGTTTAGGTTGCCAACTTTCTGTTATGCAAATTCACATTTTCGGTCCCATCGAGAATGTTGGATCAGCATCACCGAGATTGGAAATCTGACTGTTGGTCACCTTATCAGTGCAACCAAGTTTCCGATATCGGCTTTACCGAGATTCAAAAGTTGCCACCTTTTGGTCACTTTGGTACCATCGAGATTAACACATCGGTGTCACCGAGTTGGTCATTTTGTGTGTAACGGTTCGATTTTGGGGGATGCCTATATATACCCCTTCACCACCACCTACTCGAAAGAGAAGCACTCAGAACTATTCCATACCTATCCTATCAGATTTTCTGAGAGAGAACCACCTACCCTCGTGTTGAGGTCAAGATCTTCCACACCAATCATATGGATCTTGATTTCTAGCCTCCCAAGTAGCTTTCCACCAATCCCATCTCTTCCACCATGCCAAATCTGTGAGAGAGTGATTGTGTGTTGAGGAGTCTATCATCTTGAAGCACAAGAGCAAGGAGTTCATCATCATTATCGAGCCTATTACCTTTTGGAGGGTGGTGCCTCCTAGATTGGTTAGGTGTCGCTTGGGAGCCTCCTACTTCATGTTGTGGAGTGAACCAAGAAGTTTGTAAGGGCAAGGAGATCGCCTACTTCATGAAGATCTACCCATAGTGAAGCTAGTCCTTCGTGGACGGAAGCCGTATGGAATAGTCAAGGTTGCTACTTCGTGGACACTTTTGGGTGGAGCCTTCTATGGACTCTCGCGACCGTTACCCTCCGTGGGTTGAAGACTTCATAAACGTGGATGTACGATAGCACCACCTATCGGAACCACGGGAAAAATCATCGTGTCTACAACTGCATTTGATCTTCCTACCCTATCCCTTCTGTATATGCTTGTTGTTACTTTCCGCTGCTATATACTCTTAGACTTGCATGTGTAGGGTGTACTTGACTTGCCATGAAATGCTAAAAACTATCAACTCTAAAACTTGGTATAGGCAAAAATTTCAATTGGTCAAGTAGTCTAATCACCCCCCTCTAGACTTACTTTTGATCCTAGAGCAACCCAAAAAGATGTTGTATCTTTCCTGACTTGCTTTTTTGCAATAACTCATGTACCAGTTCTACTGGGTTGAGCCACCACTTAAAACTCCTTAACAGTACAGGGTCTCTATCGAGATTGGTCGTCAACTTCTTTGAGCGGCTCAGGGTCTCTAAGCGAGATTAATTGAAAGGAAGTGTGACGTCCCAGTTGAGACTCGGCAGGGCATGAGTACCCTGATAGCCCATGAACTGCCTCTCATGTGACATAAATGTGTCGTTTTAACCTTAAACAGTGCAGGGTCCTTAAGGATTAACTGTCTTAAGAGTACGAACAGGCCACATAGCGGAGAGTCGACAGTAGATGGGAGAGTTTATCCTTGCTTTCGTAAGCCGACCCTCATGTGAGAAGAGCCGCCGTTTTAACCTTTAACCAGTACAGGGTCCCTATCGAGATTGGCCGTCAACTCATTTGAGCCGGCTCAGGGTCTCCAGGCGAGATTAACTGGTAAGAGTTCGGCGGGTCACCTAGTGGAGTAGCATCAGCTTACAGGCAGGTTTAACCTTGTTTGGCTTAAAAGCCGATCAAGAGGGTGTGTAAGCTAAACCCGGTGGGTTGGAAGCCCCCAAGTGACCTTTGTTGATGGAATCAACTGTTTTGGCTTAAGAGCCAACCGGTAGGGTGTGATAAGCTAAACCCGATGGGTTGGAAACCCCCTGGATGATCATGTTGACGGAGTCAACTATTTGGCTTGAGAGCCGATCAATAGGGTGTGATAAGCTAAACCTCATGGGTTGGAAGCCCCCTCATTGACCATTTTTGCACAGATTGAGATATGAGAAACGGCAGAGGCCCCGGCTTGCAGGGATGCCAACTTTATTCATATATATATATATGATATGTACAATGGAGGTGTACAATGTCAAGTCTTGACAACTTGAGTATAATAAGGCCGTAGATGCGCTATGTTCCACGGCCGGCGGGTCTCCTGCCCAGAAGTATATGAGTCGTCTCGGACGTTAATGAGGTAATATGACCCGTTGTTGAAATTTTTGCTGACCACGAAAGGCCCTTCCCATGGAGGAGATAACTTGTGTGCATCTGTCTAATCTTGAATCAAACGCAGCACTAAGTTGCCTTCTTGAAACGTCCGGCTCTTAACCCTGCGGCTATGATAGCGACGCAGGTCTTGTTGATAAATCGTCGATCGAGCCGCCGCTAGATCACGCTCTTCCTCCAAGGTGTCCAACGCATCTTGACGCGCCGTTTCATTGTCTGCCTCAACATAATCCGTAACTCGTGGCGAGTCATGACGGATATCACTGGGTAACACGGCTTCTGCATCGTAAACCATGAAGAAAGGTGTATAACCTATGGATCTGTTGGGAGTGGTCTTGATGCTCCATAAGACGGACAGCAACTCCTCCACCCAACAACCCGGCGTTCTCTGCAAAGGAACCATGAGCCGGGGCTTGATACCTCTCAAGATTTCTTGGTTAGCACGCTCGGCCTGACCATTGGACTATGGATGAGCAACTGCAGAAACATCAAGTCTGATGTGCTCACTTTCACAGAACGCTTTCATAGCCCCTTGCAGAGGTTTGTACCATTATCTATGATGATACTGTGAGGATAACCAAAGCGGTAGATCAGTTTCATAACGAACTGAACTGTCGTAGCCACGTCTCACTTGTCGACCGGCTCAGCCTCCACCCACTTGGTAAACTTGTCAACCGCCACCAATAGGTGGGTCTTCTTGTCCTTGGATCTCTTGAAAGGCCTGACCATATCAAGCTCCAAGACCGCAAACGGCCAAGTAATTGGAATCATGCGTAGCTCTTGAGCCAGGACATGAGCACGCCGGCCAAACTTTTGACACCCATCACACTTGCGGACTAAGTCTTCCGCATCTTTATGAGCCGTCAGCCAGAAGAAACCATGTCAAAAGGCCTTGGCCACCAGAGACTTTGAGCCGGCATGATGACCATAATCGCCAGCATGAATTTCATTTAAGATTTCCTTGCCTTCTTCAGGTGAGACACAATGTTGAAACACGTCGGTGACTCTGCATCTATGTAACTCGTCATTGACTATCGTCATGGACTTAGACCGCCTGGTGATCTATCTGGCAAGATTTTCTCATCAGGTAACTCACCGCGAGTTAAGTATGCCAAATAAGGCACGGCCCAGTCAGGAATAGCATGTAGAGCCACTACCAGCTGCCCCTCCGAGTCAGGAATAGCCAAGTCTTCCTCTGAAGGTAACTTAACCGACGGGTGATGTAGCACATCCAAGAAAATGTTAGGCGGCACCGGCTTTCATTGAGAACCCAGCCTTGACAGAGCATCATACGCCTTGTTCCTGCGATGATCAATATGATCCACCTGATAACCCTTGAAGTGACCAGCAGTGATATCAACCGCCTGGCGGTAAGCCGCCATCCGTGGGTCCTTAGAATCCCAAGTGCCTGAAACTTGCGGGGCCACAAGATCTAAGTTGCCAAAGCATCTAACTCGGCTCAGGTTCATCTCCTTAGCCACCCGGAGGTCATGAAGCAGAGCTTCGTACTCAGTTGCATTGTTAGTACAAGGAAACATCAACCTTAGCACATAACAGAACTTATCACCTTTGGGGGAGGTTAAGACAACCCCTGCCTTGATCCTTCCAGCTGCTTGGATCCGTCAAAATGGATTGTCCAATATGTGTTATCCGGCTTTTCCTCAGGCGCCTGACACTCAATCCAGCCGTTGATGAAATCCACCAAGGCTTATGACTTAATCGCCGTGCAAGGCACATATCTCAAATTGAGAGGTCCAAGCTCCAATGCCCACTTAGCGATCTGGCTTGTGGCTTCTTTGTTTTGAATTATATCTCCCAACGGGGCAGAGCTAATCGCTGTAATCTGGTGCCCCAGGAAGTAGTGCTTCAGCTTGCGATTGGCCAGGAACACCCCGTACACCAGCTTCTGCCAGTGTGGATATCTCTGCTTGGATTCGGACCTCACTGATATAGTAAACCGACCGCTGAACCGGATATTCCTTCCCTGACTCCTTACGCTCAACAACAACTACAGCGCTGACAGCCCGATTATTAGCCGCCACGTACAGGAGCAAAGGTTCTTTCTCAACCGGAGCGGCTAAGACCAGCGGCTCAGTGAGCTGCCTCTTGAGCGCCTCAAATGCTTCACCCGCCGTCGTACTCTAGACAAAGTTGTCTGTCTTTTTCATCATCTGATACAAAGGGATAGCCTTCTCGCCAAGGCGGCTTATAAACCGGCTTAACGCAGCAATCCGTCCCGCCAGGCGCTGAACATCATTGATGCATGCCGACTCAGATAGGGAGGTGATAGCCTTGATTTTATCCGGTTTAGCCTCAATGACACGCTCAGATACCAGAAATCCCAAGAGCTTGCCCGTCGGAACGCCGAAGACACACTTAGCCGGGTTAAGCATCATCTTGTAGACCCGTAAGTTGTCGAAAGTCTCCTTCAGGTCATCAAGCAGAGTCTCCTTCTTTCTTGACTTGATCACAATATCGTCCACATACGCATGAACATTGCACCAATTTGGTTGTGAAGACAGTTCTGTACGCAGTGCTGGTAAGTCGACTGGGCACTCTTGAGCCCGAAAGGCATAGACACATAGCAGAAAGCACCAAAAGGTGTGATGAAAGTTGTCTTCTCTTGGTCCTTGATTGTCATCTTGATCTGATCATAACTAGAATAAGCATCCAGGAAGCATAAACTCTCACAACCCGCCGTTGCATCAATGATCTGGTCAATACGAGGGAGAGCAAACAGGTCAGCCGGACAGGCTTTGTTAAGATCCGTGTAGTCCACACACATACGCCACATGCCGTTTTTCTTGAGCACTAACACCGGGTTAGCGAGCCACTTCGTATGAAAGACCTCGACGATGAAACCCGCTGCCAAAAGCCGGGCTACTTCCTCCCCAATGGCCTTGCGTCTCTCCTCGTTGAACCGGCGTAGAAATTGCTTGACTGGTTTGGATTTAGGATCCACATTAAGGTGGTGCTTAGCGAACTCTCTTGGTGCACCCAGCATGTCAGAAGGTTTCCACGTGAAGATGTCTCGATTCTCATGGATGAATTCGATGAGCATGCTTTCCTATTTGGGATCCATGTTAGATCCGATAGTGAACTACTGAGATGAGTCGCCCGGATTGAAATCCACCAATTTGGTATCATCCGCCAAAAACTTGAGGGGCGGCTCAACCTCTGTGGTAGGCTTTTTCAGCGGAGTCATGTCCTCCGGGTCAATGTTCTCCTTGTAAAACTTGAGCTCTGCCTCACACAGCTAGATTCTGCATAAGCTGCATCTCCTTCCACGCACTCAATGGCCATCTCGCGATCACCGTGCACTATAATCGTACCTTTCAGACCCGGCATCTTGAGCTGCAAGTATACATAACAAGGCCTAGCCATGAATTTGGCATAAGCCAGACGTCCGAACAGAGCATGATACGGACTTTTGATCTTGACCACCTCAAAACACAAGGTCTCCACCCTGTAATTGTATTCGTCACCGAAGGTGACTTCTAGAGAGATCCTTCCCACTGGATAAGCTGACCTGCCAGGCACCACGCCATGAAAAACTTTGGAAGACGGCTTAAGATCCTTATCAAGCAACTTCATCCGGCGGAAAGTGTCATAGTATAAGATATTAATGTTACTGCCACCGTCCATAAGCACCTTAGTGAACACGTAGCCTCCAACCTGGGGAGCAACTACCAATGCCAATCGTCCCGGGTCATCAACACGCGACAGGTGATCCTCCCGACTCCAAGTTATGTCATACTCAGACCACTTCAAATATTGTGGTAGAGCCGTCCTGACCATATTAATCGCCCGCTTGCGCAACTTCTAATCTCGCCTATCAAGGTTGGTCATAAAAACATGATACTGACCTGAGCTGAGCAGCTTCGGATTACTCTGGTATCCCGACTGGTTATTCTGTTGTTAATTGTTACCGCCTGAGTGTGGATGATGTCCTCCCTGGTTGCCCTGGCTGTGATAGCCGGATCCTGAGCCACCGGACCCAAAACCGGCTCCTGACCCGCCCGGTCCTAAGCCGTCGGGCAGGCCACCATCCTTGTTATGTTGTCGCGGGCTATAGTCCTTGAATTTTTGCATAACGTGGCAATTACCCCACGTGTGACCGGCCGGTCTGTCGGGTCGACTGTGCTCCGAACAAGGTTTATTGAGCATTTCCTCCAAATTAAAAGGAGTCTTACCTTTATTGAAAGGCTGCTTAAATTTCCCGTTGCCCTTGGCACGGTTGTTATCGGTGCTGGCATTGGCCACCAGCTCTGACCCTCCATCTGGGTTCTTCCTCTTGCCTTGGTTACCATTGCCTACCGCACCCTTGTCGTTGCCGCTCTTCTTATTTTGATCAGGCTTCTCTTCATCCGAGCCTAGATCCTTCGTATTATCAGAGTCGGCGTATTTCGTGAGAACCGCCATGAGCTCCCCCATGTCTTGACACGTGCGCTTGAGTCGGACGAGCTTCTGCTTCAAAGGCGTAAAGTGGCAATTCTTTTCCAGAATCAAGACTACTTGAGCCGCCGTAATCTGCTCAGATGAGTGGATGATAGTCGAAACCCGTCGGACCCAATGATGAGCCGACTCATTTTCCTGCCATGCACAATGGTCCAAATCCACAATCGTCATGGGCTGCTTGCACGTCCCTTGGAAGTTTTTGATGAACCTTGCCTTCAACTCGGCCCAAGAATTGATGGTATTGGGTGGTAAACCCTTCAACCATGTGCGAGTCGGCCCTTCTAGCATCATGATGAAATACTTCACGCATACCGCATCGTTGACGTCCAACATCTCCATGGCCAGCTCGTAACTTTCAATCCAGGCCTCCGGAGGCAGGTCAGCCATGTAATTCGGGACCTTGCGAGGGCCCTTGAAGTCCTTCGGCAGACGCTCGTTCCGCAGAGTTGGCACCAAGCACGGTACACCCACGGCCCGGGTGGTCACTCCCGCTCCAACCAAGACGGAAGGCGCAGGCTCTTGATGAGCCGCCGCTGCCTGAGCTGCCGCCTCATGTTGTGCCCTCGCCCGATCTACGGGTGCCTGAGCATCCAAAGCCGCCTCATCTCGCAGCGGTCCCCGGTGTCGATCACTGCTAGAAACCGCTGGCAATTCATAGCGCTGGCTGAAGCTGCAGCTGGGGAGGGGGTTGAATGCACGCGACTCCGGCTGTGGGTATACTTCTCTTGCTAGGCCATCGCCATCTATAGATATCCAATCGCGTTCTGCACCTCCTTAGCGTAAGGCGCCTCATCAGGAATAGGAATTGTTTCAAGCTGGGTGGCCGTAGCCACCATGTTCTCCTCCGGGTTTGAGTAATGGCCCGCCAGCGTTGGGAAAGCCATTGGTGAGGTATAGTTTCGTCGGGGCGGGTTAAGCTGATGTCGAGCCGCCGGGCGACTTCTAGGTGCTTCCATTGTCCGACCCGTTCCTGGCGTGTTAAAAAGGTTTCGAGCCTCATACTGCTCTGGTAGGCGGGATTGATGCCTCATCCGCCGCACCGCGGCCGCCGACTGTTGTTCCAGTTCAAGGCGGAAGGCATCTATCTTAAGGCGCTCTGACTTCGCGTCCATCTGAGCTTTTAACGCGCCGATCCTCTGTTGGACCTCCGCCATCTGATCCTTCAGTCTCGTGATCTCCAAGTTCCGGGCGGCTTGATTGTCAGGCGTGACTTCAGTTGCCCTCAAGGTTGTGAGCTCGTTCATCAGATCTAGGAGAACCTGAGCCGGCAGCGGGTCAGCCCCCATGTCTCCTGCCCCGGCGGCCGCACCGCTTGTGCCCGGCTTTGTCCCCGCCATGAACACGGCCGCATGAGTTGGCAACGCAGGATCGTCCGACTCAGACCGCTCCGACTCAGGGTAAAGCTCGTCATTGTAGCCCCCAAGCCCGCCATCGTGAAGTTGGTAGATTGATTCCACCTCTCCGCTCGAAGATCCATCCTCTGAACAGATGAGGGTCTCCTGCGACTTAGAAGCCTCAAGATCCATACCTTGAGTGAAGCCAACGAAGACATGCTTCCTGCCCGGGTTAGCACGGGTGGGTTGCACGTGTCGGACGGGTTACGTCCGCCGAGCTGGCTCGACGACGTCGATGCAGACGTCCGGCCCGGGTGTAGTTCCGCCGACCTTGCCGATGAAGATGTGGATTCTACCGAAGGGAACCCGGAACCCATACTCGACAGAGTCGGCCTCAGGGCCCCAGCCGGCGTCGTCGATGTAGAGCCGGCCATGGCGACTCTTGTTCATCCTTCCGACCACGTACCCTTCAAACCCCAAAAGAGAGCCCTTTGAGAACTCAACACCACCGAGCGCTAGCCCCATGGTGGGCGCCAACTGTCATGGTTTTGTCACGGGAGATGTCCGAGGACTTAGATTTGAGGCCATTGCTAAGGTGATGGACTCAAAGGGGTTGGTTAGGACGAAGGACACGATTTTACCTAGGTTCAGCCCCTCGTGAAGAGGTAAAGGTCTACGTCCTTCTTGAGCTATATTGATTGGAGTATCGATTACAAGGGAGCGGATTCGCTTGACCTAGTTCTCGATTAGTTGGTTTCCGTCTAAGTCGCCCAGGGTCTTGCCCTTATATAGGATGTCAAGACCACGGGTTACACAAGTCTCATACCAACTCTTACAATGTGTCCGACTCTAACTCAACGCCGTCTTGCCTTCCGGAGCAAGCCATCTCCAGGCGGCTTATCCGCCCGGGTCTTCTTTGCCTTCTTTGTTTGGGCCTCACCTTGGCCTATCTTAGTGAGCCGCCAGTCATGACCCAGCCCCACCTGGGCGGGTCTTACCATGGGGTTATATCCCCAACAAATTGTGTTTGATCTTCCTACCCTTCCTTTACTTACATGATTGTCTTTACTTTCTGCTGCTATACTCGCAGACATGCATGTGTAGGGTGTACTTGACAAACTATGAATGCTAAAATCTGCCAAGACATAAAATTGGGAAAAGGTAGATTTTATTTGGTGAAGTAGTCTAATCAGCCCCCCCTCTAGCACTACTTTCGATCCTACAAGTGGTATCAGAGAATTGGTCTCCATTGCATTGGTTTCACAACCTAGGAGAGTATGGCGTCTAGTGAGAGAAATTATCACCATAGAGGTTCGTACTTTGATGGCACAAATTTTGCTAGTTGGAAGCACAAAATGAAAATGCATTTTCTTGGTCGTAACCCTGCCGTTTGGGTTGTTGTTCATGTTGGTATGCCAGGTGAATTCTTTGCGGAAGGAAGGGAACTCAATCGCGAAGCGACTGTGGATGAATTGAAGATGATGTAACTCAATGGTCAAGCATGTGACATTCTCTTCAACTGCCTATGCCCCAAAGAATTCAACAAAATCAGCCGTCTTGAGAATGCAAAAGAGATTTGGCATACTTTGATTGATATGCATGAAGGTACAAATCTCTGAGAGAATCCAAGTTGGATTTTCTTCAAAGTCAACTTGACAAGTTCAAGATGAAGGACGGTGAAGGAGTCGCCCAGATGTACTCTAGGCTAGCTCTCATCACTAATGAGATTGCCTTCTTAGGAAGTGAAGAAATGACTGACAAATTCATCATCAACAAGATACTTTGAGCTTTGGATGATCGATATGACACCGTTTGCACACTGATCCAAATGATGTCCAACTACAAAGATCTTAAGCCAATGAAAGTGATTGGAAGAATTGTTGCTGATGAGATGACACTAAAGGACAAGGAAGAGCTTCACCACAAGTCTAGCGGTGCTTTCAAAGCCACAAGTGATGCTCTCGCTACCTCAAGCGACAACCTTGTCACAAATGAAGAGATAAGCCTCATGGTCAACAAATTCAATAAGTTCTACAAGAATAGAAGCAAAGATAAGCTCCAACTCAAGATATGAAGAGAAGCGTTCGTCCAGTCATGACCGAAACTACTACAATTGTGGGAAGCCCGGACACTACTCAAATGAGTGCACGGCTCCTTACAAAAGGAAAGAAGAGTCACCAAGAAGACGAAGCTCAAGAGACGAGTCACCTCGAAGAGAGAGAAGGAGTAGAGATGATCGTTATGAACGAAGACCCTCAAGGAGAAGTAGGGACTCAGAGAAGAAGGACAAGTACACCAAGAGCTACTCAAGAAGGAAACATCAAGCTCATGTTGGTGAATGGGTTTCTGGCTTCGAATCCGACAACCACTCCGAGACAAGTTGTCACTCCAACTCCGACTATAGTCAAGATGAAGGTGTTGCTGGACTTGCACTAGTGACAACCGACTCCTATGACATATTTGATTCATCAAATGAAGGGAGTGGACATTGCTTCATGGCTAAAGGTCCCAAGGTATCACACCCCGAGTATCTTGATTTCGGTAGTGATGAAGATGACTTGTTAATTGACAATGACTTGCTATTTGACAAATCTAGTAATGTTAGTCAAAATGAACTTGCTAGTACTCACTCCAGTGTAGATAAGTCGTGCGATGATGATAAGTTGGAAATAGAACAACTAACTCAAGAACAAAAAACTCTTAAGTTAGCTCATGAGTCAACTCTAGAAGATCATAGAGAGCTTGTAACGACACATGAGAAGCTATGCTTTGAGAAGCTCAATTTAGAGCAAGAGCATGAGTTCCTTAAAGCTATCAATGACGATCTTCGAAAGAAGACTTACTCTTATCTAGCCAAGAGACTTCTCTTATCTACACTCATGCCACAAGTTAAGTCCAAGCAAGCTAGTAACAAAGGAAAGAAAGGTTCTTCAACTAGTAGCAATAAAAATGATAAATCCAATGATATTGCTTCTAGTAGCTCTCTTGATCCCACTAACTCTTCTCTTAGCCAAGTTACACTTGAGCAATAAAATGAACTCTTGAAAGGGATTATAGAGAAAGGTATCTACAAGAGTCTTGAAGATTGCAAACAATTTGAGGACATTGTATGCAAGCATGGTGGGTACCAGAAGAATCGTGGTATTGGCTACTTCAACGCTAATGGAGTTGAATGGGAATAAGATCAATACCCCAATCCCAAGTTTGTTCCTCAGAAGGAGAAGTATGAAAATACTCTCCCCAAGGGAACAAAGTCTCAAGATGACCTTCCACCACAAGACCCCAAGCTCGAGGACAAGAACAAGCTTCAAGAGGACATTGACTCATATGAAGATGAATCCCAAGCTTTGGTGAAGTGGGTTCCCAAGGCTACTACAAGCTCAACTTCTACAAGTGCTACTTCAGCACCGAGGATCCCTATCAACTTGATGTGGGTCCCCAAGAAGAAGAACTAGAGAAGTTCTTGAGGGGTGACTCCGCCAATGAAATTCACTCATAATCATTATTGGCAAGGACTAGTTGCAATCAACATCAACATCATGCAATAGTTCAAGGACTCACACATTCCCTCAAAGGTAAGCAAGGGACAAGGTAATCAACAAATCAATGGACATCATCACATATGCTTTGCACTCCATATCCATAGATATCCTTGTATCTGTCTCTTGTGTGTTGGGACTAACCCATGTAGGTGAGAAGAGTAATGAAACAACAAGGATGCTCTCAACTCTTGGTGATCTTCATCAACTTTGAGCATCCACCTATACTTCACCTACATGAAGTCTTCATCGACAAAACCCAAGGTTAGTTTATCCCTCCTATGGGGGGATGTCACATCAAGGGGGAGATTTACTCTAAGACTTGAGTCAAAGCATCTCATAGAATGTGACAACATTAAATGCTTTATGTAAAAGTGGTAACCCCACTTGTGCTTAAACGATGAGTATGACCTATGATCAAGTATTCTTACTTGGCTCCTAAGTCAATATACTCATATATAGATGACTCTATCATCGCCAAAGTGCTTGTTAGATGCTATTGTGTTTGTGCATGTTTGTCATGATTTCATTTGACATCTTATTGTGTGAGCATGTTGGTCTGCATTTATTTACTCATTCGAGGATATCCAATTGTTACTATTTGGCTTTTGATTTTCACTTGCCAATTGGATATACAAGAATGCCTGGGACCACTCCTCTAGCTATCTATGCTTTCTCACCTCATATTCTACTCATGTTGCATCACAAAATTTGAACAAGTACTTCTCGATCTCTGTCTGTGAGGAGCACTCGGAGTTCCGTATCGTCAAGGACTGACCATTAAAACCTCCCAAGTGCATCTCGGTGCAACCAACTCCAAATTCTCAATCTCACCGAATGCCTAGGGCTGATATGGTTTTTCAATCTCGGTACTGCCGATTTCATATTCTCGGTTACATCGAGTTTCCCTGTCAGTTGACAAATGTTAAACTCGGTGATACCGAAAATATCAAATCAGTGTCACTGACAGTGATGGGTATATAATCTATGGACCCCAACGTTTTGAAATCCATTCTTCAAACATCGCGCCTCCACAACCCTAGCTGTCGTTTCGAAGGCCCCTGGTCATCGCCTTGCTTCTCCGAGCACCTCCGCCGTTGGGAATCGCCGTTGTCGATGTATTCTTCTCCAACATCGCTATTGTAGTGGACCCATCGCCAAATTAGGGTATGGATTTGACCCCCTCTCGCGCTCCACTGTCCGATTCATGCACATTAGGGTTTATCCCTAGTCTATCCACTGTATGAGATTGTTCCATCCAATAGAAAATTCCATTAGATAGCGAACGACGAATTTTTAGGGTATTGCCGTCCGCCTCCTATATGTCGGTAGAACTGATGTGAAATAATCAGTGACACCGATTTTATTTTCTATCACACTAAGAACACCTCGGTGGAACTACGTGCTCAACCGAAAATGGTGCCAAGTTCCTAGAAAGAAGGTTGTTTGTCTTGGTGTGACCGAAAAGTTTGCCTCGGATCTACCTAAATACATTTGACAAAATGCAAAACCTTGGAAATTCTTAGTTCAAAATTTAAAAAATCTCTGCATTTTGTGTTGACTTATCCTATTCCACTCTTCTATACTCTATTCATAGGGTCAGACATGTGAGATGCTGAAGATAGCCAGAATCTACAGGAGCAGAATGTTGATATGAGTTGAGGCACTAGTCCTGAGTCCAGCTCATCCTTAGATCTAGGACAGTTCTCATGGGTTGCCTAAGGCTGCAACAAGGACCAAGAAGAGAGTCAATTCTGATGAGGAAGATTCTAATTTTGTTCCAGAAGATGTTCTTGCTCAAAAGCAAGAGAAGGCTGCAAGGAAACCTGCAAATGAGGCCACCTCATCTAGGAGGGTGGTCAGCAAAGTTTATGCACCTGCAAAGACCTTCAAAGCACATGAGAGTGCTAGGGCAACTATTTCTATTGAGATTCCAAGGAAACCTTTGCCTAAGAAGGTAGGAGAGAAGAAGACAGCCAGGAAGAGGATCATCCATGTTATGGGCAGACCTACCTCTATGTATGAGGATCCAGAGGAGGCTGATGGTGCTGCTGCTGAAGAGGAGGAAGAGGAGGAACCTGCTGCTCAGGCCCATCCTAAAAAGAAGGCTAAGAAACTTTTGGGTGATGCTATGCCTAAGTCTGGTCCCTCCAAGAGCACCAAGGCTGCTCCCAAGAAAGCTGCTGCACAGAAGACCAAGAGGACTACCAGAGATATTCCTGCTGCAGAGAAGAACAAGAGATTAACTTTCAGAGAAGCAAATGATGATGATGCTATGACAGTTCTGATGAAGCTTAGACCTCACCTTCCTGTACATGATGCCAGCCATCCTAGAGCTAAGGATATGAAGAATAGGAAGGATTCAGGGTTGAGGACATGGAGAGCTATTGATCCATATGCCCAATGGAGGAAGATTGTTGTGGACTACATGTTCTATACCAAAGAGCAGCAAGACTTCTATGAGACTATCTTGCTTGACAAGAGCCCTGCAGTCAGTGACATGATATATGTGGAATGGAAGTATATCAAGGATAATGAGGACTACTTTCCATGTGTCCAAGACAACTTCCACTGCATTGGGCTAGATAAATTTGTCGGCAAGGAGTTCACTGTTTGGAATGATGAGATGATCATGCAGTTCTACTCCACTGCTCATTTGTATGGAGATGACAGGATTGTTTGGATGATTGAAGGAGCAAGATTTGAATCTACTATTGATGAGTGGGCTACCATCTTAGGAGTCCGAGAGGTACAGGATGGAGATTTGGATGTCTACTCAGAGTCCAAGGAGAGCCACAATGCTATGAAGGGTATGTATAATCCTATCCCTGCTGCTAATGTGCAATCTCACAAGTTGTGATCTATTTACTTCCTCCAGCCAGGCCTCCGTACCATGAACACCATCCTGAGGCATACTTTGATTCCCAGGTCTAGAGATGAGAAGATGATTCATGGATACTCCATCAACATGCTCATCCATCTTGATCGTCACACTAGGATTCGAGTGATGGATTTGATAATAGAGAATGTGAAGAGGGTTGCTGCTGATCATAAGCGCTCATGCTGCTATGCACCCTATATTCGGATGCTTATCAATTCTAAGCTTGAGAAGCACATCTTTTCTCTAGATAGACCCCACTTGCCACTTCAGCCAAATCTCGAGGACAACATTGTGGTGATGGACACAGATCATCCCACATCAGCTGCAGCTCAGGCATAGGTAGAGGCACAGGCATAGGCAGCTCGAGCCACTAGTGCTTAGGTCCCCAGATCCAAGAACAAGAAGATGGATCTCTTGATCACCAGTGTTATGGACATGAAGAAGGATATCAATCATGGACACTCAGGAAAGCCTTGTGAACATCATTGAGGATAGAGTGAAAACTCTTAATGACAAGGTTAATGGGCTGACTATGACAGTCAATGAGCTTAAGAAGGAGGTAGATAAAGCCCCTATTCGTCGCACCTCTTTAGAGTTCGAGTCTGATGATGATGAGGATAGTGCACCTGTCATGACGACTGCCCAGTTCACGACTAAGGCCAGGACACCTATGGTGCCAGCTCTAGAGACGAGGCCTTCATCTTCTGCTCCAGCCACAGTGACATCAGCTCCATCAGCTCCAATGCCTCCAGTATCTACTCCAACTCCATCCAGGACTTCAGCAGAAGTCTTCGCCGACACAGTTCTCTCGACTCCGACATCGACTACCGAAGGAGATCAGCCGTAGAAGGATGATTAGCTATATCTCTTCGAGCTTTTTGGTAACTTGTTGCCAAAGGGGGAGAAGTTGTATATAGATCTAGGCTTCGAGTGAGAGAGCATATGTTTTTATTGTTGTTTTACAAAACATTTGATCGTTTGGTTGCTTGTTGCTTAAACACAAACAAAAGTTTATGTGTGTTTGATCATACGCTTTAATGTGTGTTGCTACTATTTCCTATCCTTTGATGATTATGTGATGATCATTCACTTTGCTTGATGTGTTGTGCTATGTTGTTAACTCTTATTACTCTCGCACACCACCAAGATGTATGTGACATGGAATAAGTGCCCCATGTACCTAATCGATTGTGCATTTGCATTCAAACACAAATTTAAAATAATGCACAAATTTAGGGGGAGCTCTTGCTTATCACATACTTCAAAAAGCGACATTATATTCACTTATTATATCATATGTCGAAGCTTTGATCTATATGTTGTCATCAATTACCAAAAAGGGGGAGATTGAAAGCACATTTGCTCCCTTGGTGGTTTTGGTAATTAATAACAACATATATGTCATTGAACTAATGTTTCCACTAGGTATGTTTCAGGAAAAGTTCAATGATGGGTTGGCATAAGGATTGTGGAATATACCAAGATGCAAGGAAATAGATTGGCAAAGCCTCAAGCAAAGGACTCTACATTTCACATTTGTGAGAAATCACTTTGAGTCCATAGGAAAGCCAATACTATTAAAAGAGGGTAAGGTTTTCTTGGTGACAAAATGCTCATACATGCACAAGTGATAGTCACCACATACACCCACAAGCTCTTCCATAAAAGTATGTCCAAAGCCAAATATTCAAAATCGGTGCAAACAACACTTTCCACTCGGTGACACCGATTTCGGAACCTGGATAGACTCAGCCAAACCCTAGCCACTTTGATGCAACCGATTCTGCTTCGGTGCCACTGAGTTTAGGTTACCAACTTTCTATTACGCAAATTCACAATATCAGTCCCACCGAGATTGTTGGATTGGCATCACCGAGATTGGGCAATCTGACCATTGGTCACCTTATCGGCGCAACCGAGTTTCCTATATCGGTCTCACCGAGATTCAAAAGTTGCCACCTTTTGGTCACTTCGGTACCACCGAGATTAACACATCAGTGTCACCGAGTTGGTCATTTTGTGTGTAACAGTTGGATTTTTGGAGATGCCTATATATACCCCTCCACCACCACTCACTCGCAAGAGAA
The DNA here is from genome assembly GCA_022496015.1 of Hordeum marinum. Taxonomy (NCBI): domain Eukaryota; kingdom Viridiplantae; phylum Streptophyta; class Magnoliopsida; order Poales; family Poaceae; genus Hordeum; species Hordeum marinum. Next base: position 68,704,850 of record CM039675.1, read on the forward strand.
GCACTCAGAACAGTTCCCTACTCATACCTACTGATTTTCTGAGAGAGAGCCACCTACTCATGTGTTGAGATCATGCCATTCCATTCCCACCATATGAATCTTGATCTCTATCCTCCCCAAGTTGCTTTCCGCCCAATCAATCTCTTCCACCAAGCCAAATCTGTGAGAGAGTGATTGTGTGTTGAGGAGTCTATCATCTTGAAGCACAAGAGCAAGGAGTTCATCGACACAATCGAGCCTTTTACCTTTTGGAGGGTGGTGCCTCCTAGATTGGCTAGGTGTCGCTTGGGAGCCTCCTACTTCGTGTTGTGGAGTGAACCAAGAAGTTTGTAAGGGCAAGGAGAATGCCTACTTCGTGAAGATCTACCCCGAGTTAGGATAGTCCTCCGTGGACGTAAGCCATCATGGTATAGTCAAGGTTGCTTCTTCGTGGAACCCTCCGTGGGTATAGCCCTCCGTGGACTCTCGCGATCGTTACCCTCCGTGGGTTGAAGACTCCATAAACGTGGATGTACAATAGCTCCACCTATCGGAACCACGGTAAAAATCATCGTGTCACCAATTGTGTTTGATCTTCCTACCCTTCCTTTACTTACATGCTTGTCTTTACTTTCCACGGCTATAGTCGTAGACATGGATGTGTAGGGTGTACTTGACATACTATGAATGCTAAAATCTGCCAAGACATAAAATTGGGAAAAGGTAGATTTTATTTGGTCAAGTAGTCTAATCACCCCCCCCCTCTAGCACTACTTTCGATCCTACAGAGATAGAGAGTGAAACTAACCATTTGATCTGCTGCTTGTGCCATGATTGGACGGGGGGAAATGGAGAACATGCATTCAGTGTTTGTCCATCCCTACCAGCAAGATGTTTGAGCAAGAATGGCAACATCACTATAGGCATAACATACGTTCTCGACATTAACAAGGTTATATGTTCCATGAACATGCACAAATAGAGGTTATAGGCGAGGAATAAATGATAGTATGAAGTTTGCATTCATGTCGGCAACAAAAAAGAACAAATAACATTATATTTTTCTAAATTTTGATAGGAGCACTATCGATTCTATTAGGAGAGTAACCAAAAGGTTGAGCCCAACAAAAGGCACTACACTTTGCCTAGAGAAAAAAGGGTGAGAAACTGAAAGAATTAACTCTCATCATCAGTCTAATCACCCCCCCCCCTCTAGCACTACTTTCGATCCTACAGAGATAGAGAGTGAAACTAACCATTTGATCTGCTGCTTGTGCCATGATTGGACGGGGGGAAATGGAGAACATGCATTCAGTGTTTGTCCATCCCTACCAGCAAGATGTTTGAGCAAGAATGGCAACATCACTATAGGCATAACATACGTTCTCGACATTAACAAGGTTATATGTTCCATGAACATGCACAAATAGAGGTTATAGGCGAGGAATAAATGATAGTATGAAGTTTGCATTCATGTCGGCAACAAAAAAGAACAAATAACATTATATTTTTCTAAATTTTGATAGGAGCACTATCGATTCTATTAGGAGAGTAACCAAAAGGTTGAGCCCAACAAAAGGCACTACACTTTGCCTAGAGAAAAAAGGGTGAGAAACTGAAAGAATTAACTCTCATCATCCTGTGAAATCCGAACAACTCAAATAATCTTGACGAAAGATGCATCAATTCCTATCTTCCAAATCTGCCACAAGCAATATGAGACACTAGAGTCGAAGTTCATGCATTTCTTTTTCTGAATTTTCTTCCGGCATCATAGACACCAACTAGCGCAAACTATATCCTGAGGTGTGTTAGCCGGTTTGAGCACCTGATACCCGGACCAGGAGGCCACTACACGCCGAATCTGTTTGGCAAAACTACATGAGAGAAACAGATGGTTCATGGACTCCTCGTGAATAGCACACATGGGGGCAAATAGTAGTCCCAACCATTCCCCAATAGAGCAATCTGTCGGCTGTTGGGGACGATCATGAAGCATCAGCCAACTCAAAACATTACTTTGTCCCCAGACTTGTCCTTTCAAATAGCGATGAAGTTAGTTCTTGCATAGGAGCCCGTGAAAAGAGCTTCGTACGTCGTTCAGGCTGAGTAAACCCAATCTTCGTCCACCGACAACAAACCTGATATTTGTCTAAGGTATATAGCTGCACTTTCCAAACCAGCAGCCAAAGTGAGACGAACTCCTGAAGAATTTCATGTGTGATGAGCCCTCTGATGTGCCTAATCCATCTGTTCCCCGTGATGGTGAACTTAAGAGTGCAACTTTTCGTGTGAACATCTCAAGGTTATGTTATTAAATTTCCACAGCATTTGCATGTAACAGCATACAATGCAAATGAAGTGTTAATCTAATGTACGTCAATCATTTTGCCCGCACAAAATTAGATATAAAGAGAAAAATAATTGAACACCTTTCATCAATGTTACATCAACATCTATAAAGATGGAACCAAAATTTCGAGGCTACCCAACTCTGACCATAGAGTCGCTTAAGCCGAACCCCATCATTGAACCCTCGATGCCTGCATGTGTATGTTGGTGCCGAATGGTTGCTAGGCTAGCGACTTGAGCAAAGGAGCATCGAGGAGGATCTCATACCTAGGCAGCAAGCCTTGTTCAGGGCAACGACAACCTGGAGGCCACTAACGCCCTGGCGGCATAAGGAGTCAAGGTTGTAGAATGAAGGTCAACGATGGTGGTTGGATCATGGAGAGAGGCAGGATCGATCCAACTGGCATAGAGGGATGCACATAAGGGAGCTACTGGCGGCGGCTGCATTCGTCGATCGCCATCACAAGAGAGGGGAGGTCGCTTTTGTGTTTCATTCTTTTTGATTTTTTCTAAGAATTACCTCTTTTCGATGTCGCTCACGCTACTGTAGGGAGTGAGTGTTGGAAATATGCCCTAGAGGCAATAATAAAATGGTTATTGTTATATTTCCTTGTTCGTGATAATCGTTTATTATCCATGCTATAATTGTATTGATTGGAAACACACACATTGCATGTGTGGATATATAGACAACAATGTGTCCCTAGTATGCCGCTAGTAGACTAGCTCATTGATCAAATATGGTCAAGGTTTCCTAGAAATTGACACAAGATGGCATTTGATAACGGGATCACATCATTGGTAGAATGATGTGATGGACAAGACCCAAACTATAAACATAGCATTTGATCGTGTCAGTTTATTGCTATAGTTTTCTGCATGTCAAGTATCTGTTCCTATGACCATGAGATCATGCAACTCACTGACCGAAGGAGTACCTTGTGTGTCTCAAATGTCACAATGTAACTTGGTGACTATAAAGGTGCTCTACAGGTATCTTTGAGGGTGTCCGTTGAGTGGCATGGATCAAGACTAGGATTTGTTACTCCGTGTGACGGAGAGGTATCTCAAGGCCTACTCGATAATACAACATCACAAACAAGCCTTGCAAGCAATGTGACTAAAGTATTATCCACGAGATCTTGTATTACGAAACGAGTAAAGAGACTTGCTGACAGGAGCTCCGGAATGGTCCGGAGGTAAAGATTTATATATAGGAAGTCCTGTTTTGGTCACCGGAAAAGCTTCGGGCTCATCGGTAGTGTACCGGGAGTGCCAGGAGGGTGCCAGGGGACCATCAGGAGGGGTGTCTTGATCCAAAGGACCTTATGGGATGTGGGAGGAGTCAAACCATCCCCTAGTGGGCTGGATGAACCCCCCACTAAGGCCCATGCGCCTAGGGGTGGGAAAAACCCGAAGGTGGAAAGGTGGAAAGGGTTTCCAAGTGGAGAGGAGGAATCCTACTCCTAGTAGGATTGGAGTAGGACTCCTCCACCTCCAATTTCAGCCAACCTTTGAGGGTTTGAGGCTGCCTCCTCCCCTCCCTCCCTCCTATATATACTAGAGGATTTAGAGGGGAGAGCTAACCCTAACTGCCACGTGCTCCCTCTACTTCCTCTAGATAGTCTTTCTCCTCTAGTCTAGTTCGATGGTGCTTAGGCGAAGCCCTACCGGAATAGTTCCACCACCATTGCCGCCACATTGTTGCACTGTTGGAGAACCCATCTACCTCTCCACTCCCTCTTGCTGGATCAAGAAGGCGGAGATTGTCACTGAGCTGTACATGTGCTGAACGTGGAGGTGCTATCCGTTCGACACTAGATCGGGACGGGTCGTGATTGGATTGCGGGACGCTCGGGTATTTGGATCGCGAAGATGTTCGACTACATCAACTGCGTTTCTTAACGCTTCCCGCCTAGCGATCTACAAGGGTATATAGATCCACTCACCCTCTTGTAGATGCTCATCACCATGGATAGATATTACGTGTGCGTAGGAAAAAAATTGTTTCCCATGCAACGTTTCCCAATAGTGGCATCATGAGCTAGGTCTATGTGTATATGAGATCACGAGTTGAACACAAAGGAGTTTGTGGGTGTTGATGCTTAGATTTCTTCCTCCCTTGGTCTTGTTTTTATTCAACTGTATTGTGGGATGAAGCTGTCCGAACCAACCTTACTTGTACGCTTACGAGAGATCGGTTCCATCGACTGACGTGTAACTTTGTTGCACAAATATGGCTGGTGGGTGTTTGTCTCTCCTACTCTCGTTGGATCGGATTCGACAAAGGCGGTCCTTGAGAAGGTTGAATAGCAATTTGTGTATCACCGTTGTAGTTTTTGCATAGGTGAAAATTGTTCTTGCTAGATACCCGTAGCAGCCACGTAAAACATGTAAAAACAGTTAGTGGACGTCTAACTTGTTTTTGCAGGGTATGTTGTGATGTGATATGGCCAATTACATGATGAGATATATTTGATGTATGAGATGATCATGTTTTGTATAGAATATCACGACTTGCATGTCGATGAGTACGACAACCGGCAGGAGCCATAGGGTTGTCTTTAATTATTTTCGCTGTTTTTGCTTTACTTTATCGCTATGAGTTAGCAATAGTCATGGAAGCAACAGTCAGCGTGATAACCCTGATGGCGACATGTTGATGGAGATCATGGTGTCATGCCGGTGATGATGGAGATCATGCTGGTGCTTTGAAGATGGAGATCAAGAGCACAAGTTCATGGCCATATCATGTCACTTATGATTTGCATGTGATGTTAATCCTTTTATGCATCTTATTTTGCTTAGGACAACGGTAGCATTATAAGGTGATCCCTCACTTAAATTTCAAGACAAATTGTGTTCTCCCCGAGTGTGCACCGTTGCGAAAGTTCGTTGTGTCGAGACATCAGGTGATGATCGGGTGTGATAGACTCTACGTTCACATACAACGGGTTCAAGCCAGTGTTGCACGTGTAGAACACTCAGGTTAAACTTGATGAGCCTAGCATGTACACACATGGCCTCAGAACAAAAGAGACCAAAAGGTCGAACTTGAGTCATATAGTAGATATGATCAACATGATGATGTTCGCCATTGAAACCACCTCAACTCACGTGATGATCGGACTTGAGTTGGTGAATTTGGATCATGTATCACTCAGATGACTAGAGGGAAGTCAATTTGAGTGGGACCTTTAGTAATTTGATTAACTAAACTCATTATCTTGAACAATAGTCTGAGTAAACTTTGCATATTTATGTTGTAGATCAATGGCTCGCACAGTAGTTCCCTTGGATTTTAATGCGTTCCTAGAGAAAGCCAAGTTGAAAGATGATGGAAGTAACTTGATGGACTGGGCCCGTAATTTGAGGATTATCCTCACGGTTTTCGAGAAGGCTTATGTCCTTGATGCACCGCTTGGTGACCCACCCACTCATGTGTCATCCGAAAACGTTAAGAATGCTTGGGAGGCACGTTCTGGAAATTACTCGATAGTTCAATGTGCATTGTTGTATGTCTTAGAATCGGGACTTCAAAGAAGTTTTGAATGTCATGGAGCATATGAGATGTTCCAGGAGTTGAAGTTTATCTTTGAGAAGAATACCCGGATCGAGAAGTATGAGACCTCTGATAAGTTCTATGCTTGCAAGATGGAGGAGAACGGGTCTGTCGGTGAACATATATTCAGAATGTCTAGGTATTCGAATCATCTGGCTGAGTTAGGGATGCCCCTTCCGCCAGAGGCGATCACTGACAGAGTTCTTCAATCATTGCCACCTAGCTACAAGAGCTTCGTGATGAACTATAACATGCATGGGATGAACAAGTCAGTCACCGAGCTGTTTGCGATGCTGAAAATTGCCGAGTCTGAAATCTAGAAAGAACATCAGGTGTTGGTGGTCAATAAAACCACTAGTTTCAAGAATAATGGTAAGGTTAAGAAGGGTAACTCCAAGAAGAGTGGCAAAGTAGTTGCCCCTCCCATGAAAAAACCCAAGGCTGGACCCAAGCCAGAAACTGAGTGCTTTCATTGCAAGGGAACTGGTCACTGGAGGCGGAACTGCCCCAAGTATTTGGCCGACAAGAAGGCGGCCAACACCAAACAAGGTATATATGATATACACGTCATTGATGTGTACCTTACCAACTCTTGTTGTAGTGCCTAGGTATTTGATACCGGTTCGGTTGCTCACATTTGCAACTCCAAACAGGAGCTACGGAACAGACGAAGGTTGGCTAAGGACGAAGTGACAATGCGCGTGGGAAATGGTTCCAAGGTTGATGTGATCGGCGTCGGCATGCTCGCTCTTCTATTACCATCGGGATTAGTTATGAACCTAAATAATTGTTATTTGGTGCCTGCGTTAAGCATGAACATTATATGTTTATTGCGAGATGGCTATTCATTTAAATCAGAGATAATGGTTGTTCTGTTTATATGAGTAATATATTTTATGGTCATGCACCCAATGTGAGGGGTTTATTCATATTTAATCTCGACAGTGATGATACACATGTTCATAACATTGATGCCAAAAGATGTAGAGTTGATAATGATAGTACCACTTTCTTGTGGCACTGCCGTTTAGGTCATATTGGTGTAAAATGCATGAAGAAGCTCCATGCTGATGGACTTTTGGAGTCACTTGATTTTGAATCACTTGACACATGTGAACCATGCCTCATGGCAAGATGACTAAAACCTCGCTCTCTGTAACAATGGAACAGGCAAGTGACTTGTTGGAAATCATACATATTGATGTGTGTGGTCCGATGAGCATTGAGGCGCGTGGTGGATATCGTTATTTTCTCACCTTCACTGATGACTTAAGTAGATATGGGTATATTTACTTAATGAAACACAAGTCTGAAATGTTTGAAAAGTTCAAACAATTTCATAGTGAAGTTGAGAATCATCGTAACAAGAAGATTAAATTCCTACGATCTGATCGAGGAGGTGAATATCTGAGTTATGTGTTTGGCAGTCACTTAAGACAATGTGGAATTGTTTCACAATTGACACCGCCTGGAACACCACAATGTAATGGTGTGTTGAATGTCGTAATTGAACCTTATTAGATATTGTGCATTCTATGATGTCTCTTGCCGATTTGCCACTATCATTTTGGGGTTATGCATTAGAGATAGCTGAATTCACTTTAAATAGGGCATTATCAAAATCCGTTGAGACAACGCCATATGGACTGTGCTTTGGCAAGAAGCCAAATTTGTCGTTTCTTAAAGTTTGGGGATGTGATGCTTATGTCAAAAAGCTTCAGCCTGAAAAGCTAGAACCCAAAGCAGAGGAATGAGTCTTCATAGGATACCCAAAAGAGACAGTTGGGTACACCTTCTATCTCAGATCCAAAGGCAAAGTGTTTGTCGCTATGAACGGAACATTTCTTGAGAAAGAGTTTCTCTCGAAAGAATTGAGTGGGAGGAAAATAGAACTTGATGAGGTTATTGAACCTTTACTTCAACCAAAGAGTAGCGCAGTGCAAAAAAATGTTTTTGTAGAGCCTGCATCGTTTGTACAGGAAGTTAATGATGATGATCATGAGGCTTCGGACCAAGTTACTATCAAACCTCGTAGGTCGACAAGGGAACGTACTACTCCTGAGTGGTACGACAACCCTGTCTTAGAGGTCATGTTGTTAGACAATGATGAACCTACGAGCTATGGACAAGCGACGATGGGCCCGGATTCCGAGAAATGGTTAGAAGCCATGAAATCCGAGATGGGATCTATGTATGAAAACAAAGTATGGACTTTGGAAGTATTACTTGAAGGGATAAAGGCCATTCAGAAGAAATGGATCCTTAAGAGGAAGACGGATGCGGACGGTAATATCACCGTCTATAAAGCTCGACTTGTGGCAAAGTTTTTTTTCACAAGTTCAAGGAGTTGACTAGGATGAGACCTTCTCACCCGTAGCGATGCTTAAGTCCGTCAGAATCATGTTAGCAATAGCTGCGTATTTCGACTATGAAATTTGGTAGATGGATGTCAAAACAGTGTTCCTTAATGGTTTCCTTAAGGAAGAGTTGTATATGATACAACCGAAAGGTTTTGTCAATCCAGAGAATGCTAACAAAGTTTGCAAACTCCAGCGATCCATTTATGGACTGGTGCAAGCATCTCAGAATTGGAATCTGCGATTTGATGAGGTGATCAAAGCGTTCGGGTTTATACAAGTTTACGGAGAAGCTTTTATTTACAAGAAAGTGAGTGGGAGCTCTATAGAGTTTCTAATATTATATGTGGATGACATATTGCTAATTGGAAACAATATAGAAATGCTGGAAAGCGTGAAGGAATATTTGAACAAGAGTTTTTCAATGAAGGACCTAGGAGAAGTTGGTTTCATATTAGGCATTAAGATCTATAGAGATAGATCGAGACACTTAATACGACTTTCACAGAGCACATACCTTGATAAAGTTTTGAAGAAGTTCAAAATGGATCAGTCCAAGAAGGGGTTCTTGCCTGTGTTACAAGGTGTGAAGTTGAGTAAGACTCGGGGCATGTTCTGAATCTCTGCCAATTCCACCGAACCTGCAGCTTCAGCTTCTCGATGGAGCCTCTCACTCCACGCAACTATCCAAAAGCGTTCGGGAGCTGTCGTGGCTTCTCCTATCACTACAAAGGCAGAAAGCCTGCTTGGGCGCCCCTTTGGGCTGGCTGAAATTGGCCCAATTCAGCAAATGGTTGTAAAGAGGCTGGAAAAAAATACCAAACATGTTGGGCTGCTCACGTGGTAATGGTTGGGGCTCATCACGTGATGATGGCTAGGCTTGTAAATGCACCTTTTTTCAGCAGTGATTTCTGCTATGCAAGGACATGTAAAGAGAGCTTTTCGTGGGTATATGGAGCAACAAATGTACAACAATCATGTGTTTTATTTAAGATCTCAAATTATCTTAGCTAACATAAGTCACAATTTTAGCCTTCTTCCACCACTCATCATATTGTGACACTGTGTTGTTCACATAGTCCCATCCGGCTCCGGTCTCCCGAAACTTGAGTTTTTTTAACAAGGCGAAATCAGCTTTAAGCTTGTCCCATTTGTTTTTCAATTTTGTATGTGTGTAGTCAAGCCCAGTTCTCATCTTAAATTATCTTGTCACCTCATCAAATGCATTTGGTGTTAGATAATTGCCTGGTCTATTTCCAGCATGCACTTGCTCGGCAAACAACTCACATACAATCCGAGTGTATTCAACGCTCATTCAGCAGTCATGCTTGATACTTGTCTACGAAAATGCACGTCACATTGGTCCTCACATGTACTAGGATAATAAGAAAATTGTATTGTTTTGTAAAGACAAAGTCATTTAATATATGAACTACAATTCACAAATAAACTACAGAATCTGAAAACTAAAAATTGTAGTATTTTGCAAATCGAAAACTGGAATCTGAAAACAAACTACACTACACTTATAAATCATGTAATATCCGAAGTAAAATGCACAAACAAACTACACTTCACAATCTGAAAACTAAAAACTGTGGTAATTTGCAAACTCAAAACTGTAATCTGAAAACAAATACACTTCAAATCCATTGCACAAATCACAATATGAAAACTGAAAACTATAGTAATCTACACTGCACAAATCACATCCATCCTCACATATGCAGATGTAATAGTTCATACAACAAATATCTTAGCAGTACACGTTCACGTACAATACAATACACTGATGGAAAAAATTCAGTTTCCATCAACAGTACACACCAAATCATTGTTCAACACATGGTTCTCACCTTGCAGTTTGGGCAAGTGGGATAGGCCTTCCAGTCGTTCCTCTTTGCTTTGACGGTTCTTCCGGTCGTCAATGGCGTTCGGCTGATCTCATGGCCATGGGGGTTGCTGCTCCTTGCTGGTGGCGGGATTACTACTGCTGAGCACCGGATCTAGAGGGCAAGAGGCAGGGATGGCCGGATCTGTAGGCGGAGGAGAGGATCCGGTCGGCGACAGGGGGTAGCGGGTGGCGGCGACGCGACTGGCAGCGGTGGTTAGGAGCGTTCGAGAAAGAGCTCGGGCTAGTGAGAAAGGGGAACAGGTGACTCTGGGGTTGCTCGCTCGGTTGTGCGCTCGAGTGGTGGGATGTCGCAGCGAAACATTTTCCTGGGCGGTGACAAGATGTTGTAAATATGAGAAACTCTAGATTTTGTTAATTTGTGAAGCCCAGTTTCCCCTCCTCCCAAAAAATACACTACGGCCCTGATGACCCACAAGTATAGAGGATCTATCATAGTCCTTTCGATAAGTAAGAGTGTAGAACCCAACGAGGAGCAGAAGGAAATGATAAGCGGTTCTCTGTAAGGTATTCTCTGCAAGCACTGAAATTATCGGTAACAGATAGTTTTGTGATAAGATAATTCGTAACGGGTAACAAGTAACAATTGTAGAAAGGTGCAGCAAGGTGGCCCAATCCTTTTTATAGCAAAGGACAAGCCTGTACAAACTCTCATATAAAGCAAAGCGCTTCCGAGGACACGTGGGAATTTATGTCAAGCTAGTTTTCATCATGCTCTTTTGATTCGTGTTTGCTACTTTGATAATTTAATATGTGGGTGGACCGGTGCTTGGGTGCTGCACTTACTTGGACAAGCCTCCCGCTTATGATTAACCCCTCCCACAAGCATCCGCAACTACGAAAGAAGAATTAAGATAAATCTAACCATAGCATGAAACATGTGGATCCAAATCAGCCCCTTACGAAGCAGAGCATAAACTAGGGTTTAAGCTTCTATCACTCTAGCAACCCATCATCTACTTATTACTTCCCAATGCCCTCCTCTAGGACCAAACAATGGTGAAGTTTCATGTAGTCGACATTCACATAACACCACTAGAGGATAGACAACATAAATCTCATCAAAATATAGAACGAATACCAAATTCACATGATTACTTATAACAAGACTTATCCCATGTCCTCGGGAACAAACGTAACTACTCACAAAGCATATTCATGTTCATAATCAGAGGAGTATTAATGATGATCAAGGATCTGAACATATGATCTTCCACCAAGTAAACCAACTAGCATCAACTACAAGGAGTAATCAACACTACTAGCAACCCACAGGTACCAATCTGAGGTTTTGAGACAAAGATCGGATACAAGATGAACTAGGGTTTGAAGAGGAGATGGTGCTGATGAAGATGTGGATGGAGATTGACCCCCTCTCGATGAGAGGATCGTTGGTGATGATGATGGCTTCAATTTCCCCCTCTGGGAGGGAAGTTTCATCGGCAGGATCGTCCTGCCGGAGCTCTAGATTGGTTCTGCCCAAGTCCCGCCTCGAGACGGTGGCACTTCATCCCGAAAGCTTTTTTATGATTTTTCCAGGACGAAACCTTCAATATAGTAGAAGATGGGCATCGGAGGGCTGCCAGGTGGGCCACAAGCCCTAGGGGCGCGCCTAGGGGGTAGGGCGCGCCCAACAGGCTTGTGGCTGCCTGGTGGGTCCCCTGATGTATTTCTTTCGCCCAATATTTTTTATATATTCCAAAATAATTCTCCGTAGATTTTCAGGACTTTTGGAGTTGCGCAGAATAGGTATCTCAGATTTGCTCCTTTTCGAGTCCAGAACTCCAGTTGCCGGCATTCTCCCTCTTCATGTAAACCTTGTAAAATAAGAGAGAAAAGGCATAAGTGTTGTACCAAAATGTGTAATAACATCCCATAATGCAATAAATATCAATATAAAATCATGATGCAAAATGGACGTCAACTCCCCCAAGCTTAGACCTTGCTTGTCCTCAAGCGAAAGCCGAAATCGATAAATATGCCCACATGTTTGAGGTGTCGATAAAATAAAATACGGACATTAAGGCATCATGATCATCTTTAAAATAGCAACATATATTGACATATAAATTCTTATGCTAAAGTAATAATTCATCCACAATGGCAAAGTACGAATCAAGAACTCTATTGAGAACTGACAAACTATGATCTCAGTCATTAAAGCAATTCCAATTTATCATAACATAGGAAAGAGTCAATATAGGAGCTTGTAAAGCAAACCAACATACTCAATCATCTTTTCGTCTTTACCAATTGCTAACACTCATGAGGTACCTATGTCGGGACCCCGATCCTAAGACATATGAATCCAGCCTGTAACACATCACACCACTTTGCGGCCTCACGCACGGTAAGCCACAGCTCCCACCTTACCTTGGCCGGGACCGTTTGCGCCTTTTGGCTCACGGGTATGAACATGTCGCTAGCATTCACACATCGGAGAACCCGGGTCGACATGACTAGTTATAGACCCAAGCGGCACAGTCGTATAGGGATAGGCATACATAACCCAGCAATGCAGGTGTTGTTCATCAGCGTGTGTAGACGAGTCATAGCAAGCTACAAGGACTCCATTACGCCATGGGACATAAATTCCATCACTGCATGTAGACGAGTCATAGCAGGCTACAGGGACTCCATTACACTGCGAGACATTTCCCCGAAGGGACAGACACAACAGCAAAGAAGCATACATGCCGGTCAATCAATGTGTCCGGAGCAGTAGCAAGCTACCAAGGCTCGGTGGAAGCACAAAGAGGCATTTCCCCATAAAGAAGGCTACTAAAGGCACACAACTAGGTGCCTAATCCCACGCATACCAATGCATTTCAATCATACACGCACTATGCACGATATGCATAGATACAACATGGCATCACAACAAAACTCTACAACATAACATTTATTTAGGAGGCTCCAAGCAGCCAACATAGAATAATGTTACAAACAGAAGGGGTAACAAGACCCAACATTCAGAGCATACAAACAACAAGCGGAAGTTACATGTCTGAGTACAGACATCTACAAAAGCGGTTAGAAGAGCCTGAAAAAGCTACAACGACCCTACCATAGGAGCTAGACCTCTGTCTGGGTTACTAAGCTAATCCGTTGATGTCAATGTCAGGAGAACATAACTTAACACAATGTCTAACTCTGAAAAAATGTAAATAAGCAACAGTGAGTATGAAGGTACTCAACAAGTCTTACATCAGAACTATCTACATATGCATCATGTACCAATGAACTGGATTGTGGGGTTTACTGCAGAATGCCAGCTTTGACCTTTGGCAAACCTAGACTACGGCAAAGTAACCAACGTATCACTACTCTCTTGTCTCCCTACGAGAGAGCACACATGAGTCCACATGTTCACCATCTCAATACACCGCTATGGATCCACTCTCGTCTTCCTACGAGAAGCCATCCATAGCACTCACACTTGTTTGGTGCATTTAGAGTATCCACTTAAGTTGTATATGACCAATGTAGGTATCCAAGTAGTCCATATCCGCGGACACGGCTATTTGAATAGATAAATTTACCCTGCAGGGGTGTACTTCGTCACACATGCTCCTGCCACTTATCGCCATGTGCACGTAAAAAGGCACCTCGGCAACCTTCAAGCGGAAGCCCAGCGAGGGAGTCGGCCACGGACGTTAACCTTCAATGACTCACATCCAAAGCAGTCGCCTATTTGAGTTGGAACCCATAATGGAAGTCCGGCCAAGGTTTCCAACATGGCCTCAAACGTTGCGAGCAGGGCCCCAAGCCGGTCTCGATTGGGCCGTTCATCCACTTCACAGGTCGTGCCACACCTATCAACGTTTCGAACTACTGCGACTCCTGGACTAAGAACAGGGTAGGTTAATAGGCCGAGAGAGCTCGAGTTACCGGAGCCCGATGTGCGGTAGTAGCTAGTCTTGGAACACAAACATGGAACTCAGCTCCTATGAGCGGTTTCAATGAGACAACCCACCATGTACTCCTACATGGCCTCTCATCGCTACCTTTACCAAAACAGGTTCATCACTTAACTCTCATCATTAGGACACATTCATTTCACTCCGGTTCATCTCCCAAATGAATCGGACCTGACACAACTCTAAGCATAGCAAGCATAACAGGGTTATAGCAAAACATGGCTCAAGCATCTACCAGGTATGCTAGGTTGCTTGGTTTACCTATTTACTGTGACAATGACAGGTCATGCAAAGGAGTGGGTTCATCAATCGCAACACAAGTAGCAATTGAAAAGTGTTGTCCTAATGCATTGAAATGAGAGCAAGAGCAAGAGATGGGATTGTATCAAATATGCTCAAGGGGGGGGGGGTTGCTTGCCTGTTTATCAGAAGAACTCAACTGTTCTTCGATGTCGTCGATAACTACGTCTCGCAAGTCTATCGACAAGATCAAACAAGGTACATTTTAAACAAGGCAAATGCTTCACAATGATTCATGATAATAGCATGGCAATATGTTGCTGGTTTGAGCTAATGCATCTATCAACATGTTAAATGAAGATGGTTTGAACGCAAGGTTCAAATTCAACTCCATATGAAAAGTGGCCTATTGTGTTTTGAACAAAATGTCCAAGTTTGGCTATTTAACTTGCTCTATCATGTATGAAAATGTCACCATTAGATTCATTGGATTTTTCTGATAAATTTTCATATATAAATTATTTTAATGTGACTTACAGATTACTTTCTATGAATTTTTGAAGTTTTTATTAATTTCTGGAGTTTTTTGATTTAATTTTATTCTAAAAATTGTTTATGGCGTCACCCTAACATCACCACGACGTCAGCACGTCAGCTGGGATGGTCCAGGACAAACCTGACATGCGGGGTCCGCACGTCAGTGACACAGGGACTAACCAGGGGTTAATCCCGTGTTGACCCAGCTTTCACCAACTGCGGGGCCCAGCGTTAGCGGTTGGGGGCTGGGTTAGTGGCTAATTAGCCGGGCTAATGACGGCCACGTCATCAGCTCGACGTCGGCGACCACGGCGGGGCTGCAGCGAATGGCACGGCGGTGCCGGCGACCAAACTAGCGGCGGATGGGCATCCGAGGCCACCAGGTGGTAGCCCGTAGCTACACGCATCCACCTGACCCACCCATGGGTCAGGGGGTGGCCGGTAGCAAGGACGGCGACAACCTCGCGCGGCGGCCGGAGCTCAACTGCGGCGGCGCTAAGGCTTAGGGGCGTGGAAAGACCACGGGGAGAGAGGGAAAGAGACGGCGGGCTCACAGGGAGGCTGTAGAGGGGTCCAGCGGACTCAGGGGCGCACCGGCTGCGGCGAATCAACGACGACGAGCTCCGGTGGCCGGCGGGGAAGAACGACGATGGCTCGGTGTAGAGGGGCTCCCGGCGGATTCTAGCTCCACGGGAGGATATGGGGGTCGCGGTGGAGCTCTAGGGCGCGGTAGGGAGGCGAGGGGTGGCCAGAGGCCGTGACGGCAGCGAGTGGCATCGACGGCGGCGCTCGGGCAGAGGAGAGGGGAGAGAGCAGGGGAGAGGGAGAGGAATGAGAGGGAGAGAGCAGCACGGGATGCGCCCTGGCACACCTAGGCGGGGCCAGCAGCAAGCAGGAAGGGAGGAGGTGGCCAACCGTGCTCGGCTTCCCCTCTGCCTGCTGGCAGAGGTGGAAGACGACTCTACCCCTGGGCCGGGCCACTTCTGCCAGGGAGGCCCAGGTGAGCCTTTCTCCTTTTCCCCTTTTTTGGTTTATTTTTCTATTTTTCTGACATTTGTGTTGGCTAAATAAAATAGCTAGCCATTTTTTTAAATCCTGAAAATTATTATGTGACCTAGACATAACTGACTTATGCCACATAATTAACTTCAAAATTATTTGACATATATTTCATATATAGAAATATATATATCCAATGCAAATAGAGTTAATTTAATTCAAAAACCCAATATTTAATATTTCTATGATCCCAAAATATTGGTTGACAATTTTAGCTCAATCCAATATTTTATTAGAGAACCAGGAACATTTTCTTGGAATTGTTTGAAGCAATTTTTATAATGCTTATTTGACAAAATTTTGAATTATGAGGCTTGATCATTCCCCATTTCATCTTCATTTGAAAATAAAAATGCATGCATGAATGCACTTGCAATCATAAAGAAACTAGGGCTGTGACAACTCACCCCCACTAAACAAGAATCTCGTCCCGAGATTCAAGAGTAGTCGGGAAGAGTGCGGGGTACTCAAGCCGAAGACGATCTTCACGCTCCCAGGTTGCTTCATCCTCGGAATGGTGCGACCACTGAACCTTCAAAAACTTGATGATGCTACGTCGAGTGCTGCGCTCAGTTTCATCAAGAATACGAACAGGATATTCTCGATAAGAGAGATCATCTTGAAGATCAAGCGTTTCGTGGTCTACTTCGCGGATAGGATCCTTGAAGCAACACCTGAGTTGAGAAACATGGAACACATCATGAACTTTGGAAAGCTGCAGGGGTAGTTCCAATTGGTTGGCAACCTCTCCTCGTTTAGCAAGAATGCGAAAAGGACCAATGTAACGCAGAGCCAATTTGCCTTTGATACCGAAACGATGGGTACCCTTGAGGGGTGACACCCGAAGGTAAGCCTTCTCGTCAACTTCATAACTTACATACTTATGACAATAGTCATATTGGCTCTTTTGACGATATTGGGCGGTTCTCAAATTCTCATGAATGATGCGAACTTACTCTTCTACATCCTGGATCATATCCGGTCCAAATAATTGTCTTTCACCAGTTTCTGACCAGTTCAATGGCGTTCTACATCTTCGTCCATACAGAACTTCGAAAGGAGCTTTGCCCAGACTAGACTGAAAGCTGCTGTTATAAGCAAATCCGGCAAATGGGAGACATTTCTCCCAGTTCATTCCGAATGAGATAACACAGGCTCTGAGCATATCCTCAAGAATTTGATTAACTCTTTCTACTTGACCACTTGACTGAGGGTGATAAGCGGCGCTAAAGGAGAGATGGGTTCCCATAGCATTCTGGAAACTTTCCCAAAATCGAGAAGTGAAAAAGACTTCCACGATCAGAATTGATCTCTAGAGGAACACCATGAAGAGAAACTATTCAAGAGATATACAAATCTGCTAAGTGACTAGCAGTTATACTTTCTCGAACTGGAAGGAAATGAGCAACTTTTGAAAGGCGATCGATAACCACAAAGATGGCATCATTCCCTTTCTTAGTCTTTGGAAAGCCGGTGATGAAATCCATACCAACCTTGTCCCATTTCCACTCGGGAATAGCCAAAGGCTGAATGGTGCCAGCAGGCCTTTGATGCTCTGCTTTAACGCAACGACAAACATCGCAGTTAGCAATGAATTGAGCGATTTCTCTCTTCATCCGGATCCACCAAAACCTTTAGTGTAGGTCCTGATACATCTTAGTCTACCGGGATGAATCGTGAGAGGAGATTCATGAGCTTCCTTGAGAATCAGTTCTTGAAGTTGTTGCTTCTTGGGAACCACCACGCGGTCCTCAAATAAAACAACACCTTGATCATTTACCGAGAAAGAACGAGCAACTCCCTTGGCAATGTTGCTCTTGATACGAGAAATTCCCGTATCATGCTTCTGGGCAGCTATGATCTGATCCTCAAGAGTTGGTTTCGCCACCAAGGTAGAAAGGAATCCTCGAGGAACAATGTGAATATTTAACTTATGTAATTCCTCATGGAGAAGTGGTTGACTTTGTAGCAACAAGAGGTTGTTACCATAGGATTTACGACTTAGTGCATCAGCCATGACATTGGCTTTGCCTGGGGTGTAAGATATTCCTAAGTCGTAGTCCGTAATCAACTCAATCCACCGTCTTTTCCTGACATTCAAATCCGTTTGGGTGAATATATATTTGAGACTCTGGTGATCACTAAATATTTCACAACGATTACCTAGAAGGTAATGTCGCCAAGTGACTAGTGCATGGACTACTGCGACAAGTTCCGGATCGTGTGTTGGATAATTTTCCTCACGTGGACGCAACTGTCGGGATGCGTAGGCAATCACATGACGATCTTGCATAAGAATGCAACCTAGACCTTGTCGCGAAGCATCACAGTAGATAACAAAGTCCTTTATGAAATCCAGGGGTACAAGTACTGGGGCAGTAGTCAGTCGTCTTTTCAACTCCTGAAAACTTTCCTCACATTTTGGAGTCCGCTCGAACTTCTTATCTTTCTTGAGGAGTTCAGTTAGAGGTTTGGCAACTTTGGAGAAGTTCTCAATGAAGCGGAGACAATAGCTCGCTAAGCCAAGGAAACTCCTAACTTGCTTCACCGATTCAGGTTGAGTCCAATCAAGGACAGCTTGAACTCTCTCGGGATTGACAACAATACCTTTCGCAGAGATTATGTGACCTAGATAGGTCACTTTTGGCAACCAGAACTCACACTTGGAGAATTTGACGTAAAGGCGGTGCTCTCAGAGTTTCATCAATACCAGCCTAAGATGCTCAGCATGTTCTTCTTTGTTCTTCAAGTATATGAGGATATCATCGAGGTAAACCACGACAAATTTGTCCAAATACTCCATGAAGATTGAATTCATTAAGCGGGAGAAATTGGTTGTGGCATTGGTTAGACCGAAGGACATGACGGTGTACTCGTATTGGCCATAACGAGTGACAAAAGTCATCTTTGGAATGTCCCCGTTCCTGATTTTGATTTGATGATAACCTAATCTCAAATCCATCTTGGAAAAGACTGCGGATCCAGCAAGTTGATCATATAGATCGTTGATCCTAGGAAGCGGATATTTGTTCTTTATCGTGACCAGATTAACCGGCCGATAATCGACAACCATCCGGTCCGTATCATCCTTCTTCTTGACGAAGAGGACAGGACAAGCCCATGGAGAAGAACTAGGACGGATGAAACCTTTTTTCAAAGATTCATCGAGTTGGGTCTTAAGCTTAGCTAACTCTTGGGGAGACATCTTATAGGGCCTTCTAGCAATTGGAGCGATTCCTGGAACAAGTTCTATGACAAACTCTACTTCTCTGTCAGGTGGAACACCTGGCAATTCTTCTGGAAACACATCCAGAAAGTCACGGACTACCGGAATGTTTTCAAGGTCTGGAAGAGGATTGGCATTGAGGGAATAAATCATGCCCTCTGGAATGCGGGTTTGGATATTGACTATCTGGCCAGAAGGATGGGTAAGCTAAATAGACCTAGAGAAACAATAAATTTTGGCATGATGAGCTGTCATCCAGTCCATCCCCAAAATGATATTGATGTCTGAAGTTTTAAGGGCTATCAGAGAGGCAAGAAACACTAAACCATCAACAAGGATTTGGTTCCCATGGCTTACCGCATTGGTTTGCCATTTGGAACCTGGACTTTGAATTACTAGTGGAGAGGGCATAACCTCGAAAGCAATGTTATGCAAAGAGGCATAACGTTCAGAGATGAAGGAGTGGATGCTCCTGAGTCAAACAAAACTGAAGCTGGATGAGAGTTGACAAGAAGCGTCTTAAGCACGACATTAGCATCATCTTTCGCTTCTTATGCAGTTACATGGTGCACAAATCCACGAGTATAAACAACTGACGTGACATTGGGCTTCTTGGTTGGCGGCTTGCAATGAACAACACCACTTGTTGAAGAAGGTGGAACATTTGCTCGCAAAGGGCAATTCTTTGAATAATGTCCAGGCTGACTGCACTTGAAGCATGCCTCATGAATGGGATGTGGATCCGGGTTGAGCACTCAGTTGATGAGGTTCTTTTGGGGAGCACATGGCATCGGCAGACGAGGCGCCACATAGGATGGCCTTGGTGCATACCTCGGAGGAAGAGCCGCATTCGGGATCCATATCCTACGCTTCTGGTATGTAGACGTTGAAGATGATCCAACACCACGGCTGTGCTTGCAAGATTCCTCGTAGGTCATCCTGCTCGTCTCTGCTTGGATTGCTTTATTCACAAGAACTTGGAAGCTAACGAACTCATGCAGACTGAGGTCATGATGGAGCTTCGGGTTAAGGCCTTTCCTGAACCTTGCTTGCTTCTTGGCATTTGTGGATACTTTTTCTAGGGCATAGAGCGCGAGGCGTTCAAATTCACGGCTATAGGCATCCACAACCATCTTGCCTTGGGTCAGATCACAAAATTCTTCTTGCTTACGATCTAGAAGGGCCTGTGGAATGTGATGCTCGCGAAAAGCCTCACAAAATTCCTTCAATGATGTAGCTTGGCCTGCAGGACGCATGGCCTCGAAATTCTCCCACCATAAACTAGCAGAACCTTCAAGGTGATATGCGGCATACGTGACCTTGTCTCCTTCAGCCACGTTTGCATAACACAACTTGTTATTGATACTTCGGAGCCAACCATCTGCGTCTAGTGGCTCAATGGAGTGATGGAAGGTGGGCGGTTGCAACTTGATGAAGTCTCTGATGGATACTAGCTCATTGCGACGATGCGCTGTATTCCGCTCGATGTGCTCCAACAAACGGTTGGTGGCACGCTTGTTACTCTCAACTTCTAGCATGACCTCCGTCAACAAAGGCGGGTTGGGAGGATCTTCTTCATCCCTACCATCTCCATGGTTCTGACTATGACCAACAGATCTCCGATTGACTGGCAACATCCTGAAGGAAACAACCAGGGTTCAGAATTAAGGGAGAATACTAACACATAAAGAATCCTAGGTGAACTCGGACAGCATAACAGCTGTACGGGCATGAAATATGAGGCAACCTGCACAAGATTTGGCCAGCTCAACATCATGGTTCAAGGCACAGAGAGAACATAGGCATCACTTCTCATAACTCTGATGGGACAAACTTGTCAAACAACCATTCTATGAGTCTGTGGTCTAGTAACTCGTCATCCTAGCAGTTAAGTAGAGGAGCCTAGTTCTTAATCCCCGTAGAAAGGGGGAGAGTGACCCAAAATAGAGTAACTGGAGGGAAGGAGTAAAAAGAGCCTTACGTTCCCTTCCACAATCAATTCCCTTATATAAATAAAGCATTTCTAGACTCAACATCGACTAGTTTGGCTTCGTAAACCTACAGGCAGTTCAGCTCTGATACCAACGTTGTTGGGACCCCGATCCTAAGACATATGAATTCAACCTGTAACACGTCACGCCACTTTGTGGCCTCACGCACGGTAAGCCACGACTGCCACCTTACCTTGGCCGGGACCGTTTGCGCTTTTGGCTCACGGGTATGAACGTGCCGCTAGCATTCACACATTAGAGAACCCGGGTCGACATGACTAGTTATAGACCCAAGCGGCACAGCCGTACAGGGACAGGCATACATAACCCAGCAATGCAGGTGTCGATCATCGGCGTGTGTAGACGAGTCATAGAAAGCCACAAGGACTCCATTACGCCGTGGGACATAAATGTCATCACTGCATGTACACGAGTCATAGCAGGCTACAGGGACTCCATTACACTGCGAGACATTTCCCCGAAGGGACAGACACAACAATGAAGAAGGATACATGCCGGTCAATCAATGTGTCCGGAGCAGTAGCAAGCTACCAAGGCTCGGTGGAAGCACAAAGAGGCATTTCCCCATAAAGAAGGCTACTAAAGGCACACAACTAGGTGTCGAATCCCACGCATACCAATGCATTCAATCATAGACGCACTATGCACGATATGCGTAGATACAACATGGCATCACAACAAAACTCTACAACATAACATTTATTTAGGAGGCTCCAAGGAGCCAACATAGTATAATGTTACAAACAGAAGGGGTCACAAGACCCAACATTCAGAGCATACAAACAACAAGCGGAAGTTACATGTCTGAGTACAGACATCTACAAAAGCGGCTAGAAGAGCCTGAAAAAGCTACAACGACCCTACCATAGGAGCCAGATATCTGTCTGGGTTACTAAGCTAATCCGTTGATGTCAACGTCAGGAGAACATAACTGAACACAATGTCTAACTCTGAAAAAATGTAAATAAGCAACAGTGAGTACGAAGGTACTCAGCAAGTCTTACATCAGAACTGTCTACATATGTATCATGTATCAATGAACGGGATTGTGGGGTTTACTGCAGAATGCCAGCTTTGACCTTTGGCAAACCTAGACTATGGAAAAGTAACCAACGTATCACTACTCTCTCGTCTCCCTACGAGAGAGCACACATGAGTCCACATGTTCACCATCTCAATACACAACTATGGATCCTCTCTCGTCTTCCTACGAGAAGCCATCCATAGCACTCACACTTGTTTGGTGCATTTTAGAGTATCCACTTAAGTTGTCTATGAACAATGCAAGTATCCAAGTAGTCCATATCCGTGGACGCGGCTATTCAAATAGATAAATTTACCCTGCAGGGGTGTACTTCGTCACACATGCTCCCTCCACTTATCGCCATGTGCACATAAAAAGGCACCTCGGCAACCTTCAAGCGGAAACCCAACGAGGGAGTCCGCCATGGACGTTAACCTTCAACGACTCGCATCCAAAGCAGTTGCCTATTTGAGTTGGAACCCATAATGGAAGTCCGGCCGAGGTTTCCAACATGGCCTCAAACGTTGCGAGCAGGGCCCCAAGCCGGTCCCGATTGGTCCGTTCATCCACTTCGCAGGCCATGCCACACCTATCAATATTTCAAACTACTGCGACTCCTGGACTGAGAACAGGGTAGGTTAATAGGCCAAGAGAGCTCGAGTTATCGGAGCCCAATGTGCGGTAGTAGCTAGTCTTGGAACACAAACACAGAACTCAACTCCTATGAGCGGTTTCAATGATACAACCCACCATGTACTCCTACATGGCCTCTCATCGCTACCTTTATCAAAACAGGTTCATCACTTGACTCTCATCATCAGGACACATTCATTTCACTCCGGTTCATCTCCTCGATGAATCAGACCTGACACAACTCTAAGCATAGCAAGCATAACAGGGTTATAGCAAAACATGGCTCAAGCATCTACCAGGTATGCTAGGTTGCTTGGTTTACCTATTTACTGTGACAATGACAGGTCATGCAAAGGAGTGGGTTCATCTATCGCAACACAAGTAGGAGTTGAAAAGCGTTGTCCTAATGCATTGAAATGAGAGCAAGAGCGAGAGATGGGATTGTATCGAATATGCTCAAGGGGGTGCTTGCCTATTTATCAGAAGAACTCAGTTGTTCTTCGATGCCGTCGATAACTACGTCTCACAAGTCTATCGACAAGATCAAACAAGGTACAATTTAAACAAGGCAAATGCTTCACAATGATGCATGATAATAGCATGGCAATATGTTGCTGGTTTGAGCTAATGCATCTATCAACATGTTAAATGAAGATGGTTTGAACGCAAGGTTCAAATTCAACTCCATATGAAAAGTGGCCTATTGTGTTTTGAACAAAATGTCCAAGTTTGGCTATTTAACTTGCTCTATCATGTATGAAAATGCCACCATTAGATTCATTGGATTTTTCTGATAAATTTTCATATATAAATTATTTTAATCTGACTTTTAGATTATTTTCTATAAATTTTTGAAGTTTTTATTAATTTCTGGAATTTTCTGATTTAATTTTATTCTAAAAATTATTTATGGCGTTAGCCTAACGTCACCACGATGTCAGCAGGTCAGCTGCCCTGGTCCAGGTCAAACCTGACGTGCAGGGTCCGCACGTTAGTGACACGGGGACTAACCAGGGGTTAATCCCGTGTTGACCCAGCTTTGACCAACTGCAGGGCCCAGCGCCAGCGACTGGGGGCTGGGTTAGTGGCTAATTAGCCGGGCTAATGACGGCCACGTCATCAGCTCGACGCCAGCGACCACGGCAGGGCTGCAGCGAACGACATGGCGGCATCGGCGACCAAACTAGCGGCGGATGGGCATCCGAGGCCACCAGGTGGTAGCCCGTAGCCGCGCGCATCCACCTGACTCACCCATGGGTTAGGGGGTGGCCGGTAGCAAGGCCGGCGACGACCTCGCGCGGCGGTCGAAGCTCAACTGCGGCGGCGCTAAGGCTTAGAGGCGCGGAAAGACCACGGGGAGAGAGGGAAAGAGACGACGGGCACACAGGGAGGCTACAGAGGGGTCCAGCGGGCTCGGGGGTGCACCGGCTACGGCTAATCGACGACGACGAGCTCTGGTGGCCGGCGAGGAAGAACGATGATGGCTCGGCATAGAGGGGCTCCCAGCAGATTCTAGCTCCACGAGAAGGACGAGGGGGTCGCGGCGGAGCTCTAGGGCGTGGCAGGGAGGCGAGGGGTGGCCGGAGGCCGCGGTGACAGTGAGCGGTGTTGACGACGGCGCTCGGGCAAAGGAGAGGGGAGAGAGAGCAGGGGAGAGGGAGAGGAATGAGAGGGAGAGAGCAGTAGGGGGGCGCCTTGGCACACCTAGGCGGGGCCAGTAGCAAGCAGGCAGGGAGGAGGTGGTCGGGCGCATGGCCGGCCGTGCTCGGCTTCCCCTCTGCCTATTGGAAGAGGTGGAAGACGACTCTGCCCTTGGGCCGGGCCACTTCTGCCAGGGAGGCCCAGGTGAGCCTTTCTCCTTTTCCCCCTTTTTTTCTATTTTTTGACATTTGTGCTGGCTAAATAAAATAGCTAGCCATTTTTAAATCCTGAAAATTATTATGTGACCTAGACATAACTGACTTATGCCACATAATTAACTTCAAAATTATTTAACATATCTTTCATATATAGAAATATATATCCAATGCAAATAGAGTTAATTTAATTCAAAACCCCAATATTTAGCATTTCTGTGATCCCAAAATATTGGTTGACAATTTTAGCTCAATCCAATATTTTATTAGAGAACCACGAACATTTTCTTGGAATTGTTTGAAGCAATTTTTATACTGCTTATTTGACAAAATTTTGAATTATGGGGCTTGATCATTCCTCATTTCATCTTCATTTGAAAATAAAAATGCATGCATGAATGCACTTGCAATCATAAAGAAACTAGGGTTGTGACAACCTACAAGTTCAAAGTTTCAACTGGACACAAAGAAAGATAGGGGCTTATAGTGTTGCCTCCCAACTATTTACCTCAAGGGTAATGTCAACAATAATGACTCATGCTCGTCCACTTCCGAGTGGATATATGTGCTTAGATCATTCCCCAATACGTGACACTTGCCAGAAAATAAAGGAGAAAATAGAGGAGGTGATGGAAATCACCACGACTCTTGCATAAAGGTAAGAATTAGAAAATGAAAATGACAGATAGGCCCTTCGTGGAGGGAAGTAGAGGTTGTCATGCGCTTTTATAGTTGGATGCACAATCTCTTAATGCAAAAGAACGTCACTTTATATTGCCCCTTGTGATAGAGAACTTTATTATGCAGTTCGTCGCTTTTATTTCTTCCCTATCACAAGTTCGTATAAAGTTTATTTTCCTCACATTAATAGATCACGCATATTTAGAGAGCAATTTTTTATTGCTTGCACTGATGACAACTTACTTGCAGGATCTTATTCTATCCTTAGGTAGGTATGGTGGACTCTCATGGAAAATTGGGTTAAGGGTGTTTGGATGCACAAGTAGTATCTCTACTTGGTGCAGAAGTTTTAGCTGATATGAGGTGGAAGCAAGCGACACATGTTGAGGGATCTATAACAATATAACTTCTATTCGGAAATAAGCAAACATAAACCATTATGTTGTCTTCCTTGTCCAACATCAACTTCTTAACATATAATATTTTAATGAGTGCTCACAATCATAAAAGATGTCCAAGATAATATATTTATATGTGAACCTATCTTTCTTTATTACTTCCTTTTAATTGCCCCAATGACCAACAACTATGTTTGTCAACCCACAACAGGTTTCAATCAACATACTTTTTATATGTGAAGTCATCACTCCCCATAAGATCATCATATATACTCTTTGCTTTTATTCTATACTTCTTTCTACTACATATTTCTCAAGATCAAGATCATACCAAACAAGCAAAGCCCTCAACTCAAAAGCACTTTTTATTATATAACTCACAGACTTGCTTACATAGGAGGAATCATAAAGCAAAGACTCAAAACTAGATCACACGAAAAATTTATTCTACTAGATCAAGATATAACCAAAAGGATTGAACTAAGAAAAGATGATAAAAAGTAAAAATAAAAATAAATATAAAAATAAAAGTAAAAACAAAATATGTGATGGTGATACGATATCGGGGCACCTCCCCCCAAGCTTGGCACAAGCCAAGGGGAGTGCCCATACCCATGTGTTTAGTTGTCTTGCTTCGGAGGTGATGATATGGGAGTTGTTGCTGGGGTTGGAAGCCTTTTTACTTTCCTCCTAAGTATACAATTATACTCCCTCAAATTGTCCACTTCCTGCTCGAGCTTCAATATCCTTTGACCTAATTCTTCCTTGCTCTCCTGCAGGAAACGAGACGGGATAAATAGAACCTTGGGTTTTTGCCTCGTGTTTGGGAAGCTTGATTTCTTGAACTCCACGTGCATATCTCCTGGCTGAAGCAGGGGGACTCTTCTTCATCTGAGCTTTCTTCCCCGTACTTGCCTTCTTGTTCCTCCTCCGAGAACAATCCATAAGGGTCCAAGTCCCCATAGAGCTTGGGATTGGCAAGATAATGCCATATAGAGCTCTCCCCATCAGAATCTTGGGACGACATACTGCTCTGAATCTGCTACAGAAACAACTCAAAAAGAAAACAGGAGGTATTGTCACGATACGAGAGTCAAAACCTTCAGGAGATTATAATGATTTTTTACCGACCCGAGGGAGTATGCCACAAGAAAACGGAGTCCGGATGGCACGCGAGGTGGCCACAAGCCCCAGGGGAACGCCTAGGGGGGTAGGGCGTGCCCAGTAGGCTTGTCGCCTCCTCGTGCACTATTCAGGCTACTTTAAATTTTCCTAAATTTTTTAAATATTCCAAAACGGATAAAAATTGTCATTGAAAAAGTTTTGGAGTCTTTTTGCTTACCGTACCACATACCTATTCCTTTTCGGAGTCTGAAACGTTCTGGTAAGTCTCCATAATGTACTCCTACGGAGTTATGGTATTGATGACATTGGTTTCTACATTTATGGGAGTACTTGAGATATAATGCTTGATTCTTTGACCATTCACCACCTTCGGGTCCGTGCCTTCGGTGTTGTTAATATTGATGGCACCAGAACTATATACCTCCTCGATAACGTAAGGACCTTCCCATTTAGAGAGAATTTTTCCTGCAAAAAATCTTAAACAAGAATTGTATAGCAAGACATGATCACCTACATTAAATTCACGCTTTTGTATCCTTTTATCATGCCATCTCTTAACCTTTTCTTTAAACAACTTGGCATTCTCATAGGCTTGGGTTCTCCATTCATCAAGTGAGCTAATGTCAAATAACCTCTTCTCACCAACAAGCTTGAAATCATAATTAAGCTCTTTGATAGCCCAATAAGCTTTATGTTCTAGTTCTAGAGGTAAGTGAGATGCTTTACCATAAACCATCTTATACGGAGACATACCCATAGGGTTCTTGTAAGCAGTTCTATAAGCCCACAATGCATCGTCAAGTTTCTTAGACCAATTCTTCCTAGATCTATTAACAGACTTCTGCAAAATCAATTTAATTTCTCTATTGCTCAATTCTACTTGACCACTACACTGAGGATGATAAGGAGATGCAATTCTACGGTTAACATCGTATTCAGCGAGCAATTTACGGAAAGCACCATGAATAAAATGTGAACCACCATCAGTCATCAAATATCTAGGGACTCCAAATCTAGGGAAAATAACTTCTTTAAGCATTTTAATAGAAGTGTTATGATCAGCGCTACTAGTTGGAATAGCTTCTACCCACTTAGTGACATAATCAACCGCAACTAGAATATGAGTATACCCGTTAGATTGTGGAAAAGGCCTCATATAATCAAAACCCCAAACATCAAATGGTTCAATAACAAGAGAGTAATTCATAGGCATTTCCTGACGTCTACTAATATTACCAATTCTTTGACATTCATCACAAGACAAGACAAACTTACGAGCATCCTTAAAGAGAGTAGGCCAATAAAACCCACATTGCAGTACCTTATGTGCGGTTCTATCTCTAGCGTGGTGTCCTCCGTAGGCTTCGGAATGACATTTGCGTAAGATCTGTTCCTATTCATGCTCAGGTACACAACGTCTAATAATACCATCTACTCCTTCGTTATAAAGGTGTGGATCATCCCAAAAGTAATGACTCAATTCATAGAAGAACTTTTTCTTTTGTTGGTATGTGAAACTAGGAGGTATAAACTTAGCAACAATGTATTTGGCATAATCAGCATACCAAGGAGCATTATGTGAATCATTCATGACAGCTAATTGTTCATCAGGAAAGCTATCATCAATATGTAGTGGGTCATCAAGAACATTTTCTAACCTAGACAAGTTATCTGTCACAGGGCTATCAACACCCTTTCTATCAATGATATGCAAATCAAATTCTTGTAGCAGAAGGACCCACCTAATAAGTCTAGGTTTACCATCTTTCTTCTCCATAAGGTACTTAATAGCAGCATGATCGGTGTGAATAGTTACTTTGGAATCAACAATATAAGGTCTAAACTTATCACAAGCAAACACGACTGCTAAAAAATCCTTTTCAGTAGTAGCATAGTTTCTTTGAGCACTGTCTAGAGTTTTACTAGCATAATGAATAACATTTAATTTATTATTGGCTCTTTGTCCTAGAACAGCAACAACAACATAATCACTAGCATCACACATAATTTCAAAGGGTAGGTTCCAGTTGGGTGGTTGAACAACATGTGCAGTAATCAGAGCATTCTTAAGAATTTCAAATGCTTCCACACAATCATCATCAAAGACAAATGGAACATATTTTTGCAAAAGATTTGTGAGAGTCCTAGAAATCTTAGAGAAATCTTTGATAAACCTCCTATAAAAACCAGCATGAGCAACAAAACTCCTTATACCTTTGATATCTGTAGGGCACGACATTTTTTTAATGGCATCAACCTTAGCTTTATCAACTTCAATACCTCTTTCGGAGATCTTGTGCCCCAAGACAATACCTCCATTAACCATAATGTGGCATTTCTCCCTGTTCAAGACAAGATTAATTTCTTCACATCTCTGCAAAACTCGATCAAGGTTGCTCAAACAATCATCAAATGAAGTTCCGTAAATGGAAAAATCATCCATGAAAACCTCAAGAATGTTTTCACAAAATTCAGAGAATATAACCATCATGCATCTTTGAAATGTAGCAGGTGCATTGCATAAACCAAAAGGCATACGTCTATAAGCAAAGGTACCGAAAGGGCAAGTAAAAGTGGTTTTTTCTTGATCCTGGCTTGATACAGGTATTTGAGAGAAACCAGAGTAACCATCCAGAAAGCAAAAATGAGTATGTTTGGATAATCTTTCTAGCATTTGATAAATAAAAGGTAAAGGGTAATGATCTTTCTTAGTAGATTTATTTAATTTCCTAAAATCAATTGCCATTCTATAACCTGTAACAATTCTTTGCGGGATCAATTCATTTTCATCATTAGGAACAACGGTAATACCTCCCTTCTTAGGGACACAATGGATGAGACTAACCCATCTACTATCAGCAACAGGATAAATTATACCTGCCTCCAGAAGCTTTAGTATTTCTTTTCTTACCACTTCTTTCATCTTAGGGTTCAATCATCGCTGGTGATCAATAACTGGTTTGGCATCAGGTTCCATATTAATTTTATGCTGACATAGAGAGGGACTAATGCCCTTAAGATCATCAAGAGTATAACCAATAGCAGCATGGTGCTTCCTCAGAGTTTTCAATAATCTTTTTTCTTCATGCTCTAAAAGGTTAGCACTAATAATAACAGGATATATCTCCTTTTCATCAAGATAAGCATATTTCAATGTATCGGGTAATTGCTTGAGCTCAAACACGGGATCACCCTTGGGTGGAGGAGGATCCCCAAGTATTTCAACAGGTAAGTTGTGTTTCAAAATAGGTTGTTGTTCAAACAAAATTTCATCTATTTCGTTCCTCTCATTCATATGCATGCCATTCTCATGGTCTAGCAAATATTGTTCTAAAGGATCAGTAGGATGCACAGCAATATAAGCGAGACCAATAATTTCATCTTTACTAGGCAATTCTTTGTCATGGGGTTGTCTACGAAATTTAGAGAAATTAAACTCATGAGACACATCCCCAAAGCTCACAGTAACTATTTCTTTCTCACAATTGATCTTAGCATTAACAATATTCAAGAAGGGTCTGCCAAATATAATGGGACAAAAATTATCTTGTGGGGAACCAAGAACAAGAAAATCAGTAGGATATTTTATTTTCCCACACAAGACTTCAACATCTCTAACAATCCCTATCGGTGCAATAGTGTCTCTATTAGCGAGCTTAATAGTAACATCAATATCCTCTAGTTCAACTGGTGCGATATCATGCATGATTTCTTTGTATAAGGAATGGGGAATTGCACTTACGCTAGCACCCATATCACACAAGTCATGATAACAATGATCTCCTATTTTAATAGAAACAACAGGCACGCCAACAACTGGTCTATGTTTATGCTTAGTATCAGGTCTAGCAATTCTAGCAGCTTCATCACAGAAATGAATAACATGCCCGTCAATATTATCAACCAAGAGATCTTTAACCATAACAATACCAGGTTCAACTTTAATTTGTTCAGGGGGTGTAGGTGTTCTAATACAACTCATATGAACCACAGTTGAAGCTTTAACATGTTCCTTTATCCTAACAGGAAAGGGTGGTTTCTCAATGTAAGTAGTAGGGATAACAGGATCAACATTATAAGTAATAGTTTCTTCTTCAACTTTAATAGGTTCAACTACTTTCACTTCAATGGGAGGATGATATTTAAACCACTTCTCCTTAGGGAGATCAACAAGAGTAGCAAAAGATTCACAGAAAGAAGCTACTATCTCAGAGTCAAGTCCGTATTTAGTGCTAAATTCATGAAAAGCATCGGCGTCTACGAAGGATTTAACACAATCAAACTTAAGGTTCATACCTGACTCCTTACCTTCGTCGAGTTCCAAACCTTCAGAGTTGCGTTTAATTCTTTCCAATAAATCCCATTTGAATTCAATATCTTTCTTCATAAAAGAACGAGCACAAGAAGTATCGAGCATGGATTGATCATTACGAGAAAGCCGAGCATAAAAATTATGAATAATAATTTCTCTCGAGAGCTCATGATTGGGGCATGAATATAACATTGACTTAAGCCTCCTCCAAGCTTGAGTGATTCTTTCTCCTTCACGAGGCCAAAAATTATAAATATAATTCCGATCACAATAAACTAGATGCATAGGATAGAACTTCTGATGAAATTCCATTTTCAATCGGTCGTAGCTCCATGATCCAATATCATCACATAACCCATACCATGTCAATGCCTTCTCCTTCAAAGATAAAAGAAAGACCTTCTTCTTGATGTGATCCTCGGGCAGACCTGCAAGCTTAAATCATCCACAAACTTCATCCACATAGATTAGATGGAAATCAGGATGTAGCGTTCCATGTCCTGCATAAGGATTAGCTAGCAGATTCTCTATCACACCCGAAGGAATTTCATAATAAACATTTTCGGTAGGTTTAGTAGGTTGAGGGACAACTCTTTGTGTCTCCGGTCGAGGTGAAGATACCCCGAACAAGCCCCTCAAAGGATTACTTTCCATAGTGACAAGTGACAGTAAATTTCAGCACACTATATAAAATTTTCCTTACCAAGTTCCACTCACCAAAGGCGCTTCACTCCCCGGCAACGGCACCAGAAAAGAGTCTTGATGACCCACAAGTATAGGGGATCTATCGTAGTCCTTTCGATAAGTAAGAGTGTCGAACCCAACAAGGAGGAGAAGGAAATGATAAGCGGTTCTCTGTAAGGTATTCTCTGCAAGCACTGAAATTATCGGTAACAGATAGTTTTGTGATAAGATAATTCGTAATGGGTAACAAGTAACAATTGTAGAAAGGTGCAGCAAGGTGGCCCAATCCTTTTTATAGTAAAGGACAAGCCTGTACAAACTCTCATATAAAGCAAAGCGCTCCCGAGGACACGTGGGAATTTATGTCAAGCTAGTTTTCATCATGCTCTTTTGATTCGCGTTCGCTACTTTGATAATTTAATATGTGGGTGGACCGGTGCTTGGGTGCTGCACTTACTTGGACAAGCCTCCCGCTTATGATTAACCCCTCCCACAAGCACCCGCAACTATGAAAGAAGAATTAAGATAAATCTAACCATAGCATGAAACATGTGGATCCAAATCAGCCCCTTACGAAGCAACGCATAAACTAGGTTTAAGCTTCTGTCACTCTAGCAACCCATCGTCTACTTATTACTTCCCAATGCCCTCCTCTAGGCCCAAAGAATGGTGAAGTGTTACGTAGTCGATGTTCACATAACACCACTAGAGGATAGAAAACATACATCTCATCAAAATATCGAACGAATACCAAATTCACATGATTACTTATAACAAGACTTATCCCATGTCCTCGGGAACAAATGTAACTACCCACAAAGCATATTCATGTTCATAATCAGATGAGTATTAATGATGATCAAGGATCTAAACATATGATCTTCCACCAAGTAAACCAACTAGCATCAACTACAAGGAGTAATCAACACTACTAGCAACCCACATGTACCAATTTGAGATTTTGAGACAAAGATCGGATACAAGAGATGAACTAGGGTTTGAAGAGGAGATGGTGATGATGAAGATGTGGATGGAGATTGACCCCCTCTCGATGAGAGGATCATTGGTGATGATGATGGTTCGATTTCCCCCTCCGGGAGGGAAGTTTCCCCGTCAGGATCGTCCTACCGGAGCTCTAGATTGGTTCTACCCAAGTTCCGCCTCGAGACGGCGGCGCTTCGTCCCGAAAGCTCTGTTATGATTTTTTCCAGGACGAAACCCTCAATATAGCAGAAGATGCGCATCGGAAGGCTGCCAGGTGGGCCACAAGCCCAGGGGCGCACCCAGGGGGGTAGGGCGAGCCCAACAGGCTTGTGACTGCCTGGTGGGTCCCCTGATGTATTTCTTTCGCCCAATATTTTTTATATATTCCAAAATAATTCTCCGTAGATTTTCAGGACTTTTGGAATTGCGCGGAATAGGTATCTCAGATTTGCTCCTTTCTAGTCCAGAACTCCAGCTGCCAGCATTCTCCCTCTTCATGTAAACCTTGTAAAATAAGAGAGAAAAGGCATAAGCATTGTACCAAAATGTGTAATAACAACCCATAATGCAATAAATATCAATATAAAATCATGATGCAAAATGGACGTATCAGGCCCAAGGTAGCTCCGCGATTTCAGGTCCGTGGAGCTAAAGCATTCGGCTCCGATTCCTGTCCGAAGTTTGGGAAGCTGGGAGTGGGAGAGATTTAGAACATGCTATCAGTGCCCGGTAACTGCAAAAGATAGATAAAAGATGAGTGTCATCCCCTATGCTTCAGCCATAGGCTCTATCATGTATGCAATGTTGTGCACAAGACCCGATGTCAGCCTTGCCATAAGTATGACCGAAAGGTTTCAAAGTGATCCAGGAATGAAGCACTGGACGACGGTCAAGAATATCCTTAAGTACCTGAAAAGGACTAAGGAAATGTTTCTCGTTTATGGAGGTGATCAAGAGCTCGTCGTAAAGGGTTATGCCGATGCAAGCTTTGATACTGATCCGAGTGACTCTAAGTCACAAACCGGATACATATTTATTTTCAATGGGGGAGCGGTAAGCTGGTGCAGTTCCAAGCAGAGTGTGATAGCCGATTCTACATGTGAAGTGGAGTACATCGCAGCCTCGGAGGCGGCGAAGGAAGGTGTCTGGATGAAGGAGTTCATGACAGATCTTGGAGTAGTGCCCAGTGCACTGAATCCAATGGATCTGTTTTGTGACAACACTGGTGCCATTGCTCTGGCCAAGGAACCAAGGTTTCACAAAAGGACCAGACACATAAAGCGATGCTTCAATTCCATCAGCTGGTACATCAAGGAGGAGGACATAAATATTTGCAAAGTGCACACGGATCTGAATATTAAAGAACCATTGACTAAACCTCTTCCAAGGGCTAAACATGATCAACACCAGAACTGTATGGGTGTTCGATTTATTACAATGTAAATCACATAGTGATGTGAGCCAGATTATTGACTCTAGTGCAAGTGGAAGACTGTTGGAAATATGCCCTAGAGGCAATAATAAAATGGTAATTATTATATTTCCTTGTTAATGATAATCTTTTATTATCCATGCTATAATTGTATTGATTGGAAACACATTGCATGTGTGGATATATAGACAACACTATGTCCCTAGTATGCCTCTGGTAGACTAGCTCGTTGATCAAAGATGGTCAAGGTTTCCTAGCAATTGACATGAGATATCATTTGACAACGGGATCACATCATTGGGAGAATGATGTGATGGACAAGACCCAAACTATAAACATAGCATTTGATCGTGTAAGTTCATTGCTATAGTATTCTGCATGTCAAGTATCTGTTCCTATGACCATGAGATCATGCAACTCATTGACCGGAGGAGTACCTTGTGTGTATCAAACGTCACAATGGGTGACTATAAAGGTGCTCTACAGGTATCTCTGAGGGTGTCCGTTGAGTGGGCATGGATCAAGACTGGGATTTGTTACTCCGTGTGGCGGAGAGGTATCTTAAGGCCCACTCGATAATACAACATCACAAACAAGCCTTGCGAGCAATGTGACTAAAGTGTTAGCCACAAGATCTTGTATTACGAAACGAGTAAAGAGACTTGCCGGTTACAGGATTGAACTAGGTATACAGATACCGACGATTGAATCTCGGGCAAGTAACATACCGATGAACAAAGGGAACAACATACGGGATTAACTGAATCCTTGACATAGAGGTTCGACCGATAAAGATCTTCGTGGAATATGTAGGAACTAATATGGGCATCCAGGTCCCGCTATTGGTTATTGACCATAGAGGTGTCTCGGTCATGTCTACATAGTTCTTGAACCCACAAGGTCTGCACACTTAAGGTTTAGTGACGTTTCGGTAGTATAGAGTTATGTATGGTGGTGACCGAAGGTTGTTCGGAGTCTCGGATGAGATCATGGACATTACAGGAGCTCCGGAATTGTCCGGAGGTAAAGATTTATGTACAGGAAGTCCTGTTTTGGTCATCGGAAAAGTTTCAGGGGGCTCATCGATAATGTATCGGGAGTGCCGGGAGGGTGCCGGGGGACCATCGGGAGGGGTGTCTCGACCCAAAGGACCTTATGGGCTGTGGGAGGAGTCAAACCAGCCCCTAGTGAGCTGGCCGAACCCCTCACTAAGGCCCATGCGCTTAGGGGTGGGAAAAACCCAAAGGTGGAAAGGTGGAAAGGGTTTCCAAGTGGAGAGGAGGAATCCTACTCCTAGTAGGATTGGAGTAGGACTCCTCCACCTCCAATTTCAGCCAACCTTTGAGGGTTTGAGGCTGCCTCCTCCCCTCCCTCCCTTCTATATATACTAGAGGATTTAGAGGGGAGAGCTAACCCTAATTGCCACGTGCTCCCTCTACTTCATCTATATCGTCTTTCACCTCTAGTCTAGTTTGGCGGTGCTTAGGCGAAGCGCTGCCGGAATAGTTCCACCACCATCGCCGCCACGTCATCACGCTGCCAAAGAACTCATCTACCTCTCCGCTCCCTCTTGCTGGATCAAGAAGGCGGAGATCGTCATCGAGCTGTACATGTGCTAAACGTGGAGGTGTTGTCCGTTCGGCGCTAGATCGGGACGGATCGTGATTGGATTGCGGGACGCTCGGTGAGTTGGATCGCAAAGACGTTCGACTACATCAACCGCGTTTCTTAACGCTTCCCGCTTAGCGATCTACAAGGGTATATAGATCCAATCTCCCTCTCGTAGATGCTCATCACCATGGATAGATATTGCATGTGCGTAGATTTTTTTTTTTGTTTCCCATGCAATGTTTCTGAACAACGAGGGAGCTAAATGGACTCGTTGCGACCTAATTAACCAACAGTCATCGATTTTTCTTCAGGAGTAGCTGCCCTTTAGGACAATGGCGTGGTCATGAGTAAAATGAAGGGTGTGCACACTCAGAAAAATTCTACTTAATTCAAGTGTCATACAATTTTTAACAAAAGAAGGGCGTGCACACTCGAAATCTGCAAAATATGACACGATAAAGATTTTTTTTAGAATTCTGGGTGTGCCACGACACACCCGTGGTACTCACTAGCTACACCACTGCTTTAGGACATCTGGTCCATGAATACATATACGTGGCCCAACCTGGAGTGGAAGACAAATCTAACGACCTAAGACGACGAGAAGCGAAAATCAACGACAAGAAACATACATGACTAGAAGGCTCGAAAGTGGTCCAACTTTAATCTAGTATAAAGTTGTATTAAGCTTAAGACATTTATTTTGGGATGGAGGGAGTACTAGCAAAAGAGCCCATGCTTTACAACGGGTGAAAAAAATACCACAGTCCCCTAACCTAACAACCATGACTCTTGACTCTAATAGGTGTTGAATATATGAGCGAATTACTATAAGATTTAATCCGAATAAGCAGTAAATAAATCATGACAACAATAGCATGGACTACAGTAATCATGCAGACTACCATAGTAAACGAGTAGATCGAATCTACGGTAAAAACTAGACACCGAAATTCTAGCATGATCTCAAATAGAGAGGACAAGATTGCATACGGTGCAGCGGGAGTAGAACCACCAGCGTTGGTGTTGTCGCTCATGTCGTTGAGGAAGAGATTGCCGAGGTCGGGGAAGAAATCGTCGCCGAGGAAGTAGTCGCTGCCAGCAGTCGCACGAGTGCGCTCCCCAAAAACCTGATCGCCCCTCTCCCGTACAGGATCACGAGAGGCGGGGTTCCGGAGGCCTGCTGTCCCTTCTCGCGATGCACGCCGGAATGAGGGATGAAGAAGACTTGGATGGCGGTGCAATGATCTAGAACGGTGCAAAACCATATGTCGTGACAGCGGCTAGGGTTGATAGGGACCTCGCATATAGATATGCGCGGTAGGGTGGAGAGACATGGAATAGACCCACGCCCGAGTCGGTTACAACCCACGATCCAACGTCTAGATCGTGGCGCGTCTGTTAAGGACTCTCCATTCCTGACCGACAAAAATAAGCGCGTAGGTATGAGTTCGGCTCGGCTCAATCCCGCAACCCGCGTCGTGGCGAGGCGAGCGAGGAGGAGGAGTGCACGAAGGCCTCTTCTCTTCTCACTCTCTTACAAGTGGTAGAAAAACTCACCTTATAAAGAGGTGCAACTCTCTCCCAACTAGCAGTATGAGACTAAACCTTAGTCCCACCACACCACAACAACAACCAATACAAATGTGCCATGAGAATTTCAGATTTTTGGATGGGCTTTGGGCCAAAGGCTCATAGCAAAAATCCAACAATAGTTCCACGTCCTTTATTTCAACACATGACATCCCATTTGTGTTATCACTTATCCTCCCCCTCCCCACCGACGATGGCCTCCGTGTTCATACAATCATAACACGTTTTAATATTGTCAATTCTAAGACATCTCTCTCTTGGCATTTAAGATGATAAATATGCTTTTTCTGTGAGGTTTTGGTGGGCGTGCATGTGTGGTCATATATATGTTTTTTTGTCTCTCATTATGGTTTTGCCGAAGTACTCATTTTCAATTCGGATCGGCACGGTGCGAAAGAAAAATGAATCATGCGCTATAGATTAGGATTGCACTCTAAATAGCATTTTAAAATGCTTAACGGGTGAATAAAAAACATCATATCCAAATTCTATATATTTTTCTAATCAAAGTATATATATAACATGTTAAATTTAGAGTTAGGATTTAAAATATATGAATATTTTTAAAAAACATTTAATACTATATATTGCGGGCTGTCCGCTTCCACAGTCAACGCCCTCGCCACCACGGACACCACACCGGAGAAGAAAACCGAAAGAAATTTAAATGAAAAAAGGAAAATTCAAACCAGAGTCCCGAGAAACAGCGACGAAAACGCTGCGACATTTCAAATCGAATCAACCTCAACCCCCCCCCCCCCCCCCCCCGAGTCCTCCCCAATTCCAAGATCCCTCGCCACGCTTCCCCGCTCCCAATTCCAAGATCCCTCGCCACGCTTCCCCGCTCCCACGCGGCTCGATTCCGGAGCTAGGCAGCTAGCTAGGGTTTGCAGGTCCTCGCGCCGAGCTGCGTGCGCGATCTCGCTGTCCGTTCGGAGGCTAGGGTTTGGATTGGGGTACAGCCCCTGAGCGAGCGAGTTCTGGATTGAGATTTGGGAGAGTGGTCGCGGTTTTGGATCGAGCTGCACCTTGTGCTGCGATGGTGGTGACTGGAGGAGTGCTCCAGTGACGTTTGGTCTCGGTGGGAGAAGGAGAAGCCCGCAGCCATGGTGCGGCTTCTCGGGCTGCGGGGCCTCAGCTTCGGGCCTGAGGAGTCGCCGCGAGAGATCACGGCCGCCGGCGGAGATGCCGCGCCCCCGGTGGGGAGCAGCGGCTGGCTCGTCCGCTTCTTCGACTCCGCCTTCTTCTGCGAGTGGATCGCCGTCAGCTACCTCTACAAGCACGACCACGCCGGCGTGCGCGACTACCTCTGCAACCGGATGTACACGCTCCCGCTCTCGGGCCTCGAGGCCTACCTCTTCCAGGTCTGCTACATGCTCGTGCACAAGCCCAGCCCCTCCCTCGATCGCTTCGTCATCGACACCTGTGCCAAATCCCTGCGCATCGCGCTGAAGGTGCATTGGATCCTTGCTGCTGAACTTGAGCTAGAGGAAACCGATGATCTGGATGGGATAGATAAGGTGCAGGAGCAGTGCCAGGCTGCAGCCACCGTGCAGGGCGAGTGGTTACCGCTAGTCCGACCTGCGCCGCTCTCCCCTATTGCCAGCCCACGTGGCAATCCCATGCTCAGCAGGATACGCTCGTCAAAGCAGCGACTGATGTCCCTTGCCTCGTCGCCCTCTCTTGGCTTGAGCCCCCCTCCAAGCGGCACCAATGTGGCTGTCGCTGAGGATGCTGGAGTCGGCAAAGGGAAGCAGCCAGTAACACCATCTTCGGAGGACAACAAGCTGCTTAGGCGATTGAGCATCGGGCCAAAGGCCTTCTTTAAGCGGTCTATGGAGAAGGACGAGGAGCAGGATAAGGATGGGTTCTTTAAGAGGTTGCTTAGAGACAGCAAGGACAAGGACGAGGATGATGGAGACAAGGAAGGTTTTTTTAAAAGGTTGCTTAAGGATAGCAAGGAGAAAGAGAATGATGAGGAAGAAGGGGATAAAGATGGTCTCTTCCGTAGGTTGCTTAGGGACAGCAAGGACGAGGACATGGAGCTCACACCTAGCTCGGACGGTTTGTTGAAGAGACTCTTCCGTGACAAGGAGGACAGACCGGGCGACGATGATGAGAAGGAAGGCTTTTTTCGCAGGATATTCAAGGATAAGAGCGAGGAGAGGAGAGAAAGCATGCATGGAAGGCAAGGGGATGAGGAAAGAGTAGGTAAGAGTTTGGAGGATGATGATAGGGAAGGGTTCTTCCGCAAGATTTTCAAAGATAAGAATGAAGAGAGGAAAGATGGAGGCAGTCATAAGCAAAATGATGATAGAGAAAAGGCCGGTGTAAACCCCGAAGAGGACAAGAAGGATGGCTTTTTCCGGCAACTTTTCAAGGAGAAAAATGATGAGAAAAAGGAAGGCACCACTCCTAGCAAGAAGGAGGACGATGGCAAAGGCAATAAGAGCGTAGATGACGATAATTTCTTTCGCAGAATTTTCAAGGATAAAAATGAAGAAAAGAAAGGGGCAGCCCATGAAAGAAACGAGGATGAGAAATGTGAGGAAGGTGATAAGGAAAATTTCTTCAGGAAACTATTCAAGGACAAACATGAGGACAGGAGAATCGAAGGGCTTGATAAAAATGATGATGATGGTAAGAGCACCAGTGGTGGTATTGAGGAGGAGGAAAATTCCGAGTTCTTGTCATTCCGCAGGTTATTTCGAGTGCACCCAGAGGACGCTAAGAGTGGGCATATAGAAGGTAGTCAGCCTAACGGTATTTCTGAGGGTAGCCCAGGATCAGAGAGCTTTTTTAAGCGTTTATTCCGTGATAGAGAAGATTCTGAGATTTTTGGCTCAAAGTTATTAAAAGAGGCAAGGCATCTACTCTTAATATTCCTTTCTTCGTTTTTCAGTGTTTCATATTTTGCATCATCATATTGAGTAATTACTGCTTCTGACCGCACACAGATATGCTTATTACTTCTTGGTGTGAGGTGACATTGTGTTGCTAGTTGCCATAAATATTCTACATGTAACATTAGTAGTTTGATTTGCAACTCTTATGTTCAGTATGGTGGGAGCTTGGTTGTGAATTTCTTAGATTTATTACAATATTCTTCAACCATAGCTGTTGTGATGTAAACAAAGTTGTTTTGAGGTGTTTTTGTCGCTGCATTAATCTGTTAATGTTGCCATACTCCAGTCATCCTATTTGTACATATTTTGGATTTTTAATATTAATTCCCTTTTACAGCATGCTTGCTTTCCTAACTGCAGTATATGTGTTTCAGAAACACCCTGATTCTGCAGGAAACAGTGAGAAACAAAGTGGAAAACCACCTTTACCAAATAATATACTAGCAGAACTTCGGAAAGGCTCTTACTATGCTTCATTGGAGCTTGTTCAATCATTATGTGATACATCTTATGGTCTCGTGGACATATTTCCTGTGGAAGATCGCAAGATTGCCTTGCGAGAGGTAAGTCATTGCATTAGGTTGCCAGTGCCACATACTAATTATTTGCTTTATGCCCCTTCCGTCATACTTTTTATGTATCGTGTTACAACTTACAACAGCTACATTCATTTTCTTTATTTGCATTCTAATTTCTCCTCTGGTGTTTTTTGTGCCAGTCTCTTACAGAGATCAATTCACATATTGCTTTGAGCGAGAAAAATGGAGGTGATTTCTCTATCCTATTTGAGATATGACACACTTTACTATCTCTGTCTCCTAGGTTACTATATTTTTCTTATTTTCTACCTAACATTTTGAACATCACAATTGGTGCT
This sequence comes from Hordeum marinum, assembly GCA_022496015.1. Lineage (NCBI taxonomy): Eukaryota > Viridiplantae > Streptophyta > Magnoliopsida > Poales > Poaceae > Hordeum > Hordeum marinum. The sequence goes on from CM039675.1 coordinate 68,746,122, forward strand.
TCATTCTTTTTAAGACGATATTTTAATCTTCAGTTGGAAGCTACTTGACATATCACATTCACATATGGTCTATGCTAACATCCTCAACATCAATTTTTTGGTGCCTCACCCCTTTTTTATATATTTACATTTTAGTCTTAAGTGGGAAAGTACTTGACATATCACGTATATGGTCTGTACCTTACTGTTCTTTTTTTTGGGCGCAGTTTTAATTATGGTCACCTTTCTTTGTGCACAAATATTTTCTGCAGTTGTGTTTCTGTAGTTGTGTTGTCCAATGTTAATAGTTTTGGAAGGACAATGAAGGATAAACACTTCAATAAATCATGTGCATATTCTATTGGGTTGACTCGTTCTTTTGCATTTTGGTGCATGAGTCACCATCACCATTGTATGTGTTGTACTCTCTGTTGTACTGTCACCTGTGTTTGCTAAGCTGTTGAACCTGCTCAAATGGAAGTATAGGCAGAAAAATAGTACATCAAGATATGTAGTGAAATGTGTCTTGTGGTTTGGATCTGCCTTTTCTTTGCTCCTTTACATCACAACATCAGTAGAATTTTTTTAACTAAAGGAAAACGAAGCTATTGATATTGCAAAGCAGCAGCTAGATGTGCTCTCAGGCTCCTTTTTCCCCCTTTGTCTTTCTACTCACAGGCGTATGCTTTCCAATGGGAAGGGGCATATATCGAGTGGTTCATATACCTGAAGATGAGTCTGTTCTTCTAAACTCTAGGGAGAAAGCTCCTTATCTTATATGTGTTGAAGTTATGAAAGCAGAAACACCAAGGTATGTAGCTCGGGTTCCATGCATAAGAGTGCTTGGTATCTATGTATTAATCTAAAAGGATCATATAATGTTCAATACTAAGCAAATTAATGATGTTTGTCACTTAATTTGTTTTTGGAGCTTCAATTGGTAACATTAGTTGTTTTGCCTTTCTAGTCACTCCAAAGGGTCCTCAGATGTGAACAAACTATGCAAAGGCGGGATACCTTTGGCTAATGGAGATGTTCAGTTGCCAAAGCCACCTCCGTGGGCATATCCTTTGTGGAGTCGGAATGAACCACAAAATTATGAAACAGACAGAATGCTGAACTCTACCTCGCAGGTTATTGACCAAGCCATGGCACAACTATGGGAGGCCAAAGTGAAATTTGTAAATGTTAGTTTCTCTATCGAGAAAATTGGCCATTCTAGAAGCATCACAATGTCTGAATCGGGGCGTAGGATACGTCAACCTACGACAGAGTCACATAATCTATCAGAAGAGTCCCAGGCCGTTGTTGATCAGCCTATTGAGTGGGTAAAGGTCATGCTGTCTGCGGTTCCAGGAGTTAACATGGAAGATGTAGATGGCAATGAGCCGACACGGAAGAAGGACCATCGCCGTGTTCCAAGCACTATTGCAATGGAGGAAGTCAAGGTGCGACTCACATGAAATTGGTTTTTAGTTCCTGTGCCATTGCTAAATATCTTTTGTATTCTATCTCCCTAGGCACTTTTATTTATAAGGTTTTCAGTTTTCCTCAACATTCTTCCTGTGAACGATTACTTTTGAGGCTAGCATTTAGATAATTGAAAACGTAGGAACTATAGACTTGATGTGTAATACAAGGTGATTATGCCTATATAACATCAATTTGACAGTTAGTGGACTTTTTGTGCTACTGTTTGTTGAATTGGTTTCCTTGACTAGGCTGCAGCATTAAAAGGAGAAGCCCCACCTGGCCTTCCACTGAAAGGAGTTGGTCAAAGCACTCAAAATTTGGATCCTAAGGTGATTCACTGATATTGTGCCCTCAGTTACCTCTCTTTTGAAGATCTTCCTTAAGGTAGTAACTCAATTTTCCAATAGGCAACTGATGGCGGAGATCCTAAACCGACTGATGCTTTGGCTGGTGAACTTTGGACTGTCAAGAAAGAGAGAATACGCCGTTCTTCTGTTCATGGAAAATTACCTGGCTGGGATTTGCGTTCTGTAAGTCCACATGGAAAAATTGTGCTGCTATTAGATTTTTCATGTTGCAATATTATCGAATACAAGCTTTGTGAACATTTTAAACTATTTATATTTAGGCATTTTTTAATGTTATTTCTCTGAAGGTTAATTTTCCTTATCCCTTTGGTTGAGCATGGACACTAAACAATAGCACGAACTCTCATTCTTTTACCATTGATCATGCAAAAGTTTAGCAATTTCTTGATCAATTCTTTTTGCTCACCATCAAAGTCCCCCATATACCTGAGAATCTCTGAGCAATTGGAAACCGCTTTCAATGATGAGGCCGACAGCACTTCTTTTACTTTTCAGCATAGTTTTCTGGCTCTCTATTAGCTTCACTTATAAAAAGATTAGGAGAGAATTAAGGACTCCCTCTGATCCATAATAAGCGTCCCAGTCTTGAACTAAGGTTAAACTAGTCTTAGTTCAAAACTGTGACACTTATTTTGGATCGGAGGGAGTAACTGTTACTTTTCATACTATTATGTTCCCCAACATTGACTTTCTGAACATATAGTTAAACCATAAAATAATCATACACGTACTATTATTATAACGTCAAGGTTCATATATGGGATGCACTCTTCTGCCTATCTCATGCATTGACATTTATAGTTGAAGATATAAGAAACCTCTATCATGAAATAAGTAGATGGTTGGATAAACTGATTTGTATGGTGAAAATTGACCAGGGTAATGTTTGTTCCCTAAACTAAAGCAACTAACGAGACAGATAGGAGTAGTTTATGAGTATCGTTTCCAGTCTGCGGATGATTGTTGTCATGCTTGAGATTTAACGGCTTGTGCCTTCTAGGATATCTTACTCTGAAATGTTGTCAGTTATTGCCGTGCTTCTGAAGTTCTGATACACTTCCACCAATTGCAGATTATTGTCAAAAGTGGGGATGATTGCCGACAGGAGCACTTAGCTGTACAGCTTGTCGCACACTTTTATGGTAATGTGTAAAACAACTCTGATGTTACCATCAATTTTATCTTGATTGTGGAGGTCTTCCATTTTTGCTGAAGATTATCCGCTGTATTGTTTTTTGTGCTTACATTCCGCTTCGTTTTGTTTTTCACTACCATATATCCCAGGCTTGAAGCATGTAAATATTCTCTTTGCTGAAGTATATGCTAATTTGAATCAATATTATGATATCATATGTAACGTTCACTGGAAGGGAGTATATATAAAAACATATTTAAGGAATCACATGATATGCATGGATTTTATTTATTGCCAAAGTTGCATGCAAACATTCTCGCACATAAAGATAGTACTATGGCTTGCAAGTGATTGACACCCCAGGGGTCTTATCATCAGTGCTTTTGGATTTTGGAGTAATGGGACCATCTCGTGGTGTATTAGCAATTACTTTTCTCATGTTGCTGTTTACCATTTCTTATGTTCTGGATTCCCAAAGGACTATACTAATTAATCTGCCTAAAGTTTGTGTTAGTTTCATTTAGGGTGTGTTCAACCCACTAGTGTCCTGAAAAATCCTTTTACTGCCAGATATATACCAAGAAGCTGGTTTACCACTCTGGTTAAGACCTTATGAAGTTATCGTCACGTCTGCATATGCAGCCCTAATTGAGACTATTCCTGATACGGTAGTTATCTTTCCTTCCAGATCACTTCTCTCAATTTCTTTTTGCACTGAAAGATCTTAGGTTGACCATTGTTTTTGTTATTGCAGGCATCAATTCATTCCATCAAGAGTAGGTTTCCCAATATCTTAAGTCTTCGTGACTACTATGTAGCCAAGTATGAAGAGAATTCTCCAAATTTCAAACTTGCACAGGTGAAATGCTGGAATATCTTACACAACACAACAAATAGAATCATACAACACAGCAAATAGATCCACATGTTCAGTTTGTCATCCTCTGAGTACAACTGTAGGCAATATTTCATCATTTATTCCTCATCAAAACGCATCTAGATTTTTAATTGAAAAGGGTTTTTGTTGAGACAAACAATGGAGGGCGAGCGCCCTCTTGAATCAATCTAACAGTTTGACTAGTGAATATTCATGGCTGCTTCTTGTATGAAACTGTGGGGCTATAATTGACTAGTGACATGTCACATCCCTTGTCGACTTGTGGTGTGTGATGCATCACATCCTTGTCAACTTGTATCCAGACTACTCCATGATATTTGTTCGTATCAGCACTGCAGATGAAATGTTCTGTGTTGAACATTTGAATATTGCATTTCTTGGTGTTTCTGTTAGGAAAATCATGCTTTGGCAATGAATTTGCTTAATTTTATGAATGAAAGCTGACGAACTGTTCATTTGGTAGTTGAACGCAGTTATAAGTACTTGGATTGTCTGCATCGATATTGGAGTAATTTTTCATGGTGCTGGAAGTGTCATCTATGCAAAACTTGGATGGTAGCACCAAATTAATGCCATCCAATAATGATTAGTTAACATATCTAAGATCAGTGGATTCATAAGCTTATCTAACATACTTAAAAGTTCCCAGTAAGAGTTTAAAGAGCTCATATTTCATACCATTGTCAATCCAGTTGAACTAGCTTTTATATTTTCTATTATTCACAGAGGAACTTTGTGGAAAGCATGGCAGGATATTCAATTCTGAGCTATCTACTGCAGGTATTAAAATCAAGTACTTCATTAGTAATCTGGGTGTACTTTTAGTGTTAGAAATGTTATTTGGCAAGCTCTGTTGTTTTGAATTTCTAATGCTGTCATATGCCACTAGTAATCAACAACTAGATTAATTAAAAATGTGCTAATCATTACTCCATAAGATTGCTCAAATTATAGAATTGTTCTCATTATTACTACTAAATTATTAACTAACAATGGTAAAGTTAAAGTTTGTCATCACATTATGGCCTGTTTGGGTTTTCTGGGATATAAATTTCCAACCGATCCTGGCTGGTACTGTCACCAAGTGGTTCAGCCCGAGCACTATCCTCTTATGTTTGTGCTGTGTAATTAGCTAGCTGTGGATAATTGCCTTACTGGATTAGATTTATTTTTTCTTACATGTAATCTCCCTGCTCTCTGTAATGTCTGATCGGGCCAACAGAGGCAGCCAAATCTTGCTGTATTGTTGTATTTAAGTATATAAGGTGAGAGGGCCTGCCAACTGATGCACCATTTCTCAAGCTTTTGAGGGGAAGGTAACAGTTGGGAATCCGATCTGCTGGATGTTAATTTATATCGAGTGTTGCAGTGCAAATAAATCATTTCCAATTAATACAATGTTTCAGCTGAAGTGTTGCAACAAGCATCTGATACTAGGAATGTCACTGCATGCCTGTCTTTTAAGATCTCTGAAATGATAGACACGTTGCTGCTGTTTTTGTTTTTCCACGGACATGACTGCTTGCCTTACCTCCTAAAAAATGGACTGTTTTGCCTTCATTATGTGGGAATAAATTAATCTCAGATCGTAACCCCTCTTAATTCTCTTTTTGTGACACAACATGTAGTCCTAAGCGTTGGGACTTATTTGAATTTGCAGGTCAAAGATCGTCATAACGGGAATCTCTTGATAGACGAGGAGGGACATATTATTCATATTGATTTTGGTTTCATGCTTTCCAACTCTCCTGGAGGGGTAAATTTTGAGAGTGCGCCATTTAAGCTGACGAGGGAGCTCCTTGAAGTATGACAGAAGCTTGTAACTTATTATAACTTTCCTATATCCTAGATATAAATATTGAATTATATTTTTGATGGAGTTTAAATCTCGTTAAGTTTGTTCTGGGAACAATGCCAGGTGATGGATTCTGATGCTGAGGGAACTCCCAGCGAGTTCTTCGACTATTTCAAGGTAAATAACTGATAGTATGTTACTTTCCCTTCCTACAGGGACTTCCCCATTTATATCGGTTTGTTTATATACGCTTGTTTGAATTCTTCAGGTGCTATGCATTCAAGGGTTTCTTACTTGTCGGAAGCATGCAGAGCGTGTTATACTTCTTGTGGAAATGTTGCAGGTAATTCATCTGTGTACTCAGGTTTATGCATTTACTTCTGCGGAAATCCAGGTGCTATACTTCTGATATTACAGATGTTTATCTAGATGACTTGATATCTAAATGACTGGGTGCCTGTGAGAGGGCATTCATCTGTGTACTCAGGTTTATGCATGCATGTTCATATTATTTGCCAATATTTTCTTTTGTACATTATTTTTGTGAATTGTTGGAGCATATCCTTCTTCATATGCCCTTTTATATTAACCAAATTTACCCACATTATCTCAGTCTTCATTTGTGAATTGTTGTGAATTATGAAGTTTTACTTGTTTTGCATCTGCTGATTACCATGAAGTCACTATGCTTTCTGTTGGGTTCACACTTGAATCTTGTAACTTCTGGTGTAGTAGTTATCTAAATTATTTATCTGTATTCGGTTTCCTGATTAGCAAGGGAATGAGGAGCACCATCATGACAAAAATCATTTTACATGTGTACTTTGATCAGGATTCTGGCTTCCCATGCTTTAAAGGTGGTACTCGCACTATACTGAACTTGAGGAAGAGGTTCCACTTGAGTCTCACTGAAGAGGTTAGCCAATTGTTTTTTCAATTTTTTTCATGTCTAGAGGGTTCTTACTATGATCTTATGGTGGTTGCAGCAATGTGTATCACTGGTGCTCTCATTGATCAGTAGCAGCATGGATGCGTGGCGTACTCGGCAGTATGATTACTACCAGAGAGTATTGAATGGGATTTTATGATGTACTCCAGGAGCGCTTAGCACTTGACTCATTCAGAAATCAATTTGCTCATATCCTCGAGCAAATGTTTGGAACAGGTCAGTTTGGGGCTGATCTAGCCTGCTGCTATTCCTACCATGATTGGTATGAGTGGAACCAGGTAATGGAGCAACGTGTTTTGCATCTTGCACGCCGGGAGTCTCCCGTGGAACCCAAGCGGTGCCTGCATCGTGCTCGTGTATTATTTCACACCCTATGGAGATGGTTGAGAAAGTGTATAGTCATCGGCAGTTAGCTAGTTAGGGCGTCACCCTAGGAGGTTTGCTACTGGTGAAGCTGTTAAGCGTGTTGGAAGTTGGAACCCGAGTTGGCGGTGCTGTACAGACAGTAGATTTGCGTAGCTTGGGCAAGGATTTAGGGGAGGACCGAGCCATACATGGAGTGAACAAATGTAAATTAAAGATGCATGGAAGCTGGGAGTCACAGGATCAAGGGTTGTGTTTGCGCGATTCCGTGACATTCCAATATAGCATCGAATTAGACGATGACATTGGGCATTGTAAATTACCATTACTGTACAGGGCCCATACAATAGGAGCTCATTCTCCCGTTCTCCAGACTTTCGTTTTATTCAGCAGTAGTAGTACTAGAGTTGGCGACAGAAGTTGCACCTGAGCGATGCCTAGCGGCAGGAGCAGTACATCTTGAAAATTCTTGTCTTTGGTGATAGTTCTTTGACTGAATTTCATGTTGTGGTTATTGTTATTTGTTTTGTTTGTTGGGTAAATTACATTTCTTTCCTGATAAAGGGTGTTTTTATGAACTCAAAATGTAGTAGCATCCTGAACACCCGGTTTGCATAGCTAGGATGCACACGACAATACACCAACAGTTTAACAGAAAGAAAACATATATAAGGCAACAGTAAAGCAATGTGAAAACCTTTCTAGCCATCTGCTTCAATTGCGTATACACTGCCTTGAATAGCGAGAACCACATTTTTTGTATGCTTGAACAATGATCTCGCACTCACTGAGCACATGCTACAGACAGTCGTATCCTGTTAGCCTTCTGATAGAAGCGTTTTATCTGGCCGATCAATGGACCGGGATCTACAGATCTAGTAGTACGAAGAAGTTTGGTTTTCACGTTTCGGCTTAGTGCTTTAGTCTTTGGTGCCTTTTCTCTGGCCGGAAATAGCAGCAGCAGTGGGTGGGCCCATCACTTGGGTTGCGACGACTTCGGCTGGATCTCTTTCCTGCGGCATAACTCATCAATGACATCACAACATTTGGGTGCATCAAAGGATGATGACACTTTAGAGTGCTATTTATATATTTTTAAACGCAGTACATATACACGTTCATATCTTATTTTTATGAACACCTTTAAGAGACTGAGTCAACAAGTGTGCTATTTATATGCAGGGGCTTATTTGTGCCAGTGTACCAGTATGTTGTTATCCTAAAGTAATCTAGGCAGATACGTCTTCAGGTTTTTTTCCCCTCACCAAAAGAATGTTTCCTGTGTAAATGACGGTGCCGTTTTTTCCCCTTGACAAGGATGCATTTGGTCCGGGAGACCAGACTGGAGTGAGCAGAAACCAGACCGGCCCATTTGAGCAGGACGCGGTTGCAGCCGCACAGGGGAGGGTATGAGTGCATGCTGGAGAAAGCGCCACGTCTGCTGTCTCGTCAGCTTTCGTTATACTTGGACGAGCGGTCTTCTGCGTGTAGGACGACTGGCCCTTTCGGACGCACGTTTTGGTGGGTCTGAGAGAGAGAACGACGTTTTGATCTTTTTATAGGGAGGGGGAATATTCCTTTCCGCTCCTATTTCTTTGTCGTCTCCATCCATGTTGCAGTGACGGCGGTGATTTGCCTTTCCCCATTCGTGACGACGGTAAATGTTAATACGAGCAACTCCAACGGAGAGACCAAACGGACGTACGGTTTGTTCGTTTAGGTCGCTCGTCCGTCTGTTCGTGTTTGTTTTTTTAAATAGGTCAGTGTGGGCAACCAACAAGAAGTGGATGGACGGAAGCGTTGTGGCAAATAGAATAATAGGAGAGAGGTAGGTTGGGGTGGACCAACAAATTAAATAAGAAGAGAGAGGTGGGTGGATGGGTGGCTGACAAGTGGGTCTGCCTGGACATAGGCGTACGACGCAGACGTAGAAAACGTTCGCTTTGTGTCCGACTGCGATCCAAATGTGATCCAAATTTAAGCTAAAAATGGGTCCGCACGGACACAAAGCGGACGCAAAATAAAAATGAGTCTCTGCGTTGGATCATCGTTTTTGTTCGCGTGGACCCAAATGAACATGGACGGACGAAATGGGTCCTCCTATTCGAGTTGCTCTAATTCTCGTTCTCCGCGATAGTGATGACGACACATCTTCCTGGTCCTTGTGTGCAGGTAATTTTACAGACTCAACATGGTTGCGCACACATCAGTTATTTTGCTTCGCACGGTGTGACCCAAGGTTGCTAAGGGCATCTTCAATGTTGACTTGTAAATTTCCTCCCGCATGCATCCGCGAACGGGAAGAACCGGTCCGCGGACACTGATGCGAAAGGTCAAACCTGGCCAAACGGCCCGGCCCGGCCCGGCTTGGCCGTAGACGGGCCCGACATGGCACAGCCCGCCCAGGCACGTTTAGTAAACGGGTCGTGGCGTGCCGGATCGCGTGCTGACCCATCCGGCCCAAACATGGCCCGGGAGCTAAACGGGTTGGCCCGCTGTAGGATCGAAAGTAGTGCTAGAGGGGGAGGGTGATTAGACTACTTGACCAAATAAAATCTGTTTTTTTCCAATTTTATGTCTTGGCAGACTTTAGCATTCATAGTATGTCAAGTACACCCTACACATGCATGTCTACGAGTATAGTAGCGGAAAGTAAAGACAAGCATGTAAGTAAAAGAAGGGTAGGAAGATCAAACACAATTGGGGACACGATGGTTTTTCCCGTGGTTTCGATAGGTTGCGCTATCGTACATCCATGTTTATGGAGTCTTCAATCCACGAAGGGTAACGGTCGCGAGAGTCCACGGAGGGCTATACCCACGGAGGGTTCCACGAAGAAGCAACCTTGACTATACCATGATGGCCTACGTCCACGGAGGACTAGCCTAACTCGGGGTAGATCTTCACGAAGTAGGCTATCTCCTTGCCCTTACAAACTTCTTGGTTCACTCCACAACACGAAGTAGGAGGCTCCAAGTGACACCTAACCAATCTAGGAGTCATCACCCTCCAAAAGGTAAAATGCTCGATTGTGTCGACGAACTCCTTGCTCTTGTGCCTCAAGATGATAGACTCCTCAACACACAATCACTCTCACAGATTTGACTTGGTGGAAGAGATTGATTGGGTGGAAAGCAACTTGGGGAGGCTAGAGATCAAGATTCATATGATAGGAATGGAATGGCATGATCTCAACACATGAGTAGGTGACTCTCTCTTAGAAAATCAATAGGTATGAGTGGGGAATTGTTCTGAGTGCTTCTCTTGTGAGTGAGTGGTGGTGGAGGGGTATATATAGGCATATCCAAAAAAATCCAACCGTTACACACAAAATGACCAACTCGGTGACACTGATGTGTTAATCTCGGTGGTACCGAAGTGACCAAAAGGTGACAACTTTTGAATCTCGATGAGACCGATATAGGAAACTCGGTTGCACCGATAAGGTGACCAACGGTCAGATTGCCCAATCTCGGTAACGCCGATCCAACAATCTCGGTGGGACTGATATTGTGAATTTGCGTAACAGAAAGTTGACAACCTAAACTCGGTGGCACCGAAGCAGAATCGGTTGCACCGAAGTGGCTAGGGTTTGGCTGAGTCTGTCTAGGTTTTGGAATCGGTGGCAACGAGTGGAAAGTGTTGGTTGCATCGATTTTGAATGTTTGGCTTTGGTCAGACTTTTGTGGAAGAGCTTGTGGGTGTATGTGGTGGCTATCACTTGTGCACGTATGAGCATTTTGTTCACCAACAAAACCTTACCCCCTTTTAATAGTATTGGCTTTCCTATGGACTCAAGGTGATTTCTCACAAAAGATAAAATGTAGAGTCCTTTGCTTGAGGCTTTGCCAATCTATTTCCTTGCATATTGGGATATTCCACAATCCTTATGCCAAACCATCATTGAACTTTTCTTGAAACATACTTAGTGGAAACATTAGTTCAGTGACATATATGTGGTTATTAATTACCAAAACCACCAAGGGAGCAAATGTGCTTTCAATCTCCCCCTTTTTGGTAGTTGATGACAACATATAGATCAAAACTTCGACATATGATATAATCAATGAATATAATCGTCGCTTTGAGAAGTATGTGATAAGCAAGATCTCCCCCCAAATTTGTGCATTATTTTAAATTTGCGTTTGAATGCAAATGCACAATCGATTAGGTACATCGGGCACTTCTTCCATGTGACATACATCTTGGTGGTGTGCGAGAGTAATAAGAGTTAACAACATAGCACAATACATCAAGCAAAGTGAATGATCATCACATAATCATCAAGAGATAGGAAATAGTAGCAACACATATTAAAGCGTATGATCAAACACAAGCAACAGTATCTCACATCCGAACCAAAAGAAATATTTGGACGAACATTTGGTATTTTGAAAAACAACAAATAAAATAGACACTCTCTCACTCGAAGCCTAAGATCTATACACAACTTCTCCCCCTTTGGCAACAAGTTAGCAAAAAGCTCATTGACTATCATAGTCAGCCCATCAACCTTGTCATTAAGAGTTTTCACTCTATCCTCAATGATGTTCACAAGGCTCTCCTGAGTTTCCATGATGGTTTTGATATCCTTCTTCATGTCCATGACAGTGGTGATCAAGAGATCCATCTGCTCGTTCCTGGATCTAGGGACCCGAGCACTAGTGGCTCGAGCTGCCTCTGCCTATGCCCCTGCCTGTACCTGAGCTGCAGCTGATGTGGGATGATCTGTGTCCATCACCACAACGTTGTCCTCGAAATCTGGCTAAAGTGGCAAGTGGGGTCTATCTAGAGCGAAGATGTGCTTCTCAAGCTTAGAATTGATAAGCATCTAAATATAGGGTGCATAGCAGCATGAGCGCTTCTGATCAGCAGCAACCCTCTTCACAGTCTCTACTATCAAATCCATCACTCGAATCCTGGTGTCACGATCAAGATGGATGAGCATGTTGATGGAGTATCCACGAATCATCTTCTCATCTCTAGACTTGGGCATCAAAGTATGCCTCAGGATGGTGTTCATGTTACGGAGGCCCGGCTGGAGGAAGTAAATAGATCCCAACTTGTGAGATTGCACATTAGCAACAGGGATAGGATTATACATATCCTTCATAGCATTGTGGCTCTCATTGGATTCTGAGTAGACATCCAAATCTCCATCCTGTACCTCTGGGACTCCTAAGATGGTAGCCCACTCATCAACAGTAGATTCATATCTTGCTCCTTCAATCATCCAAACAATCCTGCCATCTCCATAAAAATGAGCAGTGGAGTAGAACTGCATGATCATCTCATCATTCCAAGCAGTGAACTCCTTGCCAACAAATTTATCTATCCCAATGAAGTGGAAGTTGTCTTGGACACATGGAAAGTAGTCCTCATTATCCTTGATATATTTCTAGTCCACATATCTCATGTCACTGACTGCACGGCTCTTGTCAAGCAATATCGTCTCATAGAAGTCTTGCTGCTCTTTGGTATAAAACCTGTAATCCACAACAGTCTTCCTCCTATGGGCATATGGATCAATAGCTCTCCATGCCCTCAACCCTGAATCCTTCCTCTTCTTCATATCCTCAGCTCTAGGATGGCTGGCATCATGTACAGGAAGGTGAGGTCTGAGATTCATCAGAATTGGCATAGCATCATCATCATTTGCTTCTCTGAAAGTTGATCTCTTGTTCTTCTCTGCAGTAGGAATATCTCTGGTAGTCCTCTTGGACTTTTGTGCAGCAACTTTCTTGGGAGAAGCCTTGGTGCTCTTGGAGGGACCAGACTTAGGCATAGCATCTGCGATAAGTTTCTTAGCCTTCTTCTTAGGAGGGGCCTGAGCAACAGGTTCCTCCTCTTCCTCCTCTTCAGCAGCAACACCAGCAGCCTCCTCTGGATTCTCATACATAGAGGTACGCCTGCCCATAACATGGATGATCCTCTTCCTGTCTATCTTATTCTCTCCTGCCTTCTTAGGCAAAGATTTCCCTGGAATCTCAACAGACATAGATGCCCTAGCACTCTCATGTGCTTTGAAGGTCTTTGTAGGTGCATAAACTTTGCTGACCACCCTCCTAGATGAGGTGGTCTCATTGGCAGATTTCCTTGCAGCCTTCTCTTGCTTCTTAGCAAGAACATCTTCTGGAACAAAATCAGAATCTTCCTCATCAGAATTGACTCTCTTCATGGTCCTTGTTGCAGCCTTAGGCAACCCATGAGAAATGGGAGTGCTTGGATCTAAGGATGAGCTGGACTCAGGACTAGTGCCTGAACTCATATCAACATTTTGCTCATGCAGATTCTGGCTATCTTCAGCATCTAACATGTCTGACCCTGTGAATAGAGTATAGAAGAATGGAATAGGATAAGTCATCACAAAATGCAGAGATTTTTGAAAGTTTGAAATAAGAATTTCCAAAGTTTTGCATTTTGTCAAATGTATTTCGGTACAGCCGAGGCAAACTTTTTGGTCACACCGAGACAAACAACCTTCTTTCCAGGAACCTGGCACCATTTTCAGTTGCACCGAAAATGAGCACTCGATTCCACTGAGATGTTCTTAGTGTGGCAAAAAATAAAATCAGTGACACCGATTATTTCACATCGGTTCTACCGAGATACAGGAGGTGGACGGCAAAACCCTAAAAATTCATCGTTCGCTCTCTAATGGAATTTTCTATTGGATGGAACAATCTCAAAAAGTGGATAGACTAGGAATAAACCCTAATGCACATGAATCGGATAGTGGAGCGCGAGAGGGGGCCGAATCCATACCCTAATTTGGCGATGGATCCGCTACGGCGGCAACGTTGGAGAAGAATACGTCGACAGCGGCGATTCCCAGCGACAGAGGCACTCAGGGAAGCAAGGCGATGACCAGGGGCCTTCGGAACGACAACTAGGGTTTTGGAGGCATGACATTTGAAGAATGGATTTCAAAATGTCCGGGTCCATAGATTATATACCCATCACTGTCAGTGACACCAATTTGATATTTTTGATGTCACCGAGTTTCACAACTGTCAGCTGACAGGGAAACTCGATGTAACCGAGAATATGAAATCGGCAGTACTGAGATTGAAAAACTAGATCAACCCTAGGCATTTGGTGAGACCGAGAATTTGGAGTTGGTTCCACCGAGATGCACTTGGGAGGTTTTAATGGTCAGTCCTTGACGATATGGAACTCCGAGTGCTCCTTACACAGAGAGATCGAGAAGTACTTGTTCAAATTTTGTGATGCAACATGAATATAATACGAGGTGAGAAAGCATAGATAGCTAGAGGAGTGGTCCTAGGCATTCTTGTATATCCAATTGGTAGATGAAAATAAAAAGCCAAATAGCAACAATTGGATATCCTCGAATGAGTAAATAAATGCAGACCAACATGCTCACACAATAAGATGTCAAATGAAATCATGGCAAACATGCACAAACACAATAGCATCTAATAAGCACTTTGGCGATGATGGAGTCATCTATATATGAGTATATTGTCTTAGGAGCCAAGTAAGAATACTTGATCATAGGTCATACTCATTGTTTAAGCACAAGTGCGGTTACCACTTTTACATAAAGCATTTAATGTTGCACATTCTATGGGATGCTTTGACTCAAGTCGTAGAGTAAAGGTCTGTTAGTGCATCTAGTGCCCCTTAGTGATTTTGGTGTATTGAAGACTTATAGGTTAAGGTACTAATGCGTTTGTGAGTGTACACATGCTCTATAAGTCGATGAGGAGTTTGATATATTCGGAGATTATTGACCCCTAAAAATGTATGTCTTCAAGTGAAGACTTTGCTGAAGACTTTTTGAAGACTTTGGTGAAAACTTTGGTGAAAACTTTGTGAAGACTTTGAAAATGAAGAAGTTGGTGTGACCTTGAAGACATGAACGAGGAATATGAAGCGTGAAGACTTTTGTTTTCATAGTTTTGTTTCCTTTATTTGAGTCATAGGAAGCACCGTACTGTTAAAGGGGGCCGAGGTAATACTAAGGAAAATTTCCAACTGATACTCAACTCCAAAATCCTCAACCCATACAATCCTTCGAGTGAAGCCTTTGGAAATCTCTTACGGTTCAGACAAGTTCTTCAGTGACAGAGATGAACTTCTTCTGGTCTCTGAGGAAATTGATCTGACTGAGGAGTTAGGATTTCGCCAGTGCGAATTGCCTACAAGTGAGGAACATGATAAGCTGAGGACTTTCATAGTTCGAAATTCCGACCGTTGCTGTGCTTAGCGCCAGCTATCCCCAATCATTCTTGTCCACATAACAGTCATATCATTGGGGGCATTTATGTCTTATCATGGAAGGTTGCATCCTGGCTATAAATAGCCACCCCCCACAACCACTAGCTGGTTGGCTGCTCTGAGAGAGAGAGCTGACACTTGTCATTTGAGAGCAACCCATCCTCCGAGGACTTTTGAGAGAAAATCATCAGTGAGGAAAAACCCACAACCAAACCACAAAACCCATAGTGATTGAGCATCACTGAAGAAATTCCTATGTGGAACCGATGCTTGTTACCTTTGAGGACTGTGCATCCTCCAGACGGTTAGGCGTCATGGTCTAGTGCTCCTATAGTCAATTGGGGACCACAAAGTGACCTTGGTCTAGAGCATCCAGCAGTAAATTGTGGATCGCCGGGTGACCAGTTTGTGAGGGTTTTGGAAGTCTACCCTGAAGACTTACCACGAGTGTTGGGCGAGGACTGTGTGACCTTAGCTCAAGGAGAATACGGTAAGGACTGTGTGTCCTGGGACTGTGTGTCCTCTAGTTTAAATACCAGGCCGCTCCAAACTAGACGTACGACTGTCACAGCAGTTGGAACTGGGTCATCAAATCATTGTCTTCATCGAGCTATCTGGTTCTATTTCCTCAACCCCTCTATTCCTCATATACCTGTTGATGAAATTGATTGTTACTGTTTGAAGAATTGTGTGAAGACTTCACAAATTCCTCACCTCAAATTCTTCAAGTTACCTTGTTCATCAATGATTATCCTGTATCACTGCTACTCTCCTATTTGCATAAGTTTCATTTCATCATGAAGACTATGCTATTACTATGTTCCTCATGCACTTGAGTACTTATTCTGCTGATAGTTATTCATCACATTTCAAATTCCTCAAAGTTGAAATTCCTCAAGTGATGAATTTGTAAAAATCGCCTATTCACCCCCCTCTAGTCGATATAACGCACTTTCAATTGGTATCAGAGCAGGTACTCCCTCGCTCTGTGTGATTTTGGTTTAACCACCTGGAGTCTAGTTATGTCGACTGCAGGTATGATCAAGGTTTCCGCGGGGTGTCCTACCTTCGATGGGACAGACTACCCCTACTAGAAAAACAAGATGCGTATGCATCTTAAAGCTATTAACAACGATCTCTGGTATGTTGTGGAAAATGGTGTGCCCTCTGTCACTCCCACTGTTACTACTGCTGATGTGAAGAGATTCAAGCAAATCGATTCTCAAGCAAAGTATATCATCTGTGGCCATCTGAGCAAAGGTCAGTATGGCAGAGTGAGTGCTTTGGAGTCTGCTAAGCTTATCTGGGATAGGCTGTCCAAAGTCAACAAAGGTGTTTCCACTCAACGTGACTCTCGTGTTGATGTTCTTCACAATCTCTTCAACCGCTTCAAGAGACTTGACAATGAAAATGTTCAGCAAACATTTGATCGCCTCACTGATATATCCAATGAACTTCAAGCACTGGGTGCCACTGATATCACTGACCATGAAGTGATGAAGAAACTGCTACGATCTCTCGATTCCTCATTTGATACTCTGGCTTTGATGATCCAAGAACATGGAGATTATAAAGCTCTTGATCCTGCTGATATTCTTGAGAGACTCAATACTCATGAATTCCAACAAGCTGAAAAGAGAGACCTCTACGGGCCAAGCTATGGAAGATCTCGTGCTCTGAAGGCAAAAGTAATTTCCTCATCTGAAGAAGAAGATTCTGACAGCAGCCTTGGTGATCCTGAAGAACTAAGTCAGGAACTAGCAATGCTTGTGAGGAAATTCTAGAAGTTCTCAAGAAGAGGTGGATTTGGAAAGTCATCAAAAAGTGGCTTGAGGAAATCAGATTCCTCAGAAGATTACAAGAAAATAACCTGCATCGTTGCAAGAAGCCTGGTCACTTTATCTCTGACTGTCCTCTCTGGGAAAAAGACTCAAAGAAGAAGAAGAAATACAAGGATGATAGTTCTGATGACTCGAAGAAAAAGAAGAAATCTTCAAAGTCCTCATCTGCAAAGTCCTCATCTTCAAAGTCCTCAAAGCACAATAAGAATGGTTCCAGAAAGGCTCGAGCATTCATCGGCAAGGAAATGGATTCTGAGGAAGAATCTGAAACATATGAAGAAGAGGAAGAATCCGAGGAGGAATCAGAATCTGGTGTCGCTAGCCTTGCTGTCGCTACTGCTTTTGACAGCAAGTCCATCTTCAACGATGAAGAATATGACTACTCCAACGACTCTGACGTCAGCAATGACGATTATGCTCCCACTTATTGCTTCATGGCAAAAGGATCAAAGGTACACAAACATCATTCCTCATCTGAATCAAGTGAAGGTGAATCTGATGAATATGTGAAACCTAGCTATGCTAAACTTGTTAAAATTGCCACTAAGCAACAAAGTGCACTTGAAAAGCATTAGAAAATGCTAGACAAAAGCGATGATCTATTGAACCATGAAGTGGATCGGACTCAAACTCTGTCTGTCGATCTCAAAAGTCTTCAGACAAAGTATGATAACCTACAGAGTCATCATAACGACCTCTTAACTGATCATGAGAAGCTTTCTTATGACTTTTTTCAAGGAAAGCAAGATCTTGAGAAACTGAGGGTGTCACATGAGGATCTCCAAAGGGAAAATGATTCCTTACTGGCTCAACAGATCAGTACCGCTCAGGAAGATTTCGTTCCACCTTGTTTGAAATGCATCGAACATGAAACTCCTAATTCTTCACCTGAATGTTCAAATGCATCTATTGCTGCAATTTCTTCAACTATTCCCGTGGTCTTAAATTCCTTCATCTGAGGATACCACTAGTATCACTGATGACAATGCAGGGTTGAAGGAATTGTATGTGATAGGCATGTACAAAAGTCTCAAAGGGCATCAAACCCTTTGCGATGTCCTCAAAAAGCAGATACTAAACAGGAACCCCAGAAAAGAGGGTATTGCCTTTGTGAGGAAACTCAATGCTGATGGATCATACTGGACATCTAAGTAGTACCCTAAAACCTCATGGGTTGCTGCAAAAGGATCTCCTATAGATCCATCCACTTTATCTGGCTTTACTTGTGAAACTTCATATTCCTCTGATCAATCACTTGACTCGAACTACAAATTCTTCAAAAATGAGAAAAGTGAAGTATTTGCTAGATATGTTGGAACTAACTGCAGGAACGGTTCTCCTATGAAGAAAATCTGGGTTCCCAAGAGCTACCTAGAAAATCTTCAAGTGAATGTCCTCACGACACCACTCATGAAGAATAGGAACCCTAGATGAAATTCCTCATATGGACCAAAGTCCTCACCTGGACCAAATTCCTCAAAATCATCATTCTCGTGCTAATGCCTCTGTTTTGCAGGGAAAACCTAAGAGTTATGAATATGTGCATTATTCTTCAAACCATTATGTTCATAAGTCCTCGAAGAATTTCTCTACTTATTCATTTGAATACTCTAATCCTTGCCCTGTGAAACGAAATACACTTGCTTCTATGCCTCCCTTCTCATATGGTACTCACAGAATGATGAATTCTTTGCCACCCCTCCAGATGTGCATGGTGAAGAAATCAAACTGACAACTTATGCACGGTCAGGTCTCCAGATGAATTTGAACATCTGATGAATTTGCTGGAGACCTGAGGAAATGCTCGAAAGGACGCAAGCTAACCATGATGAAATGAATTCTTTATTTCTCACGTCTTCACTCTACTTGCTTACTATCTTATGTGATGAAATTCTGACTGATGAAATTGATATCATATTATTCACTCTAAAGTATATGAGTTCGTAAGTTGTACTAATTCATCTGCAGGATGATTCTCTAAAAGCTACTGAGTGGGTTCTCGATAGTGGATGCACAAATCACATGACGGGTGACAAGAATCTACTGATGAATTTTCCTCTCACTCCATCTCCTCTGAAGCATATCACCTATGCAGATAAAGGAAAAAGCAAGGTATTGGGACTTGGTAAGGTTGCTATCTCAAAGGACCGAACCATGGATAAGGTGATGCTTATTGAATCCCTCTAGTTCAACCTTATGTCTATCTCAAAGCTTTGTGATCTTGATATGGTTTTCGTATTTGGAAAATATCATTGTGTTGTCATCATGGAATCTGACAATTACAAAGTCTTCGAAGGCTTTAGGAGAGGAGACTTGTATATTGTTGATTTCTCTATAGGTCCTGAGCCTGCCACATGCTTACTTGCTAAGTCCTCAGAAGGCTGGTTGTGGCATCGACGACTTGGACATGCGGGCATGAGGAACTTGCACATTCTCGTGAAGAAAAAGCACGTCATTGGCATCGAGGGTCTCAAATTCCTCAAGGATCACCTCTGCGGTGCATGTGAAACTGGGAAGATGACCAGATCCAAGCATCCCTCGAAGACAATCATGACCACAACTCGACCCTTTGAATTACTTCACATGGATCTATTTGGCCCCACTCATTACTCCGTACTAACAAATGCATCAAGTTTGTATGGCTTGTCATTGTTGATGATTACTCTCGTTACACATGGGTGCATATTATTCTGTACAAAAATGAAGTGCAGGACGTCTTCAGACGATTTGCTTCAAGGGCCTCCACCAACTTTGGCGTCAAGATCAAGCATATCAGGAGTGATAATGGGACTGAGTTCAAGAACACTAATCTTGATGAATATCTTGATGAACTTGGTATTACTCAAGAGTTATCTGCCCCTTATACTCCTCAACAGAATGGCATCGTGGAGCGCAAAAATAGGACACTTGTTGAGATGGCTCGCACCATGCTTGACGAATACAAAACCCCTTGTCGCCTCTGGCCTGAAGCAATTGATACTGCATGCCACATCATCAACAGGGTATAACTTCACAAATTCTTCAAGAAGACTTCATATGAGCTCATGAGTATCAAGAAACCCAATGTAAGCTATCTCAAAGTCTTTGGTGCAAAATGTTGGATCAGAGATCCTCACCACAGTTCTAAGTTTGCATCGAAAGTACATGAAGGTTTTATGCTTGGTTATGGAGAGGACTCGCACACCTACAAAGTCTTCAACACCTACCATCACAAGGTGGTTGAAACTGTAGATGTGCGGTTCGATGAAACTAATGGCTCGCAAAGAGAGCACCTGCCTTCTGTGTTAGATGAACAATCTCCTGAGGAATACATCAAGCTGAGGGCAACAGAAGATGTCATACCCACTGAGGAAACCATTCCAATAACTGAACACTCTCATGCTGATATACCTGAAGAAAATGGTGCTGATGAAAATCCCTAGCCTCGTCAACCTGCTCATCCAAGAGTAGCAAATGAAGTGCAGATTGACAAAATCATCGATGACATCAATGCACCAGGTCCTCTCACGCGTTCAAAAGCTTCACATCTAACTAACTTTTGTGGGCACTTTGCCTTTGTCTCTATCATAGAGCCCACCAAAGTTGATGAAGCATTCAAGGAGCCTGAGTGGATTCAAGCTATGCAAGAGGAATTGCATCAGTTCAAGCTCAACAACGTGTGGGAACTTGTCAAGCGACCAGATCCTCGCAAACATAACATCATAGGTACCAAGTGGATCTATCGCAACAAGCAAGATGAAAATGGCCTCGTGATGAGGAATAAGGCTTGCCTTGTAGCCCAAGGCTATACACAGGTTGAAGGAATTGACTTTGATGAAACGTTTGCACATGTTGCTAGACTTGAGGCTATTCGCATATTACTTGCTTACGCTAACCATCATAATATCATCTTATATCAAATGGATGTGAAAAGTGCATTCCTCAATGGTAAGCTTGAGGAAGAAGTATATGTTGCTCAACCCCCAGGTTTTGAAGACCCTAAGCATCCTGACAAAGTCTTCAGACTAAACAAGGCCCTCTATGGCCTCAAGCAGGCCCCTCGGGCGTGGTAGGACACTCTGAAGGAATTCCTCATGAAGAAAGGCTTCAAACCCGGTTCACTAGACCCACCCTTTTCACAAAATCTTATGACAATGAACTGTTCATATGCCAGATATATGTAGACGATATTATCTTTGGTTGTACGGACAAACATTACAGTGATGAATTTTCCTATATGATGAGTGAAGAATATCAAATGTCCATGATGGGAGAGTTGAAATTCTTCCTTGGTCTTCAAATTCGTCAGCAAGACAATGGCATCTTCATCTCACAAGACAAATACCTCAAAGATGTTCTGAGGAAATTCGACATGCAAGATTGCAAAGGCGTCAAAACTCCAATGCCTTCAAAAGGACACCTCTGCACTGATGAAAATGGTAAAGATTTCGATCAGAAGGTATACCGCTCCATGATTGGATCCTTATTGTACCTATGTGCATCTAGGCCTGATATAATGCTAAGTGTTTGCATGTGTGCTCGATTCCAAGCAACACCGAAGGAATCACACCATAAGGTTGTGAAACATATTATTCGATACTTAGCTCACACACCAACACTTGGATTGTGGTATCCCAAGGGCTCAAATCTTCACCTCGTCGGATACTCTGATGCTGACTATGCTGGAGATCGTGTGGATCGCAAGTCAACCTCAGGCACATGTCATTTCCTCGGACGATCCTTAGTCTGTTGGTCCTCGAAGAAGCAGAACTGCGTTTCACTCTCTACTACAGAAGCTGAGTACATTGATGCTGGCTTGTGTTGTGCTCAGTTACTATGGATGAAGCAAACCCTCAAGGACTATGGCATCAAGTTGAAGAATGTGCCTCTGTACTGTCACAACGAGAGTGCCATCAAGATTGCGTACAAGCCAGTTCAGCACTCCAAGACCAAGCACATCGAGATTCGTCATCACTTTCTTCGAGATCATGTACTCAAGGGCGACATCTCCATCAACCACATTCCCACTGAAGAACAACTGGCCGATATCTTCACAAAGCCCTTGGATGAAAAGAGATTTTGCAAGTTGCGGTGTGAGCTAAATATCTTAGAATCTTCGAATGTTCTTTGATGACGAACACACATCCTAACACTTATGCAAAATTGATGACTTATATGTGCAACACACAAAGTAACGTTTTTCTTCAATCAATGAAGAATAACTCTCTAAGTGTGAAGAAATTAATGAAGAATTTTATTCTCAGAACCCTACAACAATTGTACGTGGTGTCTGAAATCATCATTCTTATATGGTGGGCTACGCCACCAACCAAAAGTTGAAATTCTTCAAAATTGAGCATTTCATTATTTGCAAATTCCTCAAGTTTTTCGAATTCCTCAACTTTTCAAATTCTACAAACTTTGAAACTCACGTTCTTCATTGACTATACATATATATTTATATTTGAGTTTTCAATGTCCTCAACAACATTCACTTATTGCTAATTCTTCAAATTGATTTTCATCTAAGTGAATGTGATCGGACCCTTTTTCACCTCTATTGTAAACTCAACCAAGTCTGTTCACAAATTCTTCATATGCGTTCTACTTTGAAACTCGTTCAAACTCTTCACTGTGTCCTTGACAGCTGAAGAATTTGCGAACAAGAACTTTGAAATCTTCACTACCAAAATTTATGGCGGTTCCCACTCAAACTGTTCCTATTCCCGCGCCTAGATAACCCACGACCACCTACGATCTCCACCGCTAAGTACGTGCGTGACACCTGTCGCATGGAGAGCAAGGGTCAGGGGAAATCCTGTCCAAAATCTTTGGGCGGATCGGTTTTCACTTTATAAATGCCCCCTTCCCATCAACTGTGCTCGGTTACTCCGCATCTGATCCCTCTCCCGAGCTCCAACCTAGCGTTGCCGCTAAAGTCATCATCGCCAGTGAGGAAGAGCTTCACTACCTCAACCTCGTCGTCGTCGTACTCGCACCGGCCGCAGAAATCCTCATCCCGCCGCCGCTGTAGCTATCTCCCTCTGCCAAGCTAGGGCGTGGGAGATCTCAATGCACAAACTTCCCTATCTCATCTCTGAGTTCATCGTGTTCTTCACCAGGGTAAATAAAATTTACTTTTAATTGCCCCTGTTTGATCCCCAAATGCTTTTCATATTCCTCAAAAGGTGTTTGTTCTTCATGAACCTTATTATAAAGCACCTTACATCTCCTCATACTTGATGATTTTCTCTAAGTAATGATTTTCTTCAAGATTCCTCAATTGTGCAAATCCTCAAAATTCGTACAACTCACGAACCTGAGACAAAGAACACTTAGTAAAATTCCTCAAGACATCCATGGTCAAATTCCTCACGCCTAATTTTTCTTCAAAATTTCTGAGAACGCATATGACCTCTTCAAATTCCTCGCACCTATACTCTGTTCACAGGTAGAACATGTCCGCTGATGAATCACTAGATTCTCATCAACTTAACTAATTTGCAGCGCTTCTTGAAGAAAAATTGTGTACCTCTTGAGAATCTTCAATTCCTCAAGTGAAGAAAATGGCTGATGGAAAGAAACCTCAGAAAGGAGGAAAGAAGCCAGATGTGCACACTGCCTTTGAGATTCCAAATGATGTGTCTGATGAATATTGCACACCAGATGAAGAAACACATGGAAAAGAGACGACCAAGCAGAGAAAGATTCGTCTGCAAAAGATTGAGAGGAAATGGGCAAGAGAATGGAAAGAATATCGTTATGTAACCCCAAAGTACATGATGAAATTTGCAGTGAAACCACCTTGCAGCAGGCCTCCTCTAGCTCAGAACCAAATCGCTGATCCCACAAGCCTAAAGACTGGTGAGGACTTTCCTCATCTATGGCAGAAGCAGCAAACCAAGCTGGCTAGGAAAGCCAAAGAAGCAATGAAGAAATTCAATGAAGATTCTGCTGCTGCTGCCTCTGCCGGAGCTTCTGCAAGTGCTCTGAAGAAAATCATGAAGAAATCTGCCTTGAAGATAGGTTCTTCAACATCAAGATCTTCACAGCAGATTCCTCAATGTCAAAGGCCTCTGCCTTCAAAGTCCTCAGCACCTGGAACTGTCGCTGCTCAGTCTTCTGCATCAGTTACAAGATCCTCAACACCAGTGCATCTGGCTACATGCAAGAGGATTGAGGGTTTGACCACAGTCCCAAAGATCACTGCTAGCTCCTCCAACACAACAAAGTCTTCAACCAGCCCCTCTGCGCTGAAGCTGAAGAAAACTGCTGGACGAGGTCAAAGACCAAGTCCTCACACAATTAAGGTTGTGATGACCATACCCCAAGTTCTGAGGATAATGATAGTGATGATGATGAAGCTGATGATGAGGAATTGGTAGAAATCATCAGACAAAGTCAGCACAGGGCTGCTAGAGCAAAGGGCAGCTCTGTTCCTCTCATGATGGATCCCAAGATGATCCTCAACTTCATCGATATATGGCATGAAGACCCAAGCACCCCACTTTCTTCACTAAATCTGCCTCCTGAAGTGGATCATGTCCTCACCCACTTCATCTCTAAAGAACAATGGAAAAGAGAGCAAGCTTTGAGAGCTAAGAGGAACAGGACTCGCAAAGAAAAGTTTTTGCGTGAAAATGTGATGAATTTGACCCCAAATCAACTCGTCACAGTTCAGTCCGAGATTCGCACTCTCTCTTTGGATCAACAGAAATATGATGCCGAATGGAAGGGCACCAAGGTTAGACTCATCAGGGCTGCTCAAGCAGCTGTAAAGGATCACAACACCAGGGTTGCAGCTCGATCGCAACCACAAGACTCAGTCTGAAGAAATTGCTTAGACTCCAGATGAAGCTCCTCAGACAGCTGATGAAAATGCTCAGCCTGATGAAACTGTTGTAGGAAATGCTTCTGCACCAGAAGCAACTGCCAGTGGTGTTGAGGAAACTCGGACCACTGATTAACATGCCAGAGCAACCTCCAATGTTGTGCCTGAAGAAACTGCAATACCAACAGGTACTTCTGTTGTACCTGAAGAATCTGATAGGCCAGCTGAAGAATATGTTGTGCCTGAAGAAACTGAACCACCCAGGGCGGCTGCATCAGTCATTCCTGAAGAAACCGCTACTGCTGAGGAAAATCCACTCAAGAGAAAAGCGTCAACTTCCGATGCCCCTCTGTTGAAGAAGTTGAAAACTTCCTCAAGTTCCTCAGCAACTCCAATTAATGCAACTCCAATTGATGCAACTCCAATTTCCTCAGCACCAGCCTATGATATTGTGCCATTCGGGAAGGAGTATGTCATCCCTGAAGAAAAAGAAAATCATTCGGCTACTTCCTCAGAGCCTCTTGATGAGGAATTGTCATCGATGACACTGCATCAACCCCTAAGGTATCATCGCTCCAGCTTCTGGTAACTGTTGAGGAAGCTGGCATAGAAGACATTGATGAAGATGTTGACATTGGTGACACCACTCCAGTCCTCAATGATGAATACTGGGAATCTGCACATCCCAATTCACCAATGGCAACTCCTCTGATGTTGATTCCTCAGTCACCTACACAGACTGAAGAAATCCCAGAAGACTCTCAACATCTGTACCTTCTAGACAGTGAAGAAAATCCAGCTGCAACAGCTGAGGAAAATGATGCTCCGGCCACTGCCGAGGAACTAGTTCTTCAAATCACTTTGTCTGTCGTTCCTCCAATGCCAACGGAGATCAAGGGGCTCACACGAACAAATCTTCAAACCAAGCCAAGACTGCCCTTGAAAGGCACTGTTCGTCCCAAATTCCTCAAGAGTAATTTCTTCAATGAACACTCATTCTTCTCTGGACCAAACCCCTATGACTCTGCAAGGGCTGGTCGCAACAGATTCTGGACTGCCTCTCAACTCAACTACTATGCGTCAATCCTATATGAGAAGAAGAAAGTCTTCCAGCACCATCAGATTCCTCATGCCGATACGGAAAGTCTTCCATCATTTACTCTAGTGCTCTAGGTTCTTTATGAAGCAGGCCTTCTTCCATTCTGTGTCGACATCTGCGACTGGAATGAAGAAATCATCATTCAGTTCTATGCCACGCTACATATTAGCGGCAATTCCTGAGATATCAACTCATGGATATTGGACTGGATGACTGGCATGACCCACTTCACTGCTCAAGCCTCTGAATTGCTTCAGTGTGTCCCTGTTCCAATTCCCTCAGATGAAGCCCACAAACTGTTTAATGAGCCTGCACTTCCAAATTAGCTGATGCAAGTGTTGATGAAGCCTTTGCCTCCTGGAACGCCTCAACCAAACACCTTTCTCGTGAAGAATCTGCTATATGTGCCCAGGACTGTTTACCGTATCCTCACAAACACACTATGTCCTCAGAAAGGCCACGATTCTGAAGAAGAAGAAGTGGAAGGAATCATGAAGAATATGCTCTTCCACATCATTCATGGGATTCCCATCGACTTGCATGATTTCTTCATGAGCACATTGGCCAGTGCTGCCTTAGCTCCATTTGAACAAAAGCCCTATGCGCCATGGATCATGAAATTCATCAAGGCAAAGTCCTCAGTTCCCTTCAAGACTGATTTTCAGAATCACTTTAGCTTTTTGCCTCCAATAGAAGTCATCAAGAGCTCAATTGGCTCAGCTGAAGGAAAAGGCAAATCTGTCATTGATGAAGGCACTCGTCGTTTGGATGGACAGTTTCGCAAAGCCGCTTCCTTCTCCACCAATGATGACACAACCACTCAAGACTCCGGTGCAAAAGCCTCAGCTCAACAACCTCAAGAGTCTGCCCCTCGTGTGATGACTGATCGCGAGCTTCTAATAAGTCTTCATCAGAAGGTCGATCGCAATCACAAGTGGGTGAAGCGTCAACTTGGATACATTGTGCAGAATATGACTGTGACCCGGAACACTGTCAAGAGGAACCACTATTATGCACATGAAAACCTCAGACGCTCTTGGGTTGTACTGTCTCACGTCATGCCTTCTGAAGAACTGGATGAGCTGGATATTGAGGAACATCCCGACTGGGCTCAGCGACCTCAGAAGAAATTCAAGAAAGTTCAAGTTCCTCTGATGGTAGCAAGTTCATATTCTTCATCTCGCGAGCGTGATGACGATGAAGACATTGACGACACTACTGCAAGCCCTACATCGACAAACGACCCCGACAACGCTGGCGCTCCTTCCTCACCAACACGATGAAATTCTTCAAAGGGGCGTTAGTCATCACTTTTTCTTCCCTTTTGGTCTTCGATGACAAAGGGGGAGAAATTTGAGTTAGTCTTCAAGCGGGTCTCTATAAATGGGCTATTTTTGTTTAAGTTACAACTCTCGCTCTTCCGAAACTTTTGTTGATTGAGTTGTACACTTAAGTCGGATGGTGGTCTGACACTTTTGAACTATTTCCTCGCATGTTTATTTCCTCAAATACCTTAATGCATGCATGCTGAATTTCCTCAGACACCATTTTCCTCACGCATTTCAAATTCTTCATATCATATATTCAAATGCGTGTATGAATTACAAGATATAGGGGGAGTTCTCCATGTTTGAACCTGCCATGTGCATTTGCAGTCCAAAGCAAATTCCTCAAATATGCACATCTTCAGGGGGAATTCTTCTATATCTTGCAATAAAATTCCTCAAAATATGTACTTTCACTTCATATGTTTATCCCCATTGAAAACTTAACCTATTTGTCATCAATCACCAAAAAGGGGGAGATTGTTAGTGCATCTAGTGCCCCTTAGTGATTTTGGTGTATTGAAGACTTACAGGTTAAGGTACTAATGTGTTTGTGAGTGTACACAGGCTCTATAAGTCGATGAGGAGTTTGATATATTCGGAGATTATCGACCCCTAAAAATGTATGTCTTCAAGTGAAGACTTTGCTGAAGACTTTGGTGAAGACTTTGTGAAGACTTTGAAAATGAAGAAGTTGGTGTGACCTTGAAGATATGAATGAGGAATATGAAGCGTGAAGACTTTTGTTTTCGTAGTTTCGTTTCCTTTATTTGAGTCATAGGAACACCGTGCTGTTAAAGGGGGGCGAGGTAATACTAAGGAAAATTTCCAACTGATGCTCAACTCCAAAATCCTCAACCCATACAATCCTTCGAGTGAAGCCTTTGGAAATCTCTTACAGTTCAGACAAGTTCTTCAGTGACAGAGACGAAGTTCTTCTGGTCTCTGAGGAAATTGATCTGACTGAGGAGTTAGGATTTCGCCAGTGCGAATTCCCTACAAGTGAGGAACATGATAAGCTGAGGACTTTCATAGTTCGAAATTCCGACCATTGCTGTGCTTAGCGCCAGCTATCCCCAATCATTCTTATCCACATAACAGTCATATCATTGGGGCATTTATGTCTTATCATGTCAGGTTGCATCCTCGCTATAAATAGCCACCCCCCACAACCACTAGCTGGTTGGCTGCTCTGAGAGAGAGAACTGACACTTGTCATTTGAGAGCAACCCATCCTCCGAGGACTTTTGAGAGAAAATCATCAGTGAAGAAAAACCCACAACCAAACCACAAAACCCATAGTGATTGAGCATCACTGAAGAAATTCCTATGTGGAACCGATGCTTGTTACCATTGAGGACTGTGCATCCTCCAGACGGTTAGGCGTCATGGTCTAGTGCTCCTATCGTCAATTGGGGACCACAAAGTGACCTTGGTCTAGAGCATCCAGCAGTAAATTGTGGATCGCCGGGTGACCAGTTTGTGAGGGTTTTGGAAGTCTACCCTGAAGACTTACCATGAGTGTTGGGCGAGGACTGTGTGACCTTAGCTAAAGGAGTATACGGTAAGGACTGTGTGTCCTGGGACTGTGTGTTCTTTGGTTTAAATACCAGGCCGCTCCAAACTAGACGTACGACTGTCACAACAGTTGGAACTGGATCATGAAATCATTGTCTTCATCAAGCTATCTGGTTCTATTTACTCAAGCCCTCTATTCCTCATATACCTATTGATGAAATTGATTGTTACTGTTTGAAGAAGTTGTGTGAAGACTTTCACAAATTCCTCACCTCAAATTCTTCAAGTTACCTTGTTCATCACTGATTATCCTGTATCACGCTACTCCCTGTTTCATTTCATCATGAAGACTATATTGTTACTATGTTCCTCATGTACTTGAGTACTTATTCCACTGCTAGTTATTCATCACATTTCAAATTCCTCAAAGTTGAAATTCCTCAAGTGATGAATTTGTAAAATTCTCCTATGCACCCCCCCTCTAGTCGATATAACACACTTTCAACTCCTTGGAAAGTGCCTGTTGGCTCGAGATCTTCAACGGGAATTTGCTTCCTTGGGACGACGTCCAGCGAGATCAGGTTCAGCCTGGCCCCACTATCGACTAGCATCTTCGTCACCTCGAGGTTATGGATTGTCGGAGAAACCAACAACGGCAGACACCCGACCGCAGTTATGCGATCATGGTGATCCTCGGCGTCAAAGATGATATGAGTGTTGGACCATTTGAGAGGTCTCTAGGCACCGATGGAGGGCTCCGCCGCATTAACCTCGCGCGCCCACTGTTTAAGTTGGTGGTGGGAGGAATGCGACATAGCGCCTCCTCTTTGCACATCATCTCTGTAGCCTTCTGGAATTCTTGCTCGCTGGACTCGTCATCATCCTCGACGTCATCGTCATCTCGTTCTTGCTTGTCGCGGCCATAGGTGGGTCGGTCCTTCTGTTGTTTGGGTTTTCCGCGGTGACTTCCTTGGCCCGCATGCTTCTTGCCGGATCCCTCGACACCATCCTTGCCCTTCTCCTTATATCGCATCTCGTACTCGGCTTTTGGCATCTCGGCAAGTTGTTCCACTTGTCGGCAATCTTGGAGATCGTGGCCCTTGGTGCGATGGATCTTGCAATATTGCTTGCCGGAACCCTCCAGCTTGTCGGCAGCCACCAGGGCGCGGTAGGAGGTGTGATGTCGCCATGGCCATCAGCCTTGCCCCTTTTGGCGTCACCGGGGTTGCCGGATCCCTCGACAGCAAGCACGGTCTTGCTTTTGCGCTTCTTGTTTTGCCGCCGGCCCTTCTTTGCCGGGGCAGCGGCATCTTCTTCTTCGGAGTCATCCCCTGCGCTGACGTATTCACTGGGGAGTCTCCTCCCTTCTTCAGCCCGAGCACACTTGTTTGCCAAGGCATAAAGATCGGTGACATGCCTGGCCCTGTTTATTGCCAGCTCTTCCCGCATCCTGCGGTTATGCACGTTCTGATGGAACGTGCTGATAATAGCAACGGGGTGAACATCGGGGATGTTGTGCTGGACGCGGCTGAACCTCTGGATGTACTTTCATAGGGTTTTGCCTTCTTTTGGGGGGGATGATGTACATATCACTCTCCTGGCTAGGGGCTTGATGGCCACCGGTGAAGGCACCAACAAACTCGCGGCATAGGTCTACCCAGGAAGCGATGGACCCCTCTGGCAAGTGCATCAGCCATGACCTAACGTTGTGCTTAAGCACCAACGGAAAGTAGTTGGCCAATATCTTATCGTCGCGTCCCCCGACAGCCTGCACCACGATGGTGTAGATGCTTAGGAATTCCGATGGATGGGTTTTGCCGTCGTACTTCTCCGAGACTTCCGGTTTGAACGTGCGGGTGTTGGGCCACTCGACTCGTCGTAGCTCATGGGTAAATGCTGGACAGCCTACCTCGTAAGGTAAGCTGACCGGATACCCTGGTGTAGCTTG